>PVJX010000702.1:0-220117 GCA_004027295.1 Dolichotis patagonum
TAGTTGCCTATACTCTTAGACTTGATGCTATCCATCACAACAGATTTAAATAAAATCAGTCAATACAAAGTAGCAATCTAACAAACCAGATTCAAATAAGATCAGCCATAATAAGACAGTATAAGTTATAAAGGGCTTCAGATTAAGTTGATAGGAAAATTAGGGATGATTACCGTAATATGTCCTCTTATTTTTGGGACAGCTGACCATGTCCTCAAGTCTAGTGTAAGTAGACAAACTGGAACAGCACGTAATCCATCCAAGCAGAGTGGTGAGAACAATGTAAATTTTAAATCTTGTTACCCAGTTAACAATATCCTCTGCCTCCCTTTTTTAGACAATTCCTCCCCTTTCACTCCCATGGGGTGCACTGCTTGTTTTGGGTCCCACTGCCTCCCTATATAGAGCATCTCAATGGACCCTATCTCCTGATCTACTCTGCCTGTGTTTCTCTCTGTTAGTATTTTGAGGCCATCTATTCTAGAGATTACAGCCAATCTTCTCTGTCTTATTTCTGCTATTCTGTTTCTCTGCCATTCGTTGTCTATTTTTCTGTTCCACTCCTCTATCTGCCCCATTCACTGAGGCCTCTCTGCCACTGTTCCTGAAATGCTCATATTTTTGTTCTCTCTCCCTAGAATGTCCTTCAGTATTTTTTTGTAGGGTTGGACTGGTGGGTCACAAATTCTCCTAGTTCCTCTTTGTCATGGAAGCATCTTGTTTCTCCATTAATTTCTAGAGAGAGTTTTGCAGGATACATCAATCTGGGCAGAAGATTGTTCTCCTTCAGTGCTTGTATTACTTCACTCCAAGCTCTTCTTGACCTGATGGTCTGTGTCAAGAAGTCTGCCATGATTTTGATGGGTTTTCCTTTATAGGTAATCTGTTTCTTTTCTCTGATGGCTTTTAATATTCTGTTCTTATATTGAATTTCTGGGATCTTGATTACTATGTGTCTGGGTGTAACTCTGTTTTGGTTGTAGGTGGCTGGAGTTCTGTATGCTTCATACATCTGCATGTCATTTCTTTTTTCTATGCTTGGGAAATTTTTCTTAATAATTTCTGTGAATAGCTTTTGTAATTCCTCCGTTTTGATTCCTGCTTCTTCATTCACATGCTTTATTCTTAAGTTATAGATCTTCTTGTCGTCTTCCAGTCTTTGTATCTTTACTGCCTGCTGCCTTGTTATTTTTAAGAGATCTTCCCTTTCATAATCACACATTGCAAGCCTGTGTTCAATTTTGATAGTCTATCTTTGGTTTCTTTCAAGCAGTTTTGCCAGCTTTCTATGGAGTCTTTAGTTTCCTGATAATCTCTTTGAATGTGCTTCATGAATTCTAGGTTTATTCTGTATCCTTTATTAAATTTTTCTCTCCTTTTGTGTTCCTCCATTCTTCTGTCTGTGTCTTCTTGAGAGGTGCCCATCCTTTCTTTTATTAATCTACTTATCTCTTGTTTAATTTGAATTAATATTTCAGTTTTGGTCCCGCTTACGAGGTCCTGAAGATATCTCTTTATGTCCCCTAACACTGTGTTTGATGTTGCATGTTTGCTGCCCTCAATCTCTTTTGTATTTACCTCTCCTGGATCAATGTTCTCAGGGTTGGGGGATGGGGTTTTTTTCTTATTTCTCCCTTTTGTCGTGTTTTTGGTTCCTTCCATACAAGTGTACAGTGTAATTCCCAGACCCTATTCTTGTTGGTTAAGGCTCCTCTAGAGGACGCAGGCTAGGAGCTTTTGCCCTCTTCAATAGGCTATCAGAGGTTCAAGTTCACGCATGGGCAGTGTGCACTGGCTCCTCCCCTCCGGGCCAGTCAACCTTTGCAGGCCTTCACTGTGTCAGTGTTTGCTGATCTCAGGGAATTAATTTGTAGTGACTCAGTGGGTCCTGGCCAGGGGCACGGCCTAGTCCAAGCAGATTCCACCAATCTGCTCAGTGAGGGGAGCAACAAACTGAAGCCACTTCCTTATGGAGTTAGGGCTCTCCTGCCCAAATCCAACATGTTGTCCAGTTGGTTTCCCCTCTCCTGTGGGAGGGTCTTATTCCCATCACTCACCACGTGTTGATGCTGGTCCCTGAAAACTGCTGGGCTCCCCGACATCTGACTTCTGCGTGGCTGCGGTGCAAATTCATGGTGCCTCTGGGTGGGTTGCATGCAGGGCCAGTCTGGGCGGGCTGCACGCAGGGCTGTTCAGCTCCACGCTCCGGCGACTCAAGCCAGTCACTTTGGCGTAGATCGCTTGGTCAGGTCTCCGGCAGGGTTTCAGGCAGTTCAAGGAGGGTGCTGTGCTCACTGATCTTAGCCTCTCAAATGGTATCCCCAGGACCTCATATCCAAGCAGTTTTTTGCACTTTAGTTTCTTCCTGGGTTGTGAGAGTCCATCTCTCTCTGTTTGGGTCTCTCCAGGGTGTTTTATTCTGGCATTTGAGCTGTCTCTCTCAGAGAGGGTCCCTCTCCTGCTACCTACCGGTCTGCCATCTTTGGACTTAATGATAGCATTTCTTCTGTACATACTTATCAGCAGGAAATGTCCATGAAATTCTTGTTAAAAATGCTGCTACTCTCTTCAGCAACATAGTTTTCTGTGTACTTGTGAATGGGTACCTTTTGGTTCCTATATGTTTCTAGTTAGAGAATGAATCTCACTTATCTATACTTCTGCCTGTATAAATTATTAGGATTCCCTTTTCTACATCTTAATCTTGGCAAATCATTAAAATTAAGTGACCAATTATTAATAAATCTTATTGCCTAACCATCACCTTTCACTAAGAATCTCTAGCTGTCAGGTTCAGATATAGGAATTTTTAAAAATTCCTTAGCCAATACTACCTTATAAATACAAAACAAATTTATAGAACTGTGGCTTAATTTAATGTAAGATATTATTAAGTCTGGACTTCAGCATTCAGACAAACTATCTAAACTGGTTCCAACCTGCTCAAGCAAGAACATTAACTCAACAATGGTAACAACTGCAAGGATTAAAACATATGAAACATATGAAATTGGTCTAAATGCATGAGTTTACAATAACAATGAAATAACAGTGAATGATGTTGATCAATTTTAGATAACACAAAGGAACTAGTCAATATTTAAAAATATAAAAATGAAGAAAAAAGCATTTATCATGCCTTTTCTCTATAAAGTATACTTTGGGTAACTAGAGAGTAAGGAAGTACTTCTTTATAGCAGTCTCTCAAATAATAAATGAAAAATGAATAATACAATTAGGTTATCTGACCTATTCCCAATTTTTAATGCATTAATGGATTTAGAAAACCATTTACTAACACTGATCTTAATGACTAAAAGACAGACTTATAAATACTAGGTACTCTCTGATGGAAGCATGCTGCCACTTGCTGAGTATTACTGGGGGAAAAGAAAGCAAACTGAATAGGATCAAATATCCATGCCTAATTATCTACTTTTAGGAAATTCAAAGGTAACGGGATATACTTAATAATGCTTAGGTTACATTGGTGGAGGACAGGCTGTGGCTGTCGAAAGCTCTATAATAAAGTGTTGATTTTTTCAACAAAAACTATATTGAAGAGATAGAAAGAATATAGATAGAGACTGAAATATGTCATAGTACATAAATTCGACATGTATAGATGTAACTTAGTGTATTAATTAAGTTTAATTTCTGAACAATCATACTGCCTGATGTGGCAAACTCAAACTGGTCCATTATAGGTCATCATGTTCAGATACAAGATAAGTATCCCTGGCTCTGGAGGTTGGTACTTCTGAGAGGTTTATGCAAGCATCTCTACTCCCAACCAGAAGGAAACAGCTGACCTGCTGCTCTTGATCTGTCTTGGCTCTGGATCTGCTTGTTATTTTCTAGTCTTGATGATAACTATTTACCAAAGTTACTAGCAATATGTTTCAGAGCCTAAAGAGGGGAATGACTGGACCCATGGTGAAGAAAAGAACATCTAGGTTATTATCTAAAATTACATTTTATAATCAATAAGTGAAGAAAAAATAAATGCTCAATATAGTACCCAACATTTAGGTGTTCCATTCCTTCTTTCTCTATATCTCACTGTAAAGGTTTCTTCCTTCTACTGGTCTCCTAATAGGATGTGAAGACTGAGAATGAAGACAGTGACAAAGTCATCAATGCTTAAGCAGCTCTTATCACATTCTTGGTTCACAGACAAAACTCAATTCATAATGATGATGTTCTTGTCGATACTGCTGATTTCTGGAAAGACATGGGTAGCTACAAATCAGAATCTTACTTTACTGTATTATAGGAATATTTTTCAACCTATGCAAGTTTAGAGGTAGGCCAGAGTCAGGGTGGTCTTATCTAATTCACCACTGAGTAACAATGAGGGAAAGAAATTCCAGAAATAGAGAGACATTCAATGGAAGACAATATTGTTGCCATCCTAACATCAGTTTAAGATGTCAAGTAAGAAAGATTCTGACAGTGTCTCACAGTCACATTTTCTGATGGAAGTACAGTTACTAATAAAATTAAATAAATGATAAAAAATACTATACTTACTCAAATTAGTGTATGAGGGGAACTATATAGCTTTTAAAGATTATTCATATAAAACGGGAAGTCAAATTAATTAAAGCACATAATGATGAAGAATTTTGCTACCAAAACTATTTAAGAAGAAAAAATAAGACGATTTTTTGACTTAAAATATTGGACAGAAGCACATAAAAAGATCAGATTTGTTAGATTCTTGAAAGAGTTTTTGCTCCCTCCATTTCTTCTTTCTTTAATTTCATTACCTGGCATCTGAACAACACTGCAACTTGAAAGAAATCACCAATTAGTGTTTGGCAGGACTCCACTTGCCATTAAAGGAGCTGTAGAGGAGATATTTGCCCTTTCCCTGCTGTCTTCCTGTGGAGATGACTTAGATTCCTTCAACAAAATGTCCCTATTTGAAACCTAAATCTTGAGAGTACAGCATAAAGAATTTGAAGCAACTGGAAATTTTTCATGTTGGGAGCAGCAGGGCCAGGTGGCTCTCTGTTCAAGATTGTTCCCAGTCTGGGCTCAACTTTTTGCTTCTCCACACTTCATGTCTTTGCTTTAGTCCTCCTGCCAATGTTATGAGGTTCCAGAAATCCCTTCCATAAGTTGTTTTTGCAATTAAAAAATGAAGTCCAATTCTGTTGGTTTTCCATCATAGCCAGACAGTATTTATTCTAGTATGAGATGAATACGTTTGGTCTTGATTCCAAATGACTAATTCTCAGAGTAATTAGAAGGATATGAGTTGAATAAAGAGCAAGGGATGTTGGTACACTCCTATAATCCCAGCACTCTGGAAGACAGAGGCAGGAAGGTAGCAAATTGATACCCATCCTGGCACCTTAGTGAGACTCTGTCTCAAAAGTTCTAGGGATGTAGGTTGGTGAAAAGATCCTGGGGTCAACCCTTGTTACTTAACAAAAAGTTAAATAAAGAAGGAAAACAAATGTTTCTGCGAGAGTTCTAGTTTCCTTGAAAAGGAGGACATATATCTAACCACTTTTTTTCCACACCTGGTCTCCTTTTGTAGGCAGCTATCTGTTTGAGGAAGTGTGATAGAGGCCTGATGGTTATTAGGAAAATTCTCTGATTTAAACATATTCCTTCATTATTCACCCTGAAACCCACAATTCTCCTGGTAGTAAAATTCGTTTGAATTAAGTTATTGTCGGGTATAGCAGTGCTATGCTTAAAGGCAGCCATTCTGGGAAGGGCAGCAAATGAAGCTGCTATTATTGGTATAAATTAGCTTAAAATGGGAGGAACATTCTGAAGAGTCTCAATATATTGTGAATATTCTAGGTCATAACAGACAAGAACCAGACAGTCAATCAAGATTCCTTATTTCACTTTCTATTGATACAAAAATGATTGTACATATCTATAGGTAAAATATATTTTGAAATATATGTACATTGTATGAAAATCATATTAAGAAAGTAGCCAATTAATCACCTAATTAGGAACTATTTCTTTGAGGTAAGAACATTTAAGTTCTTCTTTTCTGTCTTTTGAAAAACATCACTGCATTATTGTTAGCTATAGTCACTCTACTATTCAATACTATAGAACCAGAAGCAGCCAATTACTAAACAAAAAAATAATCCTGGAGTGAGGAAAAGATCAATACTTGGCCATCATCTAGGAGAATATCCACTATTCAGTAACTCAATAAATGTTTGTCTCACTGAGTTAGAATCTCACAAGTAAGTACAAAACTGGGCCTACAAGTAGGAGACAGCAAAAGAATGCAGAGTCTTCAAACTCTACAAGGAAAAGAAAGTCTTGAATGAATGAGTGGGAGTACATGTATAGACGTCTTTCTGGACCTCTTTCCTTCTGAACTATTAAACATGTCACATAAACCCACAAATGAATATCTATGTGCATATGAATCTTCTTCTAACTGATTCCATCTCTCCATGTGACCAGCCAACCAACCATCTAGTGTGTCATCAACAAACAGACTCTTGGCCATCCCTACTTGTTACAGTGACTGTCTGAAATCCTGATTTCAGAGACAACTATGACTCTATCTGGCTTTCTTGGCCTGGGAAAAGAGGGGCAATTTTTAAATACAGCTTGCAGCTAGAAGAGCAATAACATGAATATTAAAATGTGATAAAAATTATATTGAATATTTAAATGTAAAAAATACTTTAATAAGTAAAAGATACATTGCCATTCATCTACCTTGAAATACTCCTTCTCAGTTTGAATACACTTATCCTGTCATTCTTGCCACTTTCTGAAGCAGTTCTGTAAATCCTGTTATGGCTTGTATCTGGATGGTCTCTATCCCCATGCACTCATAGATTTTGAGAGTGGCTGGATCTAGGGTGTGTGTGGCTGAGATTAATGGCATGTGGTACTAAATTAGTCCACTGGTTTAGCACAGTTCTTTGTGTGGATAATGGGAAGCCCCACCCTGAGTGTGGGTGGCACCAAACAATAGGTTTTATGACCTGGATGGAATATAAGTAGGAAAAAAGGAATGCAGGCTTGCAGCTTGCTGCTGCTGCTTTCTGCTCACTGCCTTCTACTTGCCACACCATGGGCTGTTTCTCCTCTGTGATTCTCCTCTGCCATGCAACTATGCTTTGGAACTAGCCAGCTACAGACCTTTCCTCCTTTGACTTTGGGGTGTCAGATATTTTATTTTGGCAACAAGAAAAGTAACTAAGACTTCCTCTTTCTTGATCATTTTGACTTTGAGGAATAGCCAGTTGTATGGCTTCAGATCCAGGGAATGAGATGAGTGAGGACACACCGTAATATTTTTATGAGCATGCCTTTTCATTGAATGGTATTCATCAAAATTCACTGTATTTCTTTTGTCACATCTTATAAAGACACTCATGAAAGAAAGACTTCCAGAAGTGATTCAGAAAGTGGTAAGAATGACAGGATAAGTGTATTCAAACTGAGGATGAATATTTTGAGATGAATTAATGGCAATGTGTCTTTTACTGTAATAAAAACATCTAAATGCTTATTTGAACATTCCCTGTAAGTTTGCTCACACATTGTAATAGTCCTACTTTCAATGTGCCACTCCACTGCTATTATTTAATAAACAAAAGCAAAAGAACAACAAAATGAATAACTTAAGTTTTTGATAGGAGAAAATAGAAATATGGAAATTTACAAATAGGCAAGTAGAAGCCTATATTTATGCATATTACAGAAACTACATAAATCATTACTCTGATAAAACAAAACCAGTAGTCTGATAGAGCATTCAGTTTACTAAGGCCTTTATGCTACCACTTTATTCACTGACTTCATCTGAAATAGTCAATCTTACTAAGCAGAAATTCAAGCTATGTTTTATTTCTGTCTTGTTGGCCAATCTTGTACATTAGTGAGTAAGCCAGTGCAGAGGATATAGAGTCAGATAGATACTTTAGATTTGAATCCTAGATTCAGTGCAGGAGGTATGTTCTCTTAACTTTTCAATTTCAGTTTATAGCATTGAACAAAATTTATCTATCTTTATAAGTACAAATTTTTAAAGCATACCAAAAATATGGAATGAGGAAATAATTATTGTAGGAAATACTTAAAGACTAAAGAGACACATACGTTAGTGCTGATCAGAATTCATGCTGGGATTTCCAGGGAAGGTACATAAACAGAAGCATCTAAATATCCAGCAAGACCCTTGAACTTAGTGGCATGAAGGCCTCAGCATTGGTCCATGACAGAGCAGTAAACTCATGATCAGGCTTAATGAGTTATAGGTCAGCTTAGATGGGAAAGGCATAATGGACAAACAAATTCTGCAGTTTTCAGTAGCATCATTTAAAAATATGCACCAAATTTTGACCTGACATCACTTTTAGAACTTTTGGTACCTGATGGTCTAAAGGTTACTGCTGATTTGATTTGAACCAGTGTTTGCTGCCAACAATTATAAACTGTCTTTGTAGATTTAGGATTGCTGCACCAATGTACACAAATTTCCATTAACAAAAACTGCATTTTCTTCTCAAAATCAGAAGTCAAGGCTTAGAGCATATCAATGGTCTCAATGGAAATAGGTTTTTATCAATCATCTCAGTGGAAACAGATTTTTAATCAATAGTCTCAATGGAAGTAGGTTGTATTTTAATCAATCTAAATTACAAGACAAAAAATGTAGCTTTGATGCTTTTCTAAATAACGAATAGAAATGGTAAAAGATGACTGGGAAATGGATTAGAAAATTACTTCAGTTGACACCCTCATGATATGATTCTGAGTGTTAAAGCTGACGAGTATATTTTAAGTTTTTTTATTAAAGTCGTTGATGAATAAATATCACACATTTCTAATTTGGTAATTGTTTTTTGAGTTTCATGAAAAACATGCCAAATTTTTATTTAATATTTGTATCTTTCTATACCTTAAAAGAAACAGTCAAAACAACTTTTGGGGGGTAGCATGCATGGTTCTATACTGTATAGTATCTACTGGCATATATTTCTCTCATTTTTCCCATGATATTTCCTCCATCTGACTCCTTTAGGGTGAATGAAACGCCCCTTTTATACAGTACAGCTGTGTTTGTCAGCTTTCTTTTACTATAATGAAATATCTAAGATAATGAGCTTATAAAAAGAAAAAGGTTTGTTTTGGCTCATGGTTTTGGATGTTCTAGCCCATGACTCATTGGCCCCAATGTTTTGTGCATGTGATAAGGTAGTGTATCATGGCAGGCACATGTAGCAGAACAAAGCCACTCATTCCATGGCCAGAAAGCAAAAGAGAAAGAGGGGGGACCAAGGTCCCCTCCAAGGCATGTCCTCAGTTGCCTAAAGACCTCCCATTAGACTTCCTCTCCTAAGAGTTCTATCACTTTACAGTGCTGTCACCCTGGAAACCTAACCTTTAATACTTGAGCATTTTGGGGACATTCAAGATCCAAACTATTAGCAGTAGCTTATGCCACTACAGTGTTTTATACATTCACGCTTACAACATTGCATCATCCTTGCTTATTTATTTATCTGTAAAATAAAACTCCCTTTAAATGGAAGCTCAAAATAGGCCATGCTTCTTGCATTCACAGTGGTATACTTGGTGCCTGCTCAGAGTCTGACTCACAGTAGACCTTCAAAAACTGAATGTTGAATAAATTACTGATAATTGTTTTAAGGCCTCCAATCATAATTTCTCAGGTGAGCGATTCCAGCTGTGTTTGTGTTGTCAATGAACTGAGAAATTAGTCCCTCTAGCTAGCACTGGAAGGTCAGGTGTGAGACTTCTTCTTCAGCAAGTACGAAATGAAGATGTTTGTGAACCATGTATCAGTCAAGCTAGAGAACAAGAAATGAATAGTGATATTAAAAAGATAGAATCAAAAAGATATGATAATGTAACAGCATTATATTGGTTTTCTTTTATTGCTTTTTTTAGAATCAGAGTTCACTGAATGTAGAGATAAAGTCTTATTCATATTTATGTTCCCTAGTCTAAACACTATGTCTGAATAAATGTTCAATGAATATTGGAATGTATGAATGAACATTGTATTACATTTACCAATCCAGTACCTACCCATAGATAGCTCTGAAAACAATTTCTTCTTCTCCACTTCCAATACCTCATGAGTATGTTAATTCAGACTCATCATTTCCCTCCTGGAATTGACAATAGTCTCCTAAGTATTTTAAGTCTCACTGCACCTTTAAGATGCTTTCCTGCCATTGGGAACAGCATGACATGGTGATACAAGGCAAACTTAAATTCCAGTCCTGGTTTTAAAGTTCACTGGCTTTGGGCAAACCATCTAATGCTTTGGACATTCACAATCCACACAGAGCTTTATGAAGATCTAATAGGATTATACATATAAGTGATTGGCACAGTGTCTATCAAGTAGGCACCTGGCGGGCTCAAGATCTAGGTGCCAGCAGATTTAGTGTTTGATGGGGGCATATTTGCTGTTTTATAAGGGGAGCTCTATGTATAAAGGGCAGTACTGAGGAGAGCAATGTTGCATTCAAGGAGCTGAAAGGACTCCATGGTAGGTGTTCTCTTCTTGTTTTCCTCCTTCCCACCACTACATGGCTACATCTCACTCTTCTAGTCCCATTACAATGCTCCCTGGCCCTCCAGCTCAGGGTAGCTTCCTCCTCATCTGCTTCCATCATTCCTGATGTTTCCCCAATAGCATTAGTACGTGGTATTGCTTTAGTACATGATGTTACAAATGTCTGCTTACTTACATACTTATATACTTACATACTTATGTACTAGACTGCCAAGTCTCTCCATGTGCCTGTAGAAATTTGTCCATACATTTGTTAAACAAGTGGTTGAGGGAATGAATTAATAAAGTCCAGGTTAGTAGGTAGGCTCAAGGTACATCAGATTGACATCTATTCCCCACTCAGCATACAATTTTCCCCAGGCCACTATCTCTGTTTTTATTCCTTTGCCCTTCACTGGGACACTGAAAGGAATAAATGCTTGTTAGTTGCTTTAACCCAAAGCTATATGTTTATCTATGAGGACCTTTACGCAATGTCTATACCTTGCTGTGACAATGGGTAAGATTATGTGAGGAGATGTAGGAAGACTATAGCCGCAGGCTCATTATTCTTGGCTACATTTTTAAAGAAAATAATTCATTAAAAATGTAAAAATCTCTTATTTATGCAACCCATTCCAAACTCCCTTGGAAAGATTCTGCATTCAACAACAAAATACCCAGCCTATGGAAAGGTCAGAGGATCAGTTGAACCAAATTGTCATTGCTGGTATATTCACTACAGCGCCTGACCTTCAGAGCACTCAGGACATCTTAGTGGTGGTCCAGATCACATAGTCAGCCTTATATTTTAGAACAGCAAAGTAAGAAACAAAATGTTTGTATTAGTCATTCTTGTAGAAAAAAATTATTAGTAGGCATCTGTGATTAAATCAAAATAGCTTAACTTCTGCATATGACATGAATCTGTTGAAAAACTGTTATTTCATTATTGATCTATTTATGGTTGTCTTAATGATAAGTAGGTGGTTAAGAATGTATTTGTGGTTTCCCCAATGATGAATGTGACCTCATTTGTTGAACATGAAATCATCTGCAATGAACTGAGTGTTCATTCTGTATTAAATATTGTGCCAAGCATTGGCGTGAACACTAAACTCACTCATTTTATCTCAAAGAGTGGATGGACTGATGGGAAAGACAGGTGTTATAGAACTAACTGTCCTTATTAGTCTATGATCATATCAAACTGTTTGTGTTTGGGTTCCTTAACCACACTTCTGAGCCTTTGTGCTTCTCCTCTCTGTGCTCTGAATGGTCACCACACACTACACCTCTCCAGCTCCCGGTCCTGCTCTAATATTTCTGTAGCCCAGACCAAGAGCAAAAGCAGAGGTACACTTGCCACAAATGTTCATATTCAGAAGTCTTAAATCAAGCAAAAAAAGAGAAAAATCTGTTACATAAAATATTCTCTACCTTCTTACTGTAGCAAATATATTTTTATAATGCCATGAAAACTGAGCTCAAATTTAGAATTTTCAGACTCTTTGAATTTCCATGCTGGAATCTAGTAATATAAAAGAGCCTATCTCTACTGCTGGGCCTTAACTGTCATTCACTTTCCTTCTGTCCCAACCCTGACTTTATCCCATCCAACAAAACCTTTCTAGTGTAGGTACATGGACAGTTTAGTCTGCAGGTCCAAGTTCTACCCACATTTCCTGAAATCAACTCTGGCTACCCCTTGGACCTATTATGCCTTCAGGTTACTGGATTTGGAGAAAAGGCCAGTACGGGCCTATAAAGGAGCTTGGGCACATTTGGGGCAGGGAACTTTGGGGTACAGTGTGATTGGAACTTGGCCCAGAAAGTGGGACATGGAGTAGTGTCAGACTAGGGAGAGGTCATAGCAGGAAGCCCAAAGCATTGGGCATAGGAAAGTGCCCCCTCTTGGTCCATCTGATACTGCTGACCCGCTTCCTTGGCTGTGTGGTGGTCTTGTGCTTATTCCTCAAGATGTAGGGCAAATATTTCCTCCTGACTGAATTCCTTTCACTGTGCCATAGCTATTCCTTACAGAAGTACACCAACGGACTGTGGACTCTGGGGTAGAGGGACTATTTTTCATCACATTTTTGCCCCCAGCCCCTATATAGGGCTTAGCATTAGAAGAGCTCAATTAATAGCTGTTGAATAAATGAATGAATGAATGGAATTCTAAGTAGTAGTTCCACCTGGCAAAGTGGACTGATATTGAAAGATATTGGATGTCTGCTGACAAGAAGGCTCCAGGAAGTCTTCAAAAAGAGGTGATACTAGAACAGAGTTTCATGAGATGAATAGGATTCTGGGAAAGAACTGGGGGCAGGGAGTTCCAGATAGAAGGAAGCACATTTCCTATATACACAACTGAAAATGAAACATGCAAATCAGGTACTTCATTCAAATACCTTCCAAATATGCAAGGAAAAAATAAATTAATTATTCAGAGTTTTCCTTAAGGCCTTGATTTTGTTTTGTTTAAATATGATTTTAGAATTTATGCATTGCAGAAGTTGGTCTGTTTCTTTTAAGAGCGAGGGTATTCTGCCAGACTGATGAGGGTAAAACATAAAAACGGCTGGAAGCCTGCTGAATTGTTAGAAAGGAGATTAATGTTATGTAAATGTAAGTAATTAATCAGCAAGCACCTAGAAGCCAAATACCTGATGAGAAGAGTCCCCCTTTGAGAGGATAAAATTGCTCTCCTTTGATTAAAAAATGGACTATCAGACAGTATTCAGATCCATCTTTTGCATGTAGCTTTTCCCAAGCTGTCTGGAGTTGAATGGAATTATTTCTTGTGCTCTGTTATAAAGATAAAAACAGTTGTGTGATTTGAGCTGAGAACTAGCTAAAGTTTATGGCTAAAGAAACAGTGAATATTGATTGGTGGAGCTATTTGGAAAGCTGAGAGCTGTGGCCTAAAATCTGGCACCCACATCACAAGTAGAATTATATAAAATTGAGAAATTATCAAAGCAATAATTTCACAAATAGTTCTTACCTTTTTTCCTTTTCTTCACTGCTGAAACAGACCCCACTACAACAGAGCACCAGCCAGGTAGCAGAGGAGAGCTCTACCATCTTGACCCTCCTTGCAGGCCTATGGACATGATTCAGGCTCAGAATATGAGAACATCTCATCTTTGCAGCCCAAGGAAACAAGTCCGAAATGGACCACACTGAGCTCTCTTAGTAGCTCTACTAGAGAGAGAAGTCCTTATTTCATGGGATTGCTAGTGACTAAGTCACATACACTTGTAGCTGGTACCGCACCGTCATCTTCCCCAACATGGCAAAAAGCTTTAAGTGGAACAAAGCCAATACAAAAATCAGATTCAAAAGGTATGGACCAAAAGGACAGGGCCCTGATAATACTGTCATGATAACAGCATATTTTTGCCTGTGACCCTTTCAACCCACAGACACCATCTACTTCTGCCCCTCAGTTTTCTCAAAACAGCTGGAGTTGAGCTTCTATTACCTGTAAGACAGACTATTCTGACTAATAGTACACAGAGATTTCCAAAGGTTACTTAAACTCCTAAACTTGATTACTGTTGATTGTCCTGAAAATAATATTGCCTAGAGACTGTGTTTATATGCTAAATAACATTTATCTAGATCTTTTATGTGCCTGTAACTATAAAATCTTAGAGAATAAAAAGATGCGTAAATTTAAATTTTGCCTTCATAAAGTACATGATTAGGAAAAAAAAGTCAATCTAAAGAAATAGGGATCCTTAAAAATAAACTTTACATTGCAAGTATTCTATGTATTTGTGCATTTGTAAGGGCACAATTATAATCTCAGTAGAAGCACAGTTATAGAATAGCAAACTTAAATCAAACAGTGGCCTCTGCCTATGCTGCCTGTCACGTAAGCACCCTACTAAATTCAGTCAGCCTTGACTATCTGAATTCAGATGCTTTTCTTATGATAATGCACTGGGATGATTTGATTATTCCCAGTTTGTGTTTCTCTCAATTAAAAGAATATTGTTTCCAGCTTGCTCCATGGACTTTTGGGACAAAATGACCCAGGAGAGTCACTTTTAACTTTGCTTGCACCACTTAGATCCTCTCCCCTTGTCCCCAGGATGTTCCTACATTATGGTAAACAATTCCTTTTAAGTAAGTGTATTTAGAAGTAGCTTGCCTGACTATATGTGACTTAACACAATTCGTGGAACCAATCATACAGTAACGTGCCATCTGCCTTGTGTTTTCTGCTTGCAAACTGTATTTAAACTGAACTCAAGGCTGACTTCTCACTGATGATTAGGACTCCGTAGTCCCCCAGCCCACAGGCATTAAGATCAATAAAGATGCCTTCTAGATTCCTCGGTGCAAAGAATCTTCTATCCAGTTTGATACTGGCTTTTCTGCAACATATTAACGTTAAGTAGACAAGTTTTAAGATACTTTGGTCATATTTACTATTCAAAGCCAGAAGACACATGGGCTGTATAGGACTCTTTTTTTAGGCAGGGGGAGGCCTGGTTAAATGTGTCTGTTTCTTTTGAGAGATGTAAAGTCACCAGGAAGCCAAGCCCTGACCCCTTGAAGAACTGGCCCCTTGTTCTTTGGTCCTTGATTTTTTGTGCCTTTGATAGAAAACTTCAGTCAAGACATGGAAGTAGCCATGCAAAAGTCTATGTGAATTTTATCAATGCAGATATGGAGATTTATTCTTTCAAGCAAGAAGGTGGGCAGTATTACAAACAGAGCAAAGCAAAACTTTACCTACCAAGTATGAGTGTGGAGCTCTTCCTGTGGTTTAGGGAACTATGGTGATTATGATACTTGTTAACACTTTTCTTAGAGGTTACTTTGGAATGTCAATATCTCAAAAATAACCTCCTCATTCTCTCCAAGTATATTCTTTAAAGGACCTTAATAATATAAGAAAATGACAAAGGCAATTTATAATAGATAAGTCCTACTCTAAATCAAGTCTCAGCCCAAGAAAGGAGGATCTTTTTAGAGAATGTTCCCCTTTCTAATATCATTGGCTATAATCCATGACACTCAGGGACGCTATATGTCTGGTTTTGGGAATAGACACCCAGGGGATCAGGTTTTGGAAGGAATGTATAATCTTAGTGTGTCATCGTTTTTTGTAATATTGCTTTAGATCTGAGACCTAACAAGCAATGATAAATGCACACTGAGATCTCTTAAGTTAGCTAAAAATGGTTAATAAAATGAAATTTTCTTCATTTGTAACTGGCAAGGCATGTTATTGTTGGTCCCTTTCTATTCCTCAGGACTGCAAATGTCTAACTATCTGTCAAAAAATGTACTAAGTTTATACTAGTATATAGTAAAAAGCACAATTACAAAGTATTTACAAATGAAAAATATAGAACACTGTATATACAAGAAAAGTGTATCTAATGTAGCCAAATTATATGTATGTTATCAAAGATACATTCATTGCTATACTTTTATTATTAAAGAAAAGAATTAATACAAATTAGAATTAATACAAAGTAACAAATTACAAGAGGAAAAGAAATCTAGCATCTGATTTTAAAGGGGAAAACTTTCCAAATTGTGGGCCCTCATCTGTGGTTGACCTCTGTCACTTGGCCTTTCCTGTATAATACGCTCCTGGGCAAAGAGCAGTAAGAAACACTTACCATGGTTAATGTTTCTCCTCAACAATGCTGGTAGACTGATTATTAAAATAAAGGAAAAGTTCAAATGCAAAAGTCAGAATACTGAGAAACATGCATAACTGCAGTTGTGTGAATCCTGTATGAATAAAATTTTAAAAAAGAGAACTAACAATGCAACATAGAAATGGATAAAAGGAGTTTTATTTAGTTTTACAAAACTTACATTATAAAGTAATTTATGTCTGTAATATTTTTAGTCAAAACTCTAAAGGAGATTTTAGGAATTTGACATACAAACGTAGACTATTCTAAAAAGATGAAAAAAGCAAGACTGTCCAACAATGTTTTTAGAAAGCCTAATAAAATGGTTTATCTTAGATGGTAATAAAAGCCTTTTCAACATTATGATTTTATGGATTTTTAAAATATTTTTAATTTACCAGTAGTCTATATTCACTATAAGAAAGAAGACTTAATCGTCCTGATATAAAAAAGAGAAAATTACACATATCAATGCAGTTGCATTAAGTGAAGCAATAAAAAATAAGCCTTGGAAATGTGCTTGAATTTTCATGTTTTACATCTCATAACAACTGCACAGGTACTGTTATGATTCTGACACTCAAAACTATTTTTTAAAGCATAAAACAAAGCATATATTGCATATGTGATGATTGATTGATTGATTGATTGATTGATAAACAAGGCACAGACCAGCATTTTCATCTTAATTTTGTTCTTTTTCTTTTCTGCTAACATAATTACCCAGCTTTTTCAATAGTTTAAAGAAATACTTGCAACTCTCCTATGGCTGGTAAGAACTTGAAGTAGGAGTTAGATTGATTTGACGAATGTAAATTGTCAGATACTCTTTCCAGATGACCTTAAGATTAGTTTCGCCTGCTGGTAAGGGTTGGATTTTCCATTTGATTGAGTTAAAGAGCCTGTTTAGAAGACTACAAAACTCTTTTAATTTCTGCCTGAGGGTGCTTTCCTACTGACCATCCTTTGGAGATGATGCAAAAAAAATCTCCACTTCTAAGTATGAGGAATGATTTACCCAACTAAAGTAATAAAGTGTGTTTGGAAGTAACTACACTCAGCATGCCCTACAGTCTCTGCTTGGCTCTGTGATTTCAAACCTATAATTAGATATGTTGTTAAGTTTTGCCAAGCTTTAATGACCTCTATTATGTTTATGACAAATGCAGGAGAGCTACCCCCTGGGGGAATTGTTTGAGGGAAGATGAGTTGATGAGAGTTTGTTTTATTTGTCTGGTCTTGGGATGCAATTTCACTATTTTCAGATGGTTAAACATTTCAGCAGGTTCCCACAATGTATGTGCACTACATGAAGATGTGTGTGGTGGGCATCATGGGTGAGGTGAGGTATATATGGCACCTTGGGGAGTCATCAAAATTGAATCACTAAATAATAAAAGACTGGGTTGAAAGTCATAGACTCTGCACTTTGAGGGATGTTCTGTGTCACTGTGTTTTGATTCTCAAGAGGTGGTAACGGAGCAGTTATGTTTAGTTATGTTTATTCAGTAAGTCAGCATTGAGTGAACTATATGTGAAATCCTGTGCTAGGGACTATAGAAACACAACAATAGTTTATAATTAACTTGAGAAGATGACACTAGCATAAAACAGATAACAGTGAAACAAGCAATGGAAAGCTTCTTAAGAAAGATTTCCCTGATCTCTCCAGGCAGAGTGAAGCCCTCATCCAAGTGATACTATGACACTTAGAACAGTGCAACAATTATTTGTTTACACTTTTCCCTGGCTAGCTTACAAGGCAAGCTCCGTGGGAAGAAGAGCTATTTTTAGTCCTATCTTAGTTCTAGTACCTTTTCATGATCCTAACATTAGGCGAGCACTCAGAAATGGAGTCAGTGTATAAATTAATGAACATGGATTGTGTCTGTACTTGCAGAAAAATCCTACCAACTGTTAGTAGGGAAAGTCAGGAAAGACTCAGAGTGGCCTGGAATGCATAAAGACAGCTCATTATCTACTGAATGTATAAGGGTCCCAACCAACAGACTGGTATAAGTGAAGTACGTTTCCAACTCAAGGGGCTATTAGAAAGCATAAAGTCCCTTCTGTATTCCTTAATTGCCCTTAAACTCTTTTAGAGTGAAAATATCTTTGTCAAAATTGTAATGCGTTTGAAAGACTTCGGGCATGAGCATTTTATAATCACTATCTCATACTGGGACGTTACAACCAGCAAACGGGGAAAGAGAACTAGGGGTGACACAGGATGTGGCCTGAGAAACAGATCTAGGCAGGATCCTCAGCCCAACTAAAATAGCATAAGAACATAACCAAGGCCAGGGACATAACTCAGCACTGCAGTGCCTCTCTGGCAAGCATGAGGTCCTGAGTTCGATTCCGAGTACCAAAAAAAGAAAAAAAAAGTCACCAAGCAGATGGTTTCTATGAAAGAGTCAAGAGAGTAGAAACTAAAGAATCCCAGATATTTAATCAGTTTGTCTTAGGCTAATTCTTTACACTGAATAAATGAACATGATTTTTTTGCATAATTCCCACTTGCTATGTTTCTCTGGGTCAATGGCAGCCTAAAAGGTATAGTAGCTGATAGAATTAGAATTTCAAGTCCAACTTGAGTGAGAAGATTTCGGGAGTAAAGAATGGTTTGCTTTCCCCCATGGCTAGAGGAATAATTCGTCCCAACTGTATAACTAAGAGCAAAGAACCAAAGTATAAATCTAAAATTCATTTTTAAATGTCTAAGAATAAGTCAATGTAAGTACAGAATTCCATTGTTATTAATGGACCTACTTAATGCTGAAAAGTTAGTTTAGTCTACTAAAAATACTACAGGCTTTTGTAGGCTAGAACTCTTAAGTTCCTGGTAGAGGAGAAGGGACTCGGGCAAAATCAAAATGCAGACGTTAGAAGGCACACAGGTAATGAGGTCACAAAATTTCAAACACAGTAGAATCAGTATAGAAGGCAATGAGTGTAAGGAGAGAAGAGAATGAGAAAAGCTAACCCAGACCACAGAGATACAATTCAAGGGCATCCCAGGTGCACAAATAATTTGGGTCCCTTCAAACTGGTATCCTTACATTAGCTTTCCCTGGTATAGGACTCAATCTGACTGAACTTAATAGTTGTTGATAATACATTAGGAACTCATAATTAAATTTATAAAACATATAAACCATCCACACATATGCTGATACATACAGGTATAGTCAGCACTCTGTCTTTACAAGTTTCATAACCATGAATTCAAGAAACTGTAGATTGAAAATATTTGGGGGAATTTTTTCTGTACTAAACATGTACAGACTCTTTAATTCCTAAACCATACAGTTTGATAACAACTTTTCACACAACATTGTATTGTATTAGGTATTGTAAGTAATCTAAAGATGACATAAATCAAATAGGATGTGCATAAGTTATATGCTAATGCTATATAATTTTACATAAAACTTGAGCAGCCATGAGGCTGGTATCTGTGAGGTCTGCAACCAATTCCCTGAGGACACTAATAGAAAACTGTGTGTGTGTGTGTGTGTGTGTGTGTGTGTGTGTGTGACACAGACTTTATTGTATTCTCAATAACAGCTTTGATTTTCTCAGTTACAACTCATACAGGTGCCAATGATGACTCTTGTAAAAACACAGAATGGAGCGCTAATTACAGGTTTCAGAAAGTTCCTTCCAAAGACTCTGTGACTCAGTTATTGAAAAAACTAAGCAGATGGATAAGTGTCTCCTGTTCAATAAGAAAAATGCATTTGCGTCAGATTTTGAATTGTGAAATCCACATGATAGAACGTTCCCCATATTCAACTCCACATTTGGTCTTGCGGCACACCTTTCCTTTGCTCTTCTGTTTTGGTTACAGCTTGTTGATTATTCATAGCTGATTCTCTTTTTAATCAGCTGCACCAAATTTGGTGATTCTTCTCATTTCCCCAAATGATTTTTAGTGTCTTCAGCCTACCAGAAACTTGCTGTATTGTAATCTATGGGTCCTCTCCTTTTCAGTTCCATAGAGTCTCTCCCTCCCTATAGACCTTTCATTGATAAACCTGTTAAGTTTCAATATTTTGTTTGGTAAATTGATGCTCATAAACATAAATGATCTAAAAGTGATTTTATTCTTCACCAGCTCACCACTGTCAATGTTGAGTAATGAGCAGGTGTGGCCCATCACGCAAATGCTGAAGGTCTAAGTGAGAACTGGAAACCACACCCAGTTAAAACTTTGAGGCCAAAATTAGATAGATGATAGATAGATAGATAGATAGATAGATGAGAATAAACTAATTTACTGCTAATAAAGGTTGTATGCCTCACTTCTTATTTTCTAATTAAATTTATTACACTTTTTTTCATATTAAAACCAGTTAATATCTTAGCTAATACAATTTACCCCCTTTTTCAGGCAATCAGCCTTTTGTCACGCAACACTGAGCTTCAGAGTTGTAACACAGCCGCCTGCGGGCACTGCTGGTCTTAGAGTTAGTGGTTCACCCTCGGGTTGCACCATGCAGCTCACACAACCACATTAAAACACTGTCAGCAAAGTGAGACACTGATGAAAAGGACAACTTTGCAAAAAACTTTTCATAAAGGTTAGTAGAGAAAGTGTCCAATTTATATTGCACTACTCAGAAACTTTAATTAATTGATAATATTACCCAGATCTGAGTCAGTGACTTTTAAAAAAGATATTATCTGCCAACACATTGCTTAAGTGAATCAACCATTTTACACAAAATGTCAATTTTAATCAAGCACCTCACTAAAAAATATTAGTCTCATGAAGCCACCCACCTACACCTCTTCCAGCCCTTTACTTGACTCTAATTGATTCTGAAAAGATTAAAATCTTCAGGAATTTCAATATCTCTTATAAAGAGAGTTCATGAAAATGTTCACAGATTTCTCCACCCTTCTTTTCTGACTTTCCAATCAACAAACACATCCTGTTCTGACCCAAATGTGAGCCCACTGGTTCCAAATAAAGCTTAAAACTCTTGAGGGGGAAATGCAAACACTTTTTTTTTCCCCCTTTAACTCGGACGGGAATTAGACACTGCCAATTGTGCATCCATCCATTCATTCTAAACTACATTTAAGATGTAAACAATTTGGTCCCTCAGTGACAGCTGGCAAGGGGCCAGTCTCTTCCCACTCCTGTGTTTTCCCTGCTTGGGCTGCCTAACTATTAGGTTTTATGAATTAAAGTGGATTAAAGGAATGGAGAGAGATTCAGCTCATCATTGCAAAGGAAGCTGTGAGTGGATTTAGTTGATATCTTTACTCTCTGATGACATGTTGAGAAGACTGAGTTTCACCATGAAAACGGTGAATTATAGATGGAGATGGTGTTGACTGGGGCTGATGCAGTGCGTGTTTGGTGCAAGTTTCCTTGCAGAACATATTCACCCTGAATCAGAGAACAAGCAGCGTTTCCTGAGATCTGTGCCATGTTGGAACTTAGGACACTGGGAAACCCAGCAACCAGCTCACCACCCAGGTAAGTGGCTATGAGTCTACCAGTATGTGGGCTGAGAATCAAACATCCCATCCCACCCCCGCTACACCCCACCACCACCCCGTTAGCAAGTGGGAGCCAGAGATCTGAGCATCTCTTGGGAGGTTGACCATATGTAATACAGCATATAAGGGGGATTTCCTTCTACCATCTCTTTGAAGGCAAATATTTTTAATCACTGTTTTTGCTTTGTTCTGATTAATGGTATTGCTCTATTCAATATTGTTTTGGTAAGTTCTATAATATTTTGTATTTCCTTTGATTTTGCTATACCTGATTGAAAGAACAACTATTGTGAAGATAACAAGATATACAATGGTACCTAGTACTGTTATTCCAGTAACCTGCTGTGAAGTTCTGTACCAATATCACTACACTATCTCAATTGGCTTTATTCCATCCTGTTCTGTTGTATTTTACTACCTGCAATTAGTAAAAAATTTTTAAAATTCCTCTTTAATCAGTCACATATGATGACATACTTTTAGTGGCAATCCCATGCCAAAAACCTCCACTTAAACCATACTGAAGCCCTCCACTTTTCTCTAAAAGTTATAAAGTTCTGTAAAGTTCCCTGCCTGCCTATGTGTTTTTACCAAATATAAATGATTATGACTGACATTCTTGCTATAGCAAGCTCTGAATATATAGCTTTATCTTGTTCTCAATGGAGTGACCTTCATGTATCTTTTCCACTTCCAGGAATCAATACTTCAAGTAGGCTTTACAGATATTTCTGTTTTGCAAAAACATTTAAAGATTACTGTACTCTCCATTTCTGTACTCTCCCAATTTTCCAAGAATCACTGATATGTTTAGGGGCCAGGGAGAGAAGGTAAAAATTCTAATGTCCTATCCCAAGCCCTAATTGAAAAAAAAAAGTCTGGAAAGTGACCTAAGAATTTTTTATAAGTATTATCCCCATGATTTCTTGGTTACTTTTTGCTCTTTGCTGAGACAATATATCTGACACCCAAAATTAGGAATAAAAGGTTTGTTTAGCTTACAGTTTATGGAGGTTTCAGTCCATAGTCAGCTGGCTCCAAGACAGGGTGGCCTGGCACTTGGGCAACACTTCAAGGCAGCAGCGGAGAGCAAAAGGGGAAAAAACAAGCCTCTTCTCTTCCCATGTATTGTACATAGGTCCTCTCGCGCTATCTCAGGGCAGGTGTAGCACTCACAAAATCTCTATGCCCTCCTCATGCACAAGATGAGGATATTTACAAAGTAAAAACCCTGGATCTCTGCAGAGTCTCTTAGTTAAACCTCTAAACTGCCCAAGTTGACACAATGTATCAATCATAATAGCAGCTTCTTATTGTCAAGAACATTACAGAGGTGCAAGTTGTCAGAACATAAAAACCCCAAGAAAGCTTGCTATAAATGAGATTTCCCAGGTAGCCCCTTTGTAGCTTCTAGTGTAGTGAGTCTGGCCTCTCCTAGTGATTTAATGGATATCATGCTTTGAGAAGCCCTGCTCTACTTAATTTTCAAATAGCAATGTGCATACAAATCCCTAGAGATCTTTTTAAAGGATTCTGAGTCAGTAGATCTGGGGTAGGACCAGTTTCCATGAGGATGTTTCTGTTGCTCGTCTGCTAACTACACGTAGGGTAGTCAACCCTGGCTGTGCAACAAAATCACACAAAGACACGAGCTTGGAGGAGAGACTCTAAAGCACAGCCAAGACTGAGAATGCTGCTTCATTTGCACAGTGATCACCTCCATGATTAGAACAGTGTTTTTTATAGGGATGGTAGAACAGCAATCAGAATGGTGAAGTCCTGGTGTGGAACACTGACTCTTCAGTGTTGTTCTCTGGTTCTCGTGAGGATGCTCAGAATTGCTCATGTGTGGGGTTGCTCCGTGGAATTCCTGTTGAACCACCTTGTCTTCAGCCTTGAGGGGGATTCCTGCTCAGGATGTAATGATGGTCCAGAACAGCCTTGTACCCTGCAGCTGTAAAACAATGAGCTCAAGAGATTGGTCTCCAATGATCAATTTCTATAAAGTAAACTTGATTTGACCTAAAAGGTCAGTGTAATTGACTACTTCCAATTTAAAGAGAAGAGACAACAACAACAAAAAGCAAGACTCAAAAAACCTGGTGGCCAAATCTGTTCATTTTTTATCCTTTTATTTTTTGATAGATTTTCTTAACTTTTACAAGAATAAGGGCGGTGATAGTGTTATCAACAAAAAGACAAATACTTATAATCACAGTTCAGCCTTTGCAGATGGCATCTTCTTTTGCCAAGCATTTGATGAGATATTTCATAAAGATGGTGGCGGGATGGGTTAAAACCTGAAAGCTTGTGGATTTGAATGGATCAATGTAAAGGTACTTAATAGGTCCTTGAAAGCTTGGCTCGTTTTTGTTTAGAGAATAAATAAGCAGGTACATAATAAAATCTAAGAGATCTTTTCTAAAAGAAAGCTACCTTATACCCAAAGATTACACAGCTTTCAAATGACCTTGTTTGACAGCAAGAATGAGCAATCAGTGAATAGGCCTGGAACCATTTGATCATGAGTTCACAGACATGAGTTTTTAAAAATCATCTATCCAAAATGCATTCCATCATAACAGAACAATTGCAAAGATCTCAAGGCTGATAAATACCTCAATCTTTTGCTATACAATTATCCAAAGCAACACATCCTTCTGTGTAGTGAATGGCTTTTATTTTCAATCTTGTGTTCATGTATAAACAAAAAGCATCACTAAGACACATTCAGACATCTGAAGCCTGGGTCATGTTGTAAGAGACTACTGGGAGCCAGAAGCTGCAATTTTGTGATGTGCTACCTTATTCTCAGGCACAGGTTGGGAAGTTAGCAAGAAGGCAGCAGAAAGCCCATGTCATTAAAAAAAAAAAGCTTTACCATCCACAACCAAGTGCATGTCTGTTTCCACAGGAGCAAGATAACTCTCAAGTGTTGCTACTCAATGGGGGTCAGCCTTCTGGATATTCATCATTAGATATCAATCATTTCTTTCTCTATAGATAGATAGATACAGATGTATCTCCAATATTTTTGCAACAAACTTTATGTATATTTCAATATGTTCTGAATAAAGAGATCCAATATTTAGCAGATGGGTGTGGATAAGAAAACCCCAGATCAGCCAAAGAAAACAAATTTTACATTAAAGTCTAACATTATAATATGAAAGTAGGCTAATACCATGTTCTTTGCTTTCTATCACCATTGCATTTTCATATCCATTAAGATATCTAATAAGAAAAAACCCAAAATATAGCAAAGATACTGAATCTGGGGATAAGAGAAACATATGTAATAGCGTAGAATGTTTCTAACAACTACATTTGCAATGGGTGTAAGAATCAGAAACACAACATTTCATTCACTTACCCAGTTTGACCCTGCCTCTTGCCCTGTGGACACTCCCCTCTGAGAGAGTCTCATGTCCACACACAATGGAAAGTCTCTTCCCTCTGCTCTCCTTACCGTGAGAGCTCCATTACCAGTCAGACCCTATTGGACACCAAGGAGAGATCTGTCTATGGCCACTGACTTCTGGCACATGTTCTTGGGAACTGTGGAAGCTCATGGACCACATATGTGCAAAGAGGAGCTGATTTTCTTTTATCCACAGAAGGCCTGTGAGGCAGAAAAGGAGAGCTCTCAGTCCAGCCTAGCACAACTCTTCCAGAGCATTTCTGGGTCAAAATCTGTGCTCATCAAAATTGTCTCTACAAAGTCAGACATGAGGACACACCTGTAATTCAGGCACTCAAGAGGCCAAGGCAGAAGAATCACTGTGAATTCCAGGTCACTTGGGCTACATAGTGAGTTCATGGCCAGCCTAAAATGCATAAAAAAAAACCCTGTCTCAAAAATAAAAAATGTCTTTGAAGTCCATGTTGGGAGAAAGGAACTGCAGGAAGTGGAAGAAAGACAATCCCTAAAATTCTGTGGATAAACATCAAGATAGCCTCAACTTAAACTATGAGTTTATTTTTCTAAATAATGTAAAATAAGAAAACTAAGCCCTACAGAAGAAAATCCAAGTAAAGAGAATGTGACCAAACACTCAGAAAAGTCTAAACTGTGAAAATTAATTGCTATACAAAATAATTTAAAAATGACCTGCACACGTGTAAGTCATCGTTGACATGCAGGAAGCTCCCAGCAGCCAGAAGTTTAACCTTGTTCTCATTTATTTGAACACTGTGGGACTGCAGAGTCCCTGCCGGACTCCTGTGAGTCAGACCTGTCTACCTCGAGGCTGATCCCTCACTGGGAACGTCTGGCAAACAACAGTGGGCAGAGCCATCAGGGAAATCAGCAGTCACAAGTGTGGGGAGCCAGGAGACGTAGAAGTGAAAGAAAGGAGGCAGAGGCATTTATACAGAAGGCAAGTTCTTTTCTTATTGCCTCATGCTTGCCATACTTTTGACATGTTTTTGTTGACCGTGGACTGTACAGAATTTTAAACTTTCTGCGTTAGTTTGCATGTGGGTTCAGTTATGGTTTGTGTCTAGATGTCCCCTCAAACCCTCATGAGACTGTAGGATTTTCTTTGGGAGGTGACTCAATCTAGAGTGTGTGATAGATTTGTAGTGCAATACTGGGATTTAAAATGCTGGAATTAAGGGTGGATGACTGGGGTACAAGTGAGCGGCAGGAGTGCCACGAAGAGAACAAGTCACTGTCTTCTGAGATCCAGCCACGTTGGAACTTGGAGGGGCTGAGCAAGAAAGCGACAAGCACTCCTTCCTGGTAAGCAGCAGTGGCAGGAGTGAGCAGCAGGCGAGCCAGGGAGAGAACAAGTCAGTGTCTCCTGTGGGCCTAGTGACACATGGGCTAAGAATTGAACGCCCCATATCCCCCACCCCCATTTAGCACCTGGATGGTGTTGAGGCCAGCTGGAGTTGATAGCAATTAAGGCACACAAGGCAACTAAATACTTGTATTTTGGGGTTGATTATGCTGACCTGGGGCCAGAGGTCTGAGCATCTCTAGGGAGGATGACAGTATGCAATATAGCAAATATGGGGGATTCTTTTGTATCTTGTCTTTGAAAGCAAATATTGTTTTCACTGTTTTGCTTTGTTCTGATTAATTGTTTTGCTCTATTCAATATTCTATTTTGATAGGTTTTATAATGTTCTGCTTTTGGTTTGATTTGGCTATACCTGATTGAATGGACAACTATTATGAAGATAACAAGATATACTATGGTACCTGTTACTGTTATCCTGGTATCCTGCTCTGAAGTTCTGTTCCAATTTCACTGCATTGTCTCTATTGGTTTTGTTCTGTCTTGTTCTGTTGTGTTTTACTATCTTCAATAAAAAGGGGTGGTGGTGGTGAATGACTGCTGGATCAGTCCGGTGATTAACTTGGCACTACCCTAATCCCAGGGGTCTAGATACAGTATGAAAGGTCCAGAAAGAGGCTAAATCTCCTTCTCTTTTGTTGCTTCTGCTGTCTTCGACTGCCATGAAACTTGTCCCTCTATCGTGCACCACCTTGTTTTGGAGCCAGCTGATTATGGACTGAAACCTCTACAGACTGTGAGCTAAGTAAACCTTTCCTTCCTTAACTTTGGGTGTTGGATATTTTGTCTCAGCAATGAGAAAAAAAGTAACTAAAAGCCTATGCAGACATTCTTTATGCTACTACTTTGGGACGTAGAGTAGCATTTCTTCGGCTTCTATCTTCTTTTGCTTACCCATGTATTTAAAACCAAACACACAATCATTTCTGGCACTGTGGGTGAGAGCATAGCATAGTATTACAACTTGTTTATTATGTATGAAGTATTACACCCAGCTTCTTAAATATGATATACATATGATTCTCAACACATGCACAAGATAGGTATGATAATTGCCATCTTGTGGGTGAGCAGCTGGCTGCCAGCATATTATTTGCTAAAGATCAGATGGACAAGTCAGAATTTGAACTCAGCTTCACATGACTAGAAAGTCATAACCATACTCTCAAAGCAACACATTCCCAGCAGTCACTGGTTTTCTATACAACTTCCTATCCCATGGTTAAATTGGTTTATTTTATAGTATTGTATTCTTCATTAATTTCCTTTAATATCATCTTCTCTAGTACTAATAGGTCAGTTTACAAGCCTACCTCAGTCTTGATTTTGAAATTCATTCTTTTCTTGGTGCAAACTCTATGGCATCACAGTTAGCTAAAGATTGTCAGCTAATTACTAACTACTTAGCATATACCTATTAGCAACTCATCAGGCAAAAACAGGAAAAACTTAGTAAGGAAAGAAAAATTTACCCTTACTTTCCAGTCTCTGGCACCAGAAAAAAAAACAAAAAAAGAAACCTTTAAGAAAAATCATCACCCCCAAAAATATTTTTCAACTTGATAAATTATCTCATTCACTAGATCCCATTGCAGATGACTTTCTTAGAAAATCAAATCTACTTTCAAACAACAAAAATTGTCATAATTTAAATATTCAAAAGAATATAATATAGGTTCTGAATGAAATTCAAAGTTAGACATTCAAAAAAAATCTGAGCAATAATGGTTGGAATAAAATTCAAAGTCATTCAGTGTGACCACTTTAAAGTTCAGCCTTCTTTCTTTTGAATAAAAAGTTCTGGAATGTTTATTAAAAACTTGGAGATAGTTTCATATTCTTTCATTATCTAAGAACTTTTAGTATCTTTCCGATAAATATTGTTTTAAGCCTATATGAGATGAAGTTGGTTTATGTTACAATAAGAAATACTAATTAACATAAAAATTGAAGACTTAAGTGAGGTGTTAAAGTAACAAAACTTTAAACATGACTTTAAATATAAAACGACTGGTTTAAAATGCGGAGACCTGAAGGGTGCTTCATTCTTTTCTGCCTATTTTACACACTACAGGAAAATGTAGTTAGATGGTTAACTTTTTCTTGGGATTCAGGTCATACATATCACATGGAACTACAAGGTAGAAAATGTCAGATTATCAAACAATATTGCCTGCTTCTTGTGGTTTTCAGCAGGGGGTGATATGCAAAATGCATTTAATGACTGTACAGCTCTGTATCCACCAATCAGGATGGATCCCTGTACAGAGCTGGCCTCTGAGGCCTGCTGGGCTCCTCAAACTTAGTAAGACCAGCATCTGATTCCACAGACAAGAGGGAACTTAGCCTCCCTCTACCCCAGTCATCTACTGCGTACATCCTGCCTCTCAGAAGGAACCATTTCCTCCACTGTTAAAAGACTCCCCAGTGGGTTATATGCTGCTGTCAGCATGAGGCTGGCTCTAACTCCCCTACTGCTTTTAAGGCCTACTGCTTTATTCTATGCCCAGCGCTACCAGGATGAAGTTTGGTCCAATTGGCAGACTCCCCTGAGATGTTGCTAAGATATGAAAATTGCAAGGGAATTGGCAATAGTCCAACGTTAAAGACCATCATTTAAAAATTTATTGCTTTGGCTACTGGCTATAAATTTCCCCAGGAAATGCATAGAATGGCAGTTTAGTAGGGTTTTCAAAAAGTTAAAAGAAAACCCAGTTTAGAAGAAAGAAATTCAAGATATCAACTCCTAAAATAATTCTTTGGTTCTAAAATCATGTCAATAGGGAAGAGACTGCTTTGAAATTCCGTGAAGAGGAATCATCCCTACATGTTTGTCAGTCATGGTCCTGAGGCTTACAGACAAGGGATCCTCTATGCAGATCAGGAAATCCAGGCTGGCAACCACACAGACACAGAGGAGAGATGCCACGTGTACTGACTCCCCCGTTTAGAGACTGTGATTCCTGTTGTGATTTTCCTGCTTTCCCTCCACTAGTGGTCATGGGTTAGCTGGGTTATTTACTTTTATCAATTAGTTAATTGTATATTTGCAGACTACAGAAAGATGTGTTCATACATGTCAGTCACCCACAGTCCTGGTCTTAGTGCTTGAGGACATAACTGGTTGTGATTTGGGCTGGTCTCCCTTTCAGGGAAATGTACATCTGATTTCATGTGAGATAATTCTGGAATTCTGAGTATGAGAATAAATACTGGTAACCATGAAGTAGGCTGTAAGAGATGA
This sequence comes from Dolichotis patagonum, assembly GCA_004027295.1. Taxonomy (NCBI): domain Eukaryota; kingdom Metazoa; phylum Chordata; class Mammalia; order Rodentia; family Caviidae; genus Dolichotis; species Dolichotis patagonum. The sequence continues at coordinate 29,776 of PVJX010000702.1, forward strand.
CAGTAGCTCCATCTATCCGCCTAGCAAACATTCCTTTGCCCTTCTAGTAAGAGTTTCTAACCAGGCATGGCAATCATGAGCCTCCACTGTCCTGGGAAATGATTTGCTCTGGGATGAGCATGAGGTAAGCAGACACTGGGAGAAATGGCCTTCTTTGCTGACGGTGGCGTGGTGGTCACAGCCAGCAACCATGGACACCATTCCACGGAAAAATGGTGTAAACTGGACAGTGACGATGCTAGCGGTACTAAGAGCCCAGTTTCAGATCCTGAAACTATGCTTTCATTTACATAGTGTTTCCAACATTTTTGAGAGCCATCACTGTATCTTTCTTTATGTATAGTGGCTACACAGTATTCACATATGATTCATGTATATAAATATGTAATTACATATGTATTGCACATGTAATTTAACATGAAAATGGATATGTTTGTGAAGTTTATTTCCTTTACTTGGAAACAAAAAGTACCGTGTATTATAGATTTCTATAACTAGCAATAGAATAATCAAAATAATCCATAAAAATGTACAGACCTCTAAACATGCATTATTTAAATAAATATGCCATACATATAAGAAATTTGTATACAGAATGCTATGAGATTAAAAGCTGATAAAATACATGTGATATTACTATATATAAAAGAAGAAAAATATTTTAAAGCTTATTTAGCAGTTTATTCAAAGTGCTTTTCATTTCTTGTTTAATTTTAACTAAAAAAAGAAATACAGTAAAAATCAGCTAGCTGGAAATGAGAAAGAGCATGAAGTGTTAGGCTCCTGACAAGGTAGGGGGAGCTACAAGTAAGCAAAAGGAAAATCACGTGTGATTGTGATAAAGACAATGATATCGAGCACCTACTAAGCAACAGGTGATGCTGGCAGTGAATGTGCACTGTGTCTTATATGATGGTCTTCCACTGTAGGAATTTGGGTCCCAGTACATTCAGCGGGGAAGAAATGAGGTTCAGAGAATCCCAGAGACATTGCCAAGTATCCAGTCAGGGATGGCAGGGCCTGGTCTCAAACCTCATTTATGCTTCCAAAAAGTATGTGCTTTGTCCTATACGTCATCAATCTACTCTCCATGCATCAGAATCCCATTTTACAAATAAAAAGCAAAGGCATCTGACATACTGGACAGGCATTTTAGAGAGAGGGAGAATTCCGTGTTGTTTGGGGAGATATCAGTCCCTTCAGTGATTCATCTTTTCAGCTCACAAAGCCTTTCTGCATTGCCTCAGTACAATAGTGTCTGAGAAAAGATTTATGAACAACAAGAGGGTTTTCTCTAGAGATCCAGGAAAAGAAAACTACAGAATAAAAAGAAGCACAGTGCTATCAATAAGGAAGCAACTTTGTGGGGGACTAGCGACAGGACAGGACAGAACAACCACCTGGACTAGAGCAATGAAGGCAGATGCCTCTCATCATTACTGGGGCGGGCATTGATGAATGCTGCCAACCAATCGCTCCAAGGGCCTGCAGGGCCACCCGTGGCATGGGGCTGCTATTGATTATCAGCAGAGTGGTCTTCCCACTGCAGAGAAAGGCAGGCTGCCCGTGTGCAGAGAGGAAGGGAGGAAGGCAGCCTCCTTGTCCATTCACACCAGGCGCCACAGCCCCCGACAGCCCGAAACTCAAAAGCCTTAGGCTTTGGTGAGCTGCAGCTACTTTCTTTGCTGTTTTCTTTACTTACACCTGCTTTGCTCTCTCTTCCTGCTCAAAGTGAATTTGGGAAGTAATATATTCATGTATTTATCATATAATTACAACCAGAGGCCTGAGAAACCATGTTCTCCATTGTAAGGTGGCCTCTGTCTTCTGGATTTCATCCAGTGTGTTATTAAGGCTCTTGGCATCTTCTCTAAATCTTGCTTTTACAAACAAGATGCATTTTGGCTAATTATGTTCACATAATGAAAAATCTCTGCTTGAACTGGGCTTGTTTCCCATAGGAGTTCTGGTCATTCTAGGAAATAAAGGAAAACCTTGACATTTGTCTCTTTTGATAGGCTAGAGATATATTTATTATGCAGTTGACACAAAGGAATTCTTTGGGACATTCTTGCTTGAGGTCACATTTGAGCTCCAACCCTGTTATGAGCCATACCCTTTGGAGAATTTGTAACTTACAACTACGGAGGAAATGAAAACATTGATTCAATAAACTAAACCCATAAAATCTGACAAAGTCAGAAATAAGAAAAAACATGAAGTGTTAGGCTCCTGACAAGGTAGGGGGAGCTACAAATAAGCAAGAGGAAAATCACCTGTGGTTATTAGACTTCACCATCCACTTTAGGTCCCTCTGCCCCTCTGCAGCTTGGGGAGCCAGTGCTGTCCCCCTCAAAAGCAGTGCCTCTGATGAGTATTGGTGAATTTGTTAAGTTTAAAAATCTTCAACTTCCAGTTCAAAATGGCATGGGTCAGTAGTTCCACTATGGACTTTTCAAACTTTTCACTATAAGGCTATACAAAGAAATTTCAAAAATACACACACACTAAAAAAAGAAAAAGAAAACTCAATGAAAGAGGCAGATTCTTGCCAAAATCTTGCAAGAATTCTTAAAAGATAAACAAAATTAATTTTTAAAATGATCCCCCCCCCAAAGTCTTCCTTTGAACACAGAATACAGAACCCTCTGGATCAAGACCACATCTCAGATATCTGATGTCTTGAAATCCATTTGGTATAAACCTGGAGTGGATTACTTCCAGTTCCACAGACAGAAAAACCTTCACATTTTACTGAAAGTTAATTCATTGTGTTTTTCCATTTCCTCCTCACTTCTGGGTATTGCTCTTTTTAACACTGCTCAACCTAGACATTCACAAGTAGAGAGTTCAGTCATTTCACAATTCAGCAGCCCCGCTAGATATGTAAGTTCTGAGAGCACCAGCGGGCTGATGCAGGCTGTGTCCTCTGGAGGATGCAAACTCTCACCAATTATCTCTGCTTGCTTCCTCTTCTAGTCTTATATCAGGAGTGTTTCCTTTGTGGGGGCTGAGACTCAGTGTGGTATATTGTTCGCCACTGGAGGTAGCAAAAATAAGCCACATCTCCTGAGGAAGGATACGAATCAACCTAAGAAGTCTAAGCTTGGGTCTATATAGCTACAAATGGAGAGCAGGGAAGTGTCAGCTCTCAACTGCTACAGGAAAGAAAGGGAACAAGTTGGGGAAGGCTGGAGCAGTTTCTCCCCAGTGGCAAATACATGGTTTGAAAACAAATTAGGCTGAAGTTGTATCAGAAATCGTCTTACCCAGCTCCTGACCAGCACTTTAAGGAATGCTATGTCTCTCAGGAAAAACAGAAAATCTTCCAATGCAAAGAATTCTTACAGTTTCCAGCCCCTCTCTCAATGGAAAGATGCCACTGAAGTGAACGAAATATCTTGTCAGACATCCCCCTCTCATAAGTGCTTATTCACTAAGTGATTTCATCCAGTCTCATAACTTAAATCCACTTACATATCAGTGAATCCAAATTTTTTATCACCCCCTCCTCCAAATTCAGGTGTTTTGTACCCTACCAGACACTGGACATCTTTAGTTTGCAATCTAACAATGGACATCTCAAAATTAATGTGTCCAAAATTGAACTCTTGATTTCCTTGCTCCAAACCTACTCTTCCTCACCTCTTGCCTGGCTTAATAAATGACAACTCTATCTTAAAGTTTACTTTGGATGAAAAACTTGTTCCTGTCTCTGCCCTTTCCTTCTGCTGTATACCTAATTGGTAAATCTAGGTCGACTTTTCCTTCAAAATATATCCAGGCTAAGATCACTTCTCATAATCTCCATCCAGCAGCTCAGACCACTGTTCTGTCTCAGATTATTGAAATAATCCCTTGGATTCTACACTTGCTTCCCTCCCAGTTGATTTTCTACATAATAGCTGGAGGCATAAATTTAAAAAGCTGTCTGAGCAAGTTGCTCTTTTGTCTCAAACCCACTGATAGTATCTCATCCCCACCAAGTTCCAAGATTTAGCCTGTAGTCAAGTGTGTAAGTTTCTTCTCTTCCTCTGCCACAGCTTTGCTAGTTACTTTCCCATTGGTCATTCAACCAGGTTCTTATCTTAGACCTTTGCAATGGCTTTTCCATGATTTTGAGTTCTACCAGGTCCCTCATGTCTGGACTTCTCAGCTCCTTATCCTTTCATGGAAGATTTTCCTAACTTCCCTGTGTGGCATAGCAGTTTTGCCAGTTATCTCACTCTTTCTCTCCTCTCTGTCCTACTTCTCTGCATAACACTTACCACTAGCAATATAGCAGACATTAGTCTACTTGGCTATGTTTTCTTTTTTTTTTCCTGATAAAATGTAAGCTCCACAAGAGTATGGACTTTTTTGTGTGCTACTACTATACTTTCAGCAGCAGGCGCATTCATAGGAGGATCCCAATAAATGTCTGTTGAACAAAAAATTAGAGATCTATGACCAGCTCTGTCTTCTAGTGCTCCTTCCAAAATAAGGAGGCAGATTCTTGGGCTGAAGTATCCATTTTCTCCAATTGCCTTCCTTCATAGGTACCTATCCTAATCCACCAGCTCTCAGTGGTGTCCTACTGGAGCAAACCCTCCTTTGCAGTCCCCACCACTGTAGCTTATCTTGATGGTCATGGAAGGAAGCCGGAATGCTCACAGGATCCAGTGAAGTTTGCATGTCACTGAATCCAGGGTTCAAGAGCTTATGTTTCTTCATTTCCTTATGGTTGAACTTGATTTAGCTGTCAACATTATATATATATATATATATATATATATATATATAGTATATATATATAGTATCAGAAGGTACTATATATATATATATATATACTCACATATTTCCACTATATATTTCCACTATATATATATATATATATATATATATATATACTCACATATTTCCACTATTCTTGGGGCCACAAGATACATTAATATTAACATGTGACCTTTGACTCTTCATCTTCCTATCAGAATGCCAAGGGATTTGGCAGACTTTAAGACAATAGGAATATTTCAGGAGTCTACTCCCACACCAGAATGGATATATATATATATATATATATATATATATATATATATATATATAGTATAAGAAGGTACTTGGTAAATATAACTCAAAACTAAACATCTTAAAACTAAATATCTTAAAAAGCTAAGAGATAATGAATTACTTATAGGTTTGTAGATGTACAAAAGCATCTAGGCAGATAAAGATACTGAAAGCAATTTATTTTTTGGAGAAATGAAAACTGAAAAAAAAAGTGTGTGTAGAAGTACAGTAGGTTTGTCTTTCCAAGTTTTGAAAAACATTCTGAATTACTAGGAGGACCATGTTATTCACACAATAAATGATTATTTTTAAAAAGTTATTTTTAAAATACTGTACTTCCATTAATGGTTAAAAAGGTTATCTTTCTAATATGAAATATGTAGCTCAGATTCTTCTTGTTTTAAGACACTTCATGATTTTATTCCTCTTTTATTTTTGCCCATCTTTGAGAGTGAGATTACGGTGAAGAGATGAACTTTCACTCATAATTGAGGGGGAAATCTCTGTTCTCCAAGCCGGGCCCCCTCTTTGTCACTCCTTGCCAATTTCTGTGTGCAACCTATATTGTCAGTGTCTATGCTCGTGATTCCAAATGCCATGAGTGTCATCCTTTCTTCACCCTGAGCACGCACTCCTTTGGCACACAGCCTTGTCAGAGAAGCTCAGAGCTCTAAACTGATAACTAGGGACAGATCTTGGTTTTACAGTGTCAGTTCCTTGTGTAATCTGCAGGACAGGACAAATTTGAAGAAAAAAACAACAGGAACAAAAGTGAATTTTATTTGGAATGAGAAAAGCAAGCACAAAAATTGCACATTGAAAAATGCTAATATAGCACAAACATCACAAAATCTAGAAAAATACTTTTATTAATTGACTATTCTAGCTTGGTAAAAAGTTGACCTGTATTTTTGGCATATTCTTCGGCTCTTATGTGACAATGATTTTAGAATATCTTTCTAAAAATAACACAAAAATAATTCAATTTTCCTTCAGCATTGTTGATAAAGTGTGGCTTGGCATACAGACATACTTTATTAGTCATATTAAAAAAGAATGTGTCTTATCAATAAGGAAATTTCATTACATTGTTTCCTTTGAAAAAAACACTATGCTTCCAACAGGAAAGAGCTCCTATGTCAATGAGGTGGCAGTGAGGTCTCGCTTTCCAGTTTATAATTTGACACATCTGTGTAAAGGAAGAATCTCTCACAGATTTCCCATGCCATACATTTTGGACAGAGTTTCTTCTATACTCACATATTTCCACTATTCTTGGGGCCACAAGATACATTAATATTAACATGTGACCTTTGACTCTTCATCTTCCTATCAGAATGCCAAGGGATTTGGCAGACTTTAAGACAATAGGAATATTTCAGGAGTCTATTCCCACACCAGAATGGCCATACAGTGAAGTGTAGGCAACCTATGGAAAGATATCTCAGGCCATCCAACTAAACTGTGCTTTCAACGCAGCTTTCTTTTCTATAAATTCCTAGCAATCTGTGCCACCTCTGGTTTCATCCTACACGAGAGGAAGTACAACAGAGGGGCAAGTGGAGAGGAAAGAGACATCACCTTCAGTGAGCACGGCTAATAAGTGAGGCTGCTCCCCAAGCGCATCTTCCCCACCTGCCCGTGATAGTGCCACTCGGCCACCAGGAGAAACGTTGGGGGAGGCTTTCATCCCCTGTGCTGCATTGTGACTAATGAACCCACAGGGACAGGTCCACTTCTTATGTTAGCACAAAAACACATCTCGAGCTCCTATCATGTATACAGTACCTGAAATTTGAGTCAGGGGACTTTCTTGGGGACCTGAATAGCATCTAAATTCTCTTTAAATTCCTTCTGGTTTCCCTTCCTGCCAACTGTTGAAACTCTGATCTCACTTCAAGGAGAAAAACTTCATGATATCTTTTAATTCTTTTAAATTTTTTCTAATTTTTTATTATATAATACAAACTTTATACTTTTGGTTATGTAGTCTTGATCTTGGTCTTTTCTGGAACAAGTCATTTTTTAGAACTCAAAATAAAGATGATCTCTCTCCCACATACCTCTTTCTTATAAATCAATAGTGCATTGGCTTTTAAGACCATCCCCTTTACCAAAGATTGTTCAGTCTGCTTAGGAACTCCAAAGTCAAGAAAATGACTCATTTTCTATATATTTGCCTTTGGAAAAAAAAAACTATCTCTAAAGCCTGAAGGGGAGGAAGGGTGAGATATAGCAGTGAGAAAAACAATCTGCTAGTATTTCTAAACATGTTTCTGCCCTAGGATGTATTGATTTAGGCTTTCAGGAATGAGAAAGTTTAGCCAGAATAATTGGTCAAATGGGAGAGCTGTGGTATCACTCAGGGTTCCATTGTTCATAAAGGAATTTAATATAGGAAATTAGGCACTTCCAAGTTTTTGGACGGGTTAGAGAAGCAATATCAAGGCTGGGTCTCCAGGAATGACTTTCAGAACCAAATTGATGAAAAGAACTGCTATTTGTGTCATAATTGTAAAACTGGTGAATGTGGAAGTCACTGTATCCCTTGGTGGCCCCAAGATAATCCACCACTCTCTTCTCAGTTGGTTGGGGTGGGGGGGTCAGGAACTTGCCTTAGGAAGAGTTGGCTTGACAGCAGTTAGAGTCTAGGTAGTGTCGCATCATCACAAAAGATGCCGAGTGTGCTACCTCGTCCCTCCCTGCAGAGCATGGTTCTAAATTCAGGTCTCACATAAACGTATTTGATTATCTTAGTGCAGGTATACCTGGAATATATAGTGTTCAGCTGTCCCAGCTCTAGAGTAAGGGAAGGCACAGCAAAAAAATTTGGATAAGACATTAGTGCCTCCACTTGCCAGTCATTTACTCACTCCTAGTACCTAAGTTTCTTCTCAGACCAGCTTCTGATCCAGGAAGACACCCAGGGCCACATGAAAGAAACAAATTGCTCAGGTTCAGTATCTGGAATGTTTCCTGAGCTGCCTAATGCAACCAGAAAATCCCACTGCTTCTGCCTTCCATGTCTATGTCTCCTCTGTTTGACATACAATCCACTTTGCTTGGCCCTTTTCCCAGGTAAGCATATGTCATCTCAGCTAGATGGAATTTCCACAGATGGCCTAGGTAGCCCTGGGAATGTCCATTTCCACGAGATGAACTGAATGTAAGTGTCTCTTCCACTTCCAGCCAAGTTATCTTAGCTTCTGAATTCTGACTTGTTTACAACCAAATCCCAGTGCTGGAAATAAAAACCTCATTTTTATACAGTTGAATAAAAGACTGCTCCCATAGAAGGGACCTAAAATGAACGATCAAAATCTGTTTCCTTCATGCTTTGCAGTTTAATTGGAGAAATAGTTGCTTTGGTAAAAATATACCAAATGGACTAAATTACTTAACTAGTGCCCAACTTTTGGACACATACAGTATAGGACACCAGTTGAGGGCACCAGTAGATTACTATTTGAGGTTATATATTTTCTTGTAAATCTACTGACTCAACTCGTTGATCACATATTAATATTCCCCGAGAGACTGATCAGTAACACATCGGCTATATCATTATTGTCTTTCAGCCTGTGTTTATGTCACAAATAATATGTCATTGGCACAGAAACACAGAAAATATAATAAATGTACTTTTGGGAGACCTGTACATGTTATCAATATTAAATAATTCTAGGTAGTCTACTTAATCTCTTTTGGTTTGAATTCTCTGTATACAGGGACTTGGTAAATATCGTTGAAGAAATTTATGACAGTGGCTTCCCATGCCCCTGGCTCTTGCCATTAGACTGGGTTATCTCCTTTCATAACTGGTATTTTGAAAATGACCTCATTGCAAATGTGATTTTCTAATCCTCACATAAGTGGTTCCACATCCCTCATATTCTTTTATCCTATTTATTAAGCTGTTTTATCTGTTCAAAGAAGGAGACAACGGTAACCTTTTTGCTGCTTTCCCACCCTGAAATCTGAAGCCTAGCTGCTTAGAAACCAGAATAAAAGTCATATAGTGAAACATCTTATAATTTACTGTGCATAAAATAGCCTAAGTAGCTTGTTAAAGTTCAAAGGTGCTGGTCCCATCATAAGATCTGATTGGGTAGATTGAGAGCTGGACCCTCGAATACATATTTTTAAATATCCTTAAGTGGCTTGGTCACAGTTGCTCTTCAGATGACACTTGAGGAGTACTGTCCTTTGACTGTCCCAACCTCTCCCACTGTATGTGGATTTCAGGGCTTCTAAATGCCACAGTGCATTGTTGGGCAGTTTTACCCCTTCATTGTTATGCCAGAAGGCTTATAGTTATTAATTTACAAAAGCAACTCAAATCTACAAAATGAAAATTAATTTCTGAAATGCTAATTGGAAGTCTTAGCATGTGCCCTCTGTTAGACAGCAACAGCTGTGGGGACTTGCTTTTCCCCATCAGCAAGCTCTAGCCAAGCATGTTGACTTCAGTATGTCTGGATGCAGTATTGTTTAAAGCCAAGTAGAGCACAGGGAATTTGTCTCTGCAGCAGGAATTTCTAAAATACAAGGTACTGACTGATAATCAATCCATCAGTTTACGCTTTTCTAATTGCTCTAAGCCACCCATGAATGGCAATTCAATATTCAAATGTGGTTGGAAAAGGGAAGAAATGAGGAAGGAGCGAAGAAACTAATTAAGAAACATCTTCTTCATTTAGTAAGTCTGCCACCTAGGCAATGGGTAGAGAGCTACCTGTACATTTACAGAGAGAGAGAGAGAGAGAGAGAGAGAGAGAGGGAGAGAAAGAGAAACACAAAACAGAGGTCAAATGGCAGATATGATGAAAGTTCTTTGATTCTTCCCAGGCAGGCATCTTCTACATCACAGGTGAATCTTTAATTGGTATAAATGAGATAGATGTCTTATTTTTGCAGAGACTATGCACTGTAGCTACTCACATGCATGAGTTTGGAAAGACAGCACATGTTTAAATGTTTTTGGAACTGGTTTTCACATTGAATAGATAAGATTTCACATAAAAATCTAGGTTTCTGGCTTTTCATGAAAAATGGGAAGATCCAGACAAACAGAACTGTGTTTACCAGCTGTCATGTCCCTGACACACAATACCCAACACCTGCAACTGAAAGGAGGAAAGATTCAATTTACCTCACAGTTTGAAGGAATTCAGTCCACAGTCAGCTGGGTCTGAGACAGGAAAAGCAGGACTGAAGGGCGTGGCAGAGAAAAGATGTTTAGTTCATGGCTGCAGGCCAGGAGCAGAGCAAGACAGGAGCACCACGAAGGAAGTATGCAGTACCCAAGGCTGCGCTGCCATGTATCACCCAGGCACACCCTGGAGTGCATTTACTAATCTATGGGCATTTCTTAATCCAATGAACTCCACATACCAGGATTATTGGACCCAAGGACCCTGTTTGTACCTAAAGACTGCACTGAAAGCTGGGAAAAAAGCTGAGGTTTTTACTTCACCAATCTCTCTTGCGCTGCAGGGATTCCTCACCTAGTGCTTTACCTAGCAGGCATCCAAGGGACTTACATCTCTATCTTGATTCTCAAGCATTTGTCTTTTGAATGTTCACAGCTATTACTATGAAAGTGGGGATTTCAGTAAGCAGTACAGTACTGCTTACTATTCTGCTTACTACACTGCTTACTACACTGCTTACTGTAATATAGGCACCCAGCCATGCCTGTATTCTCCTGTGAGTTTCATTTTTTCACTCTCTTACATTTTAATCATAAAATTAATCTTTGCTTTTTATGGAAAATATTTAAGAAACAAGTATAAAGGGAGAATGCATTATTCCTCACATGTAATCATTTTAGTGACCTTATATATTTGAATTTTCTTTCTTCACTTAATAAAATTTTGCAAGCAAAGATAATATTAAGAAATAGTTAACAAGTGGGGAAACATAGGAACAGACTCTGGGAAAGAAGCCAGTGCCAGTTTGGCAGCGATGTTGAAACTGATCCTGAAATTTCTGCTTGCCAGGCCTTTACCCTTTAAGGCTAGCTTGCAGGGGGTGAAAGAGGATGGGGGAAGATTCCAGACACCAGTACAGCAGAGGCATACTTGGGCTATCATTAGCAACTCAACAAATATGCAAGTATTTCTGGTTTGCATAGATGGTTGCCCATGCAAAATTAAAATGTTTTTTATTATCACATATACATAGATACAGATATATTGTAGGTATATATATATATATATATATATATATATATATGTAATACATATATATAGTTTTAAAATAAAATGGAATGCTGGTAAATGGCCATGAGAAGTATAAATTTTTTTCCTGTTATTTACCTCTATCTTTCAAATATATGTGTATATGTACAATAGACATATACACAGTTATACATACATCATTTGTAATAATGTAAAGTTAAATGTCTAACCATCTATACATGTGTGTTTAGGTACTTATTGACTCTTTACTATTATAGGGAAAGTTTGCTTAATTTTTTTTATATCCATCTTAATTTTCATCCCCATCCTCTTAATATACTTATATAACATTTTTGAGCCAATCTGTATTCCACGAATTTATGTTGATTGTGCAATTACTGTTTACTATTGAGTCAGTGCAATTGCTGTGATTACATTTCCTCTCATAGACAAGTGGTTTAGAGGCTGGCAGACTGTTTAAATCCTACTTTACTCTACTTTAGTCCTTCTATTTTTTCCTTCTGCACATAATGCAGATATCAACCTTAAGGCAATTATAAAGAGTAAATGAGGTAATATGTGTAAAGGGGATTAGAGCATTAAGTGACATATCAACAGTACTCGACTATATATAAATAAATGGTTATAATCATTACCTTTTTCTTTACCTTGGAGTTAATATTGTCTTGTTGAAAATTTGCATCCTATCAGTCTTTCACACCATTCAAAAGTTGTATAAAACACTTGTTTAGCATATATAAAGCCCTGCATTCCATCTCCAGCTCTAAAAGAAAAGCAAAGGAGATGGGCCCCAGTGGAAGGCGATGGGATCCTTGGGGACATCACACTTAGAGGATTGAATAGCTCTCATGGGACTCATTAGTTCCCAAAAGACTGAGAAAAACCAGCATCTCCTTCTTTTTCCCTCTGTCCCCATCTCTCTGTGGGATCTTTTCCTCTCCACACACTTCCTCCAAAGTACCCCTTGCCATGAGGCCCTTGCCAGAGCTAAGCAGATGTTGACACCATACTCCTGGATCTCTAAAACTATGAACTAAATAAACCTCTTTTCTTTGTACACTACCTAACATCTGCTATTTCTATAGCGGTGGAAAACAGACTAATGCAGATGTTTTGTGCAGCCCTTTCTTGGGAGCTTTCCTGATCATTATCTGTGAGTTTCTGTTGCCTCTATCTCATTTGACACCTTTCCTTCGTGAATTCTACGCTTTTCTCTTTCTTGGTGTTACTTTTTGCTTCAATGCAAAATGTTGTCCTGTGTCCTTTGGAGGATTTGGGTAACAGTGAATATAAGTATATTTTAAGGTTTTCCTGACCTCAAAATGCCTTTAGTCTACTACCAAATTGACATAGAACTCCAGATTAACAATCATTTTCTTTCATATTTTTTCTGGCAACTTTGTCTCTTGGCTTCCAGTGCTACTGTTGAGAAAGTTTGCTGCCAATTTTGTTCCATTTCTTTTTCTGAGACTTGATTTTCATCTCTGGAATCATTTAAACTTTCTTTTAATTTCTAGAGTATTCTGAAATATTATATAAAGTTGGTGTGGGTCTTTCTTTTCCCATTTCCATTCACTGTGCTGGGAAGTTATCAGATCCTGTAATCTGAAGACAAGCAACTTTTAGTTCTGGAAAAAATTTTTGCATGTTTTCCTTGATCATATTCTATATCATTTATTTATTCTCCCTTTTAAGAACCCCCATTAATTGTTTATTGATTCTTGCAAGTAATTCTCTGATTATCTCATCTTTCTCATCTTCGTCTTTTCTTTTACTTCCAGAGATAGCCTCAGTGCTTAGAAACATCACACTGAAAATTTTATTAATTTCCAAAATGATAGCATCATTCAGCAATAGCATGATACTTCTATGGGTAAAACATACTTTCATATAAATCCTCTTTTTATATTGGACACTTAGGCTACCTACAGGGCTTTTGAAATAGATAATAATGCAGTGACCATACTTGTGTGTATATCCTCAGCCATACCTCTGACTGATTCAATACAATTTTCTAAAAATAGACTTTTGGGGACTAAGAACATGCATATATATTTTCAAGTTCTTAATACATAGTGTATTACCAAATTGTTTTCCAATAGTTCATGTTTATCTGAATCACCACACAGGGAGTAAGTAGAATTTTTTTTAACTAATATAATAGTTAAAAATAGAATCATTTTTAAACTAATATAATAGATGAAATTTCACCTTGATGTTGACTTTTATGTGACATTAAACTATTTCCTGATTTATTATGATTTTGTATTTCTTGCACCTAAATATTGCATTTTTATATTTTAATAGATTTGTTTACAGTACTAAGAGTTAAGATGTCAATAGGTGGTTGGAGCCATTTGAAGGAAATATTTCCTATGTTTATGTACTTTCATTTTGTATTATTTTAATATCATTATAATATTTCATTTTGTATCATCCATCTTGTCAATATTTTTTCTGCTATATAAAAATAATAAAACTAAAGAATAAAGACAATGAAGAAAAAGTAATTGTTATAAACACATGACAAAAATTTGAAGAAGTATTCTTACATCTAGATAGTATACTCAAATGAATCAGAAAAATTCTACAAAACTATTAGAAAATTGAGCATGAAAAAACCCAACTTATGGGAAGTGTGAGTAGTTAAAATACTTAGTAATTGAAATACACTATCAACAGTAATTGAAATACATTGTCAACCTCATTGCTCTGAAAAAAAGCAAATTAAAAGCAACACCAATTTTTGCCCATGAAACTGGAACAATTAGAAAATAATAATGTTGACTAGTAGTGAAATGAGATTGATATTCTCATGCTAATACAAGTGTATGTGGGTTTAGCTTTCCTGAAATTAATTGTATAATAAGCATTTCCAAATCTTGTAGTTCCCATAACTTTGCCACAATAACTGCACTTTTATAACTTTATCCCAAGTAACCTGTGATGAGACAAAAGCAGTTACCACAAAGATGCTCCTCATAGAATCACTTATGACCAAAAAACAAACAATCCATGAAATACCATGAATTCCCAGCACCAGAAGAATGGGTTAGAAATCTATATCACATCCATATAATAAAACATTAGTCAGCAGTAAAATGACATTCAAAAATAATTTTGGATATTATGAAAATACTATAGTATTAAATACAAAGGGACATAAAGTTCTATTACAATGATATTTTAGTCATCTAATAAAAGAGGGCTTTTCTATATCAAGGTAGTTTATTCTCCTCACAAAGCTTTTCTTTGTTGCTTTTGTTTTGTTTTTAAATGTTGGGAAAGTTGTCTTTTGTGAATCTCCTAATCACTGTGACTTCTCTTTTGGACTATTCAGAATACATCTTCTATCTGTCATATACAATAGTTATTGCTCTTACTCCTTTCCGGAAATGCCTCTTCATAAGATTAAGCATTCATTTCTGACAATAGCATCAGTGCCTATCCTAGTAAAGTACTTGGCAGAAGCACAAAACAAATACTTGTTGAATGAATATAACCCAGGTTATCTATATCTTAGATGAGGTTTTCAGTTTTTCTCCTGATTAAGAACCTTTATTTCCATTTGTCAGTATTCTTAAATTGTGGCTTTGAAGTGACCAAACGTGGTCCAACTAATATCTCTCTGTATAATTTATCACAGATATTACTTGGGATTGCATTAATTTCCTTAACCATCACATCATTTTGTGTGCTTATCTTGATCTCTTTGAATATAAAAGCCTTGAACATTTTTATACAGATGTATCTGCCCACTGCTGACCTTGTTCTCTTTCATTTATTCAGTTATTCATATTAGATCCTTGCAGAAGACCTTACATGAATCTTCATTAAATTAAACTTGTTAGGTACAAATACAAATAGTCTTGGATCCTGTTTCTGTCCTTTATGTATGCATGGCTCTTTACAGTTTCATGTCATCCATTAATTTCAATCAGATGCTCTCTATGCATTTATCTAAGCCATGGACAGATTTCTATGATTATAAGAAAGAGCCTTACAAGATGAATTTGAACCATTTTCCATTTCAGGCAGATTTTCTCACACTAAGTTACAAATCTCTGTATTATCTACCCATATTTTCCATTTTATCCACTATGTTATCACAAGAAATCATCATGTCATGTCTTTCTGGCATGTAAATGGACTTTGCAGCTGAAAAGCCATGTAGGAATTAATCCAATTCGTCCCACTTCAGTCTCCTGCCTTTGAGAATCAAATATAATGGGAAAATCACATTCAAATTACATACTAACAAAGACTATTTTTCTGATTGTTCCACAATAGCCCTGTAGCTGAGATCTTCATTGGAGGTTGCACCCGGCATTATGGTCTTGTTTTGTCTTCTGCCAAATCAGCTCTTATAATGCTGGATTTTCTGGGGTTCTTTTTACAAGCTTGATTCTCTTTTTCATTTATATCCCTAATCTAGATAGTAATAAGTCCTATCAGACACACTTCCAAAACACATCACAAATGTGATCATTTCACACCATCACACTGCTATGACATTGACCAAATCACATCCCACCAGAAGAAACACAATTGCCTTCCAGATAATCTCCTCCATTCTGTTCTTCCCATTGTCACCCAAGTCCACTGAGCACATGGTGACAAAGAGGTAAAATTATATCATTTCTCTGCCTAAAGTAAAGCCCAAGTTCCACAGGTCTCAGATGACTCTTTCCCGGGCTGTTATCCAAAATCATCTCCCCACTCTGCCCGCATACTCCAGTTAGATCTTATTGTTGCTCTTCAACCATACTAAGTATCTTTCCCTTCTCAGGAACTTTGCATGGCCTATATTTTCTGCTTAGAACACTCCTACTCAAAGATGATGTAAAGATTACTACCTGTTAACTAATAAACCAATTAATGGGTACAGTTTAGCTACACAAAAACTAGGCTTTACAATTACAGTTGCTTTTTTGCCCTAGGTCAAATTAAATTTACAGCAAGCATACCATCTTTCCATTATATTTTATTTAAAAGGATGACAATGTGGCAGATTTGATCTTCCAGTTTATGTAACTTCTGCTCACATTTAGAGTACAAAGATACTGCTCTTAAAGTTTTATCAGCATTTAGGCAGATATCTGAAAGCACAGACATTACCAAACCCTACACGTACCTATTCCTCAATGCTGTAACTATCTCTACTTGAATTAAATGTGTTAATGTCATTCATTTCTGTATATCCCTAGCTAAAGGTATATAGCCTCAGTGCTTTCTGGCACAACACGTTGTCATTTAGACCACGTGTTTGGGTTATAAATTTATACAGTGCCTGCAATTTTTTCAATTTGAGATGTGACAGCAAAAGTAGCATGGTTTCTTTTTCTTTTTTCCTCGCTTTTTTTAACTTTTCCTTTCTTTCCTTTGCCCCTTCCCCTCCCTTGTTGCCCTCCCCATTAGAACATTTTCTTCATATTTCACAATACCTAATATACATTTTGGTCCTTATTTACAATTCTGGTTTTTCACACCAGAGAAATAATGCAGTATTTACACATATGTGACTGATTTATTTTACTTAAGACTATATCGTCTCTAAGTGCATAAATGGTACCTAAGAATGTCTCAAGCTTATCCTTCTTTATGGTAGAATAGCATTCCATTGTACAAAGCAACTACACCATCTTTACTCATTCCTCAGTTGGACATTTAGGTTGTTTCCAAGATTTAGCTGTTACAAACTCTGCCACCATAAACATGGGAGTGCATATATCACTGTGATATGATATTTTTATTTCTTTTGGGAAGATACCGAGAAGGGAAATAGCTGGGTAAAATAGGACCTTTAGTCCTAGTTTTCTGAGGAATCTCCACTCTGATTTCTACAGTGGTTGCACCAGTCTACATTCTACCAGCTGTGGAGAAGAGTTCCTTTTTTTAACCACTTCTCAGCCAGCATTTATTATGGGTTGATTTCTTGATAGTAGCCATTCTTTCTGAAAGAGATGGAATCTCAGTGTTTTCATTTGCAACTCTTGAATAACTAGTGATGTTGAACCTTTTTTCATATACTTATTTGCTGTTTGTAGTTCATCTGCGAAGTATGTATGCATCTTAGATGTCCATTTTTAGAATTAGTCTTTAAATTTGGGGAGTCTGATTTCTCCGAGTTCTTTACATATTCTTAACAGTAATATTTTGTCTGAGGAACAGCTGGTAAATATTCCTTCCTTCACTGTCAATTGTCTGTTCATTCTGTTGGTTTTTTTTTTTTTGCTGTGCAAAATCTTTTTAATAAGATGAGATCCTATTGTTGATTCTTTGTAATACTTTCTGTGCCATAATTGTTTCTTCATAGAGTCTTTGCCTACACCAATATATTTTTAAAAATCTTTTTATTTTGAAGAGAATAAAACCAAATGAAACAAAACAGAATAGAGTCAATCAAAACAAAGGGATAACATGGTACATGACTTACAAACAAAATACAAGGAGACCTACAATGGCTACCATAATGTCTCTTGTTATCTTCAGAAGAATTGCCAGTACCATCAGGCATAATAAAATCAAACAAAATAGTACAGAATAAAACCATTAAAAACAAAAGAAGGGAAACAGTATAGGACTTCAAAAGAAGATAATAGTAAAACCACAATGGGTATCACAATGCATCTTATTGTTTTCAAAGTAGTTGCCTATACCATCTTACATGATACAATCAAACAAAACACGATAGAATAAAATCAGTCAAAACAAAACAATGAAAGCAATACAGGGCTTCAAATCAAACTAATAGGAAATCAAAAATGGTTACTGTAATATATTTTGTTATCTTTGAAATAGCTGTCCATACCATCAAATATAATTCAATTAGACAAACTGAAACAGAATAAAAACAAACTGAACAGAAAATGAAAACAATATGGGTTTCAAATTATGATAATAGATTAACAATGGCCACTGCCTTCCCTTTCTAGATAATTCCTCCCCTTTCACTTTCACAGGATGCATTGTATATTTTGGATCCCACTAACTCCTTTGGTTTTTATCCTAGGGAGGCAACATGTTATTTACCTAAGTAACTGAAACGTTTTACCCCTGAGCATGATCTTGAGTTGTATCCATTTACCTACAAGAGCCTCAAGGTTATCTTTCTTTATAGCTGAGTAGTTTTGCATTGTATAAAAGTGTAATGGCTTTCTAACCAGTCTTCAGCTAATGGGCAAGCTACCCCCACTTTTTTCTGGTTCTCTGTCACGTAAAGCATGGTTTTCTCACCTTTGACTTTTAGTCTGTAGACCCCCTTTTGGGTTAAATGTGTTTCTTGTATAAAGCATATTGATGGACCCTGTCTCCTGATCCACTCTGCCTGTGTTTCTTTTTATTGATGAAATGAGGCCCTGTATATTAGTGATTATGGCCAACATTCTCTGCCTCATCTCTGCCATGCTATTTTCCTGTGGTTAGTTGCCTACTTTCCCCCTCCATTCCATTGTCTGCCCCACTCAGTGAGCCCCTCTGTCGGTAGTCCTGAAACCATGGTCTTTTTTTCTCACTCTAGAATATCTTTTAGTATTTTTTTGTAGGGTTGGTTTGGTGATCATGAATTCCTTCTGTTGTTCTTTGTCATCGAAGTATCTTGTTTCTCCATTAATTTTGAAAGATAGTTTTGCAGGGTACATCAATCTGGGTTGGAAGTTACTTTCTTTCAGGACTTGAAATACTTCACTCCAAGCTCTTCTTGATTTGATGGTTTGTGTTGAGAAGTCTGGCATGATTCTGATGAGTTTTCCTTTATAGGTGATCTGTTTGTTTTCTCTAACAGCTTTTAATATTCTGTTCTTGTGTCGCATTTCTAGAATCTTGATTATTATATGTCTGGGTGTAGCTCTGTTTTGGTTGTAACTGGCTGGAGTTCTGTATGCCTCACTTATCTGAGTATCATTTCCTTTTCTTATGCTTGGAAAGTTTTCTGTAATTATTTCTATAAATAGCCTTTGCATTTCATTTGTGTTGACCCATGCTTTTTCATTCATATTTATTATTCTTAAATTATGCTTCTTCATGTCATCTTGTAGCCTTTGAATTGTTACTTCCTGATTCCTTGTTATTTTTATGAGATCTTTCCTTTTACTATCACAGGCTACAAACCTGTCTTCAAGGTTTGAAAGTTTGTCTTTAGTTTCTTTCAAGCAGGCTTGCCAGCTTTCAATGGAGTTTTTAATTTCCTGGTAATCTCTTTAAATCTGTTTCATGTATTCTAAGTCTTTTTTATATGCTTCATTTAAGGTCTCCCTCATTTTCCTATGCTCCTCTATTCTTCCATCTATGTCTTCTTTAGAGGTGCTTAACAACTCTTTTATTATGTTTCTCATTTCTTCTTTTACTTGAGATAGTATTTCTGTCCTAATTTCTTTTAAGATCTCATGAAATTGTTTCTTTACATCAGTTACCATTACTTCATAAACTTCAGATGTGCAACTCCCGATCTCTTCTGTGTTTACATCTCCTGGACCAGAACTGCTTGGGTTGGAGACCAGAGACTGCCTTTTGCTTCTTCTTCTTCTTCTTGTCATATTCCTGGTTTCTTCCAGACAAGTGGATAGTAGGGTCCCTGGCACTTCCTGTGTTGACTATAATTTCACTGAAGTGAGACTGTTTGATTTTTCTAGCTAGTGCTGGCTAGGGATATCTGATGGTGGCCATTGGGTGCACTGGTGTAGGGCTGTCTGCTGCTTTTCCCAGGTGGCTGGTGGAGTGTAAGCAGGGGCAGGGCAAGCTGCCACTTCCCTCCTGAGCGGTTAACAGCAGAGCGCCCCCAACACATAGACTACATGCAGGGGGCAGGGCTGGTTGGGGATAGCTTTAGGGAAACCTCAGCAATGGCTGTTGGAATGTGCACAGGGGCAGGACTCAGTCCAAGCAGTTTCTACCAGTCTGCTCTGAGCTAGGAGTGGCTGAAGGAAGCTGGCTGCAGTTCTGGTTCCAGGCTTATCCTGCCTGCCTCCAAAATGGCTCCCGGCCAATCACCGTCTCCTGCGGAGTCCTCTGCACTCACCACCAGCCAGTGCAGTTCTCCATGTCCACTGCTCCCCTCTGCCACCACATCTCTTTGCAGAGGCCTTCAGGCTTGCCAGCCACCACCATCATTGTGACCATGCATCTGCAGGTTTCAACAGCTCTTCCCACACAGTGGGTCCGGCTCTGGGTGAAGGAGCTGCCAGCCACCACCTTCTTCTTTAAGTTTTTCTTTTTTTAGTCTCTCTGTGGGCTTCAATTCTCACTTTAGGTTCTTCTTGGGTTGTGAGGACCCACTTCCTTCCTTCTTGTCTTCCCAAAAGCAACTGGACTGTTTCTCTCAGAGAGGCCGGTTTCTCTGGTGCTTACTCTTCCTCTATCTTGACTACATTAATATCTTGAAGAGTTCTAACTATCCTATCTTCCAGAAGATTAATGTTTCTGTTTTAATATTTATATCTTTGATCCATTTAAATTTTAGTTTAGTGCATGGTGAAAGATATGACTCAAATTTTAATGCTTAGCATGTGCAAAGCCAGTTTTCCAGAGCCATTTATTAAAAAGGCTTCTTCCAGTGAATGTGTTTGGCACCTTTGTCAAAGATAAGATGACTAAGCATGTCTGAAGTAGCTTCTGCACCTTCTAATCTGTGCCACTGACCCTTGGGCTTTTTGTTGGTTGGTTGGTTGGTTGGTTGTTTTTTTGTGGGGTTTTTTTCCCAGTATCATGCTCTTTTCATCATATCAGCTTATTAGTACAGTTTCAAGTCAAGGATTGTGATCCCTTGCCTTGCCTTTGTTGCCCAGAATTGCCTTTGCCATTCTAGGTCCCTTCTGGTTCCAAATGAATTTTAGAACTGTTTTCTCTAATTCTGTGAGATATGCAGTTGAAATTTTGATTGGAATTCCATTAAATCTCTGTAACAGTTTTTGAAGTATAGCCATTTTCACTATAATGGTTCTTTCCATCCAAGAGCAAGGGATGTATTTCCATTTTCTGGTATCATCTTCACATCTCCTTTTTCAGAGTACTGTAGTTTTCAGTGTAGAGGTCTTTTACTTCTTTCATTAGATTGACTCCTAGGTATTTCATTGTTTTGGATGCAATTGTGAAAGGTGTTATTTCCCAAATGTCTCTCTCAGGAAGTATACAGGAAGACTATTGACTTTTGAGTGTTGACTTTGTATCTAGCTGTGTTACTAAATTTGCTTATTAAATCTAGAATTCCTTTGGGGGAGTTTTTGGAGTCTTCTATGTCGAGTTTTATGTCATACATGAATAATGACAATTTAAGTTTTTTCTTTTCTATAGTTATTCCTTTTCTTTCTTTCTCTTGTAATTGCTCTGGCTAATGTTTCCATAACTGTATTGTGTAAGAGTGGTGACTGTGGATATCCTCATCTTGTTCCTGATTTTAGAATGAAAGTTTTCAGGTTTTGTCTATTTAGTATGATGTTGGATGTTGGTTTGTCATAGATTACTTTTATCTGATTGAGATAAAGACCATCTACTCCAATTTTTTGTGGGCTTTTTATCATGAATATGTGCTGGACTTTGTCAAATGCTTTTTCTCCATTTATTGAGATGATAATATAGTTTTTGTCCTTGGTTCTGTTCATACAGTGTATTACACTTATTGATTTATGTATGCTGAACCATTCCTGCATCCCTGGGGTGAATTCAATTTGGTCATTATGTATAATCTTCTTGATGATTTGCTGTATTCTATTTGCTAGTATCTTATTGAGTATGTTTGCATGTACATTCATTATGCAAATCGGCCTGTAGTTCTCTTTCTTAGTTGGCTTTTTCTCTAGTTTCAGTATCAGGGTAATGCTTCCAGAAATGAATTTGAAAGTATTACTTCCCTTTCAATTTCATTAAAGAGGGGTTGGGGATATAGCTCAGTGGTAGAGGACTTGCCTAGCATACACAAGGCCATGAGTTCAATCCCCAGTACCACCAAAATAAAAACAATCAATTTCATTAAAGAGTTTGAGAGTAGTGGTATTATATCCTGTCTAAATTTCTTTTAGAATTCAAGCAGACAAACACAATGCACCAAATCATCAATAAGATTCTTGTAGAATTCATCAGGACCTGGGCTTTTTTTGTTGTTGTTGGTAGGTTTTTTATTACATCCTCAATTTCATTGATTGATACTGGGTTACTTATGTTTTTATATCTTCTTGTTCAGCTTTGTAATTCATACATATCTAGGAATCTGTCCATTTCTTCTGAATTTTCCATGTTATTAAAACACAAATTCTCAAAGTAGGCACAGATGATTTTTTGGATTTCTGCAGGATCTTTCGTGATTTCAACATTTTCATTTCTAATTGTGTGTATTTGAGTCTTTCTTTGATAAGGTTGGCTTAGGGTGTGTCCATTTTATTTAATCTTTCAAAAAACCAACTATATGATTAATTGATTCTTTGTATTGTTTTCTTGCTCTCTATTACATTGATTTTTTTCCTCTGATCTTTATAATTTTCTTCGTTGTATGAACTTTAGGTTTATCCTGCTCTTCTTTTTCTAGAAGTTGGAGGTTCAACATTAAATTGTTTATTTGAGCTTGTTCTGTTTTCTTGATATGGGTATTCACTGCTATAAATTTCTCTCTTAGGACTACTTTCATCATGTCCCATAAGTTCTGATATTGTCATTACCATTTAATTGTAGAAACTATCTAATTTGTTCTTTAATTTCATCTGTGACCCATTAGTTGTTCAGTAGGGTGCTATTTAATTTCCTTTTGTTTATGACATTCTTGTGATTTCTTTCTTTCTTTCTTCTTTCTTTCTTTCTTTCTTTCTTTCTTTCTTTCTTTTTGTACTGAAAATTGTACTCATGACCTCACACTTGCTAGGGAGGTGCTGTATCACTGAGCTATATCCTCAGTCATCTTGTGGTTTCATTTACCATTGATTTCCAATTTTGTTGCACTATGGTCTGATAATATGCATGGGATAATTTTGATCCTTGGCATTTACATAAGCATGTTCTATGAGCTAGTACATAGTCTATTTTGGACAACATCCAAAGTGCAGCTGAGAATATGTATTCTGATGTTGTGGGTAGAGCACTCTGTGGACATCTGCTAAGCCCATTTGTTCAAAAGTTGGATTCAGTTCTACTGTTTTATTGTTGATTTTTTTTGTCTGACTGATCTTCTTACTTGTGACAGCAAGGTATTGAGATCCCCTAATAAAATAGTATCAGTGCTTATTTGATTTTTCATGTCTGTTAATATTTATTTTATATAGCTCAATGCACTGGTATCTGTTACATATATATTTATAATTGTTATCTCCTCCTATTAAATTGTTCCCTTTATAGGGATGTAGTGACCTTCTTTGTCTCTCTTAATCAGTCTTCACTTGAAATTTATTTTCTCTGCAAGTAGAATAGCTACCCTTGCTTTTTTATGTGTTCCTGTTACATGGATTATTGTTTTCCATCCTTTGAATTTCAGTCTATGAATTTATTTTTGAGTTAAATGTGTTTCTTCTGTTCAGCATATTATTGGATCTTGCTTCTTGATCCATCATGCCAGTCTATTTCATTTGATTGGTGAATTGAGGCCATTAACATACAACAGATATGTATTTGCTTATCCTTGCCATGTTACTGTTCTGTTGTTTTGATTAGAAAAAATAGCTTAATTTGTTTAATTGCTTGCCTTGCCTGGTGAATTCTTCTGTTGGGGTTCATGTAGTTGTGGGCCTTGTTATCTCTTTCTAGAATGTCCTTCAGAATATTTTGGAGTGCTAGTTTAGTGCTCATGAATTTCCTCAGGTTTTCTTTGTATCTTATTTCTCCATCAATTTTGAAACATAATTTTTCAGGGTACATCAATCTGGATTGATATTTTTTTCTTTGAGAGCTTGAAATACTTCCTTCTAAGCTCTCCTTGACTTGAGGATTTGTGTTGAGAAGTCAGTTGTGATTCTCAACTGGGCTTTCTTTATAGGTGATTTTTTTTTCTAACAGCTTTTAATATTCTATTCTTGTCTTGAATATCTAGACTCTTGACTATGATATGGGTGGCTGTATATTTTTTGATCATGGCTAATTGGAGTTCTATATGTCTCACTTATCTATATGTCAAATTCTTTTTCCCTACCAGGGGAGTTTTCTGCCGTGACATCTGTGAACAGGTTTTTTCTATCATTTGTGCCATCTCCTGCTTTCTCATCAACTCTGAACCACTTTATGTTATTTTTCTTTGTGTCATCTAGAAGCTGCTATATTGATTACTCAGGGCTCCTTGCTATTTTTTAAGAAACCTTTCTTTTCATGATTGCTAACTTCAAGCCTGTCTTCTATATCTGAGAATCTGTTCTCACATTGGCTCATTTTGCTACAGATACTTTCAATGGCATTTTTATTCTTTTGGGTATCTGCTTGAATCTGTTTAATGGATTTCATTTTTTTCCTATGTTGAACATTCATGGTTTCCATCATTTTCTTAAGCTTCTCTATTTTTTTCTCTCTGTATCTTCTCTCGAGTCACTAAGAATGGTTTTCATTGTGGCCATCAGCTCTGTAGTTATCTGAGAAATTATTTCTGATTTGATTTTTTTCTAATAAAAACAAAGACTCATTAATTTGCTTTTTTGTTACCATTTTAGAGCTGCCAGGTAGATGGCTTTCAGATTGTACCAACTTGTAACTCCCTAGGTTTTCCTTTTGGTAAACTGGGTGCCTGTAGTTGCATGTTATTTAAATATCTTCTAATTTTCTTTCTTTCTTTCTTTCTTTCTTTCTTTCTTTCTTTCTTTCTTTCTTTCTTTCTTTTAGTTTAATTCCTAGGTTGATCCTTGTAGAATTCCTAAGGTCAGTTGCTTTATCATGAATTTCTTTTTCTACTTCATCTTAGTTACATATCTTATTGCTGAGACAAAATACCTAACACCTAATGTTAAAGGAGAAAATGCTTAAATGCAGCACACATTGGAGAGGTTTCGTTCATAGTGGCTGGCTCGAAGACCAGGAGGTAAGGCAAAGGAGAAACAGTTTGCAGCAGGCAGAAAGCATCAAGGCAACAAACTGCAAAGTAGCAAAGCAGCAAGTTGCAAGCAACAAGGAATGACCATCAACATTTCATCCATCCCTTATATTGTATCCAGGCTATGCACCCTTAAGGCATGTAACCCTCATACCCAGGGTGGGACAGCCTTAATCCTAATATTGCATCATGAGCCAATTCTAACATCACACACCTAGATTCAGCTACTTCCAAGAAGCCCTGCCTATGACTTCATGAGACATTCTTCAAAATTTAACATAAATAAATAAATACCTTTCTAGATAAACATAAGCTAAAATGTTCAAGAGCAGTAAGCAAGTGCTATAGAGAATAGTTAAAGGAATCCTACACACAGAAGAGGAAGAAGATAAGTTATGGAGAATTAGAAAATAATTAAACATCAGAAAAGTAACAAAATGATAGCAATTAAACTTCCTATAATGACTGTAAGTGTAAATGATCTAAATTCCCCAAATAAAAGACCAAGACAACCACAGTGGATGAGAGAACAAAATGCAAGTGTTTGCTGATTGCAATAAACACCTGTTAATAACAAAGACATACACAGACTGAAAGTAAAAGGATGAAAAAAATATTCAATTCAACTAGAATTTGAAACTTAACAGGAGCTCCCTGGTATGATGGCACATGTCTCTGATCCTAGCACTTGGAAGGCTGAAGCAGGAGGATCACTACAGGTTCAAGTCTGGCCTGGACTACTTACTGAGAAACTGTCTAAAAAAACCAAAAGAATAAAAAGAAAAATAAACTAAAAAGAAAGAGCCATACTTATATCTGAGAGGGAAGACTTCAAGACATAATTAATCAAGGGAGACAAAGAAGACCATCACCCATTGGCAAAGGGACCAATCCACCAAAAAGATATAACAATTCTAAATATATGTGCAGTAAATATCAATGTGCTTAACTTCATAAAACAAACAGTACTCAACATAAAAAGTACATAGGTCCCAATTATGTCAGCAGTTGTTTTCTTTCAGGGCTTGAAATACAGCATTTCATGCATTCCTGGCGTTTAGGATTTCTGCAAAAAGTCTGAAGTTATTCTAATAGGTTTACCTGTGTCTTGGTTACTTTTATCTCATTGCTGAGACAAAATTTCTAGCACCTCAAATTAAAGAAGGAAAGGATTATTTAGCTCACAGTTTGTGGAGATTTCAATCTGCAATCAGCTGGCTCCAGGCAAGTTGGCATAGCACAGGGACAACAGTTCAAGATGGCAGAAGACAGCAAAAGCAACAAGAGCAAAAGGGGTGGGGGGAAAACCTCTTTTTCTCCTTTATATTGTAAGCAGGTTACCCCCACCTAGGGAGGGGTGTAGCACCCACACCATCTCCCTGCCCTCCTCTTGTATAGAATGAGGATATTTACAGAATGAGGACCCTGGATCCCTGCTCATTTGCTTAAACTTCTAAACTTCTCAAGTTAACCCAATGTGTCAACCATTACAGACTCCATCAGTCATTCGATTTTTCTCAGAAGGAAGTCTTTGGAAAGACAGTAGGTAATTTCAATATTCCACTTTCACCAATAGATAGGTCACCTAAGCAAAAAACTAACAAAGAAACTACAGAGTTCGTATCAGCACAATTTGTAATAGCTAAATCTCGGAAACAATCAAGATGCCCATCAACCGCAGAGTAGATGAAAAAGATGTGGTATTTTTATACAATAGAGTATTACTCAGCTACAAAGAAGGATGGTCTTGAGGCCTTCATAGGGAAATGGAGACAACTTGAGACTATCCTCATTAGTGAAATAAATAAGAATCATATTTATAAATATCACATTGTGTCTCTAGCGTACAAAGTACTAAGAAATGTAGGAGTAATAAAACCCAAAGTGTGTAATTGCTACTGTAAAAAGAGAAGAAAAGAGGGTGCTCTAAAGGATATAATTGCATGTATGTTTAAGTGTGTAAGATGAATGACAACATTACTGTTTTTGTTAGATCATGGAGCAGAACTGTTAACAGTCTATTATTTGAATGTGTACTTTGTATGTTTTAACTTTGTAACTTGAACAACTATTTCCAAGATAACAGTCTGTAAGTTATCAAGTAATGATTTCTTAGTATTTTTTGTTCTTTTATTTTTTTTTCCTTGGACTTTTGTATTGTTGCTATCCTTTTTTGTATTTTGTTTGTTTTGTTTTCTTTTCTTTTTAAATAAAATTTTAAAAAGATATAAAAATGCACTATAAATCAAATAGACTTATTAGGTATCTATAGAACATTTCATTCAAAAACTGCAGAATGTACATTCTTCTCAGCAGCTCATGAAATGTTCTCCAAACCAGATCATATTTTAGATGATACAACAAACCTTAATAAATACAAAATATATGAAATAATTCCTTATATCTTATCTGATCATAGTAGAGTTAAACTAGAAATCAACTATAAGAGAAACTACAGAAATTATCCCAAAACAGAGAGACTGAACATGAGAAAATTTAAAAGTGTCTAGAATCAAATGAAAATGGAAACAACATACCAGAATTTTTGGTATATAGCTAAGGCATTTTGAAGAGGCAATTTTATACTTATCATTGCCCAAATCAAAAAATCAGAAAGATCTCAAATAAATTACCTGTTGTGCATGTCAAGGTCTTAGAGAAATAAGAATAACCAAAGCTAAACCCAACAGAAGGAAAAATCAAAGAGATAGAAACTAAAAGGACAATATGCAAATTAGTGAAACAAAGACTTCACTGAAAAGATAAAGAATATTGATAAATCCTTAACATAACTAACCAAAAGAAAGAGAGAGAAAGCCCAAATGAATTCAATTAGAAATAGAAAATTCTACAACACACACCACTGAAACTTATAAGATCATTAGGGGCTATTTTGAAAACCTATATTCTAATAAATTGGAGAATCTATAAGAAATGTATCAATATTTTAAACATACAACCTACTATAACTGAATCAAAAGGCCTTAAAAACCCTAAACAAATCAACAACAAGTAATGAGATTGAATCAATAATAAAAAGTCTCTGAAGAAAGAAAATCTCTGGACCAAATGAGTTCAGAGCTGAATTTTATCAAACTTTTAAAGAATAATCAACACCGATGAAACAGAACTGGAAGGAATACTCCCAAACTCATTCTATGAGGCCAGCATTATCCTGATACCAACTGGACAATGACACAGCAACAATAAAAAGAAATCAATACACTAATATCCTTGATGAACATAGATGCAAAAATCCTTAATAAAATATTTACAGGACAAGGAGGGGGAAAGAAGGAAAGGAAAAAAAAAGAATACAAGAGAAAAATGGAAACAGTGCTTTTATAACTAAAGAGGTGAAGAGGAGTTAAAGGAAAAGGAGCTGATCTGGGAGGAATAAAAAGGCTCAAAATATGTTATATAGAGGCACAGATTCCCTAAGATGAATGTGATCAATGTATACATCTGAAATGTACCAATAAAGTTACTTTTAAAAATAAGTATAATATTTACATTTAAAAGATCATATAACATGATCCAGATGATTTTATTCCATAGATGCAAGTATGGTTCAACATATGTAAATCAATAAATGTAATATATCATATACATTAATTGAATTGAAGACAAACTATCACATGATCCTCTTGATTGATGCAGAACACGTCTCTGACAGAATTCAATATCCTTTCATGATAAAAAGCCCTAACAAAACTATGTATTAAAGGATAATTCCTCAATAAAATAGATGCTGTATACATACATGACACACCAAAGCCAACACCATTCTGAACGGGGAAAAACTGAAACCATTTCCTATCAAACCAAGAACAAAGCAAGGATGGCCACTGTTACCACTCTTATTCAACATAGTTCTTGAAATTCTGGCTAGACTAATGAGACAATGGAAAAATAAATAAGTAAATAAATAAAATGGATAAAATATGAAAAAAGAAGTTAAATTATTATTCTTTGCAGGTGATATGTTCCTATACTTAGAAGATCCTAAGGAGCTACCAAACAACTTTTAGGCATGATAAAGTAGTAAATTATAAAATAAACTTTAAAAATCGATAGCTTTACTGTATACCAATAATGCACTCACTGACATAGAAATCAGGCAAATGATTACACTCACAATAGCTACAGAAAAATACCTACAGCTAATCAAAGCAGAGTAATGTTGCTCTATCTCCTGCAGCAGGAACCCCCTGTCAACATTGACTCATGCACTTTATGCTGCTCCAAAACTTCCAACAAGATTTGCCCCATTTTGTTTTCTCAGTGAAGGGAAATGCATTGAAGATTAGGTCACTGCTGCCTACTCAACTTCAGGATTTCATGTTGCTCTTATACACAATTATTTCAAAACAGAAGCTGATTTTATTCCCAGGTTCTTTTTTAAAACATGTTTTAACTCCCTTATGAACAAACTGCTCAACTTAAGTTTTTCATGAAATTATACTTTTCTTAAGGTTAAATTTGTGTCTTGCAATGAGGTGAAAATTTGTCAAATAATTGATAATATTTTCAAATGTTTTGTTCATATCCTTGTTTTATAATTAAAATTTGTATTCAGTGTGTGGGTTTTTTGTTTTCTTTTTTTCTCTCAAACTAAGGCAGAAATTTCTGTCATTTTACATGGTTTCTTGCTGCAATTTCATATGTAAATTATAAAATAGTTCCCTAAGAAAAGACAAGGAGATAAAGGACCTCTAGAGTGAAAATTTCAAAACACTGAAGAAAGTAGTTGAAGAAGATTGGAAGACTTTCCACGGATTGGCAGAATCAGTATTATCAAAATTGCCATATTACCAGAAGCAATCTACAGATTTAATGCAATCCCCATGAAAATAGCAATGACATTCTTCACAGTATTAGGAAAAACAGTCCTAAAATACATATGGAAACGTAAAAGATTCAGAATAGCCAGACTAATCCTAAGCAACAAGTACAAGGCTGGAGGCACTACAATACCTCCAAAGCCATGGAAACAAAAGCAGCATGGCATTGGGACCAAAATAGACATGCAGATGAATAGGACACAAAATAGAACACAGAAACAATCAAACACAACTAGAGCCATCTGATTCTGCATGAAAGAACTGAAAATATACACTGGAGAAAAGACAGCCTCTTTAACAAATGGTGATAGGAAAGCTGAACATCCACTTGTAGAAGACTGAAACTAGATACCTGTCTCTCATTATTTACAAAAATCCATTCAAAATGGATCAAAGACCTAAGAAAAAGACTTGAAACTTTGAAATTGCTAAAAGAAAATGTAGGAAAAACATTTGAAACCATGGGCACAGGCAAAGAGTGTCTGAATAGGGCTCTAATAGTACAGAAAATAATAGCAAGAATCGATAAATAAGACTATATCTAACTAAAATGTTTCTTCACAGCAAAAGAAACAATTAAGAGTGAAGAGGCAGCCCACAGAATGCGAGAAAGTCTTTGGAGGCTGCTCTTCGAACAGAAGCTTAATATCTAGTATATATAAAGAACTAAAAATAAGAATACCAGAAAAATCAAACAGCCCAGTAAATAAATAGGCAAATGAATTGAAAGATACTTCTCAAAAGAAGAAGTACAAATGGCCAATCAGTTATGAAAAACTATTGACATCTTAGAAAATGCAAATCAAGTCTGCATTGAGATTCCATCTCAGTCAGAATGGATACAAAAATGAATACAAAAATAAAGCAAAAAAACAAAAACAAAAAACCAATAAACTGACAATTGATGAATAAAAAGCCTTGTAAGAATGCATGAAAAAGACACCTTTCTACAACATTCATGGGAATGTAAATTAGTACAGCCACTATGGAAATTAGTATGGATTTGTAAGTGTTAAACATAATGTTTATATTATTAAACATTAAATTTTATAAAATGAAGTCAGTCTTTTTCCATGGGAAAGAGGCACTGAATATTACCTCATCTACAACTATGAAACTCTACAAGTGACTTGAATCCAGCTCAGATAAATCTTGGCATCATGAAGCTAAAACCTTGAACACATACACTAGACTGTAAAGAGGCACACCTGGCATCTGCCCTTGTCATTTTTAGACTTGGAGAAGTTTTGACTATGGAAAGGAATATTGCTGGATGGATGGGTTTATGTCCCATTCTTACTATCAAATTCAAATAGTGTTCCAGTTTGGAGATTCCATCTTCTTCCAATTCTATACTCACTGTAATGTTATCTGACATACACTGTAACTATGACATGCGATGCCTAAGATACTGTCTTGTCCAGCACATTCTGATACCTGGTGGTGTCACAGACTGAGCTATGTCCTATCAAAATTCATGTCAAGGCCTTAACTCTCAGTGTGACTATATTACGAGATAAGAACTTTACAAAGGAATAAATGACTACATAATGGTGGATCCCTAATTCAATAAGACTGATGTCCTTATAAAAACAGGAAGAAACATCAGAGAAAGGACCATGTGACCATAGCAATTTGGAGGCCAGGTGCAAGCCTAGGAGAGTAACTGTTGAGGACCATCAATTATAAATTGAATCTAGGGGACATCCATGCTTGTCTTTGTCCTGCCCTATGGGCCAGGTTAGAATGCAGAAACTCCCTGCTCTTTTCTGGTTTCAACTGGAAACCCTAGTGTTACTGACTGCTGTGGTGCTCACAGGGTGACATAAGACCTGATAAAGATGAAAAGACACCTGTGGAAATTACAGTTTCCTCACTGCCCCTGTCTCTCCTTGTCCATGCAAGAATGCTTTATTCTTTTTCCTAGCCCACCATAGTCGCCATGACTCTTCCCAGAAACACCCACTATTCTTTACCCATTGTCCTTGACTCTGATGTAATGAATGAATATCAAAGTTCTGGGTGCCTCATGGCCTTTTGTTCCCCATGAACAAGTGGTCATCCCAGATCTCTGTTGCACCCTTATTTCATCTCTTGCTCTTTCTTCCTGCCCTGTGCCATAACACTTGGCAGGAGACTGGGGAGTCATTGCAGGGGTGCCTGATAACTGACTGTAGAAAGGGTCTCTGATAACACATAGGTTATCATCTGCCTGGTGGATTTACTAGGAAGTTTAATCAACAGCTCTGAGATCTCGAGTGATGATTTGCGCTGAGCTAAAATAAGTGCTGCTTTTGACTTGAGTAATAATTTCACTGGGAATAAAACAAAAAAGTACTCTGTTTTTTAAAAAAAGAAATCTCTTTCTTTAAAAAGAAATCTCTTTCTTTGAAATCTCTTTCTTTAAAATCTCTTTTAAAGAACATAAAGTACACTGTGTCAGCTAGCAATAACACCAAAATGCTCCAGGAAATAATTAAGTAATCCTTGTTTCTCGTGGGGGGAACTTCAGATACTGAAAATTGGGACAAGATGGAAAAAACTTAGAGCTCATGGCAGAGAAAAAACTGTTTCTCCTGAGATTGTCTCAGCTTGAAACTTGGTAAAATCTGCTTTACATCCATTAAATATTAGTATCTCCAAAGCTTCTAATTTCAAATAGGACAAGGAAGACAGACAGACAGACAGAAAGAAAGAAAGAAAGAAAGACACAGCCCACATAGCCCACAAATCACAAAGGTGGGGCAAGGAAGATCTCAGACACATACTATGTGAATTTATAATTTGTTATTGGCAGCAAAAAATCTCAGAAGGAACCAAATCTTCCAGCATCTTAATCATGGACTTCAAGCTTCCATAATTGTAAGAAATAAATATCTTCTATCTAACCCTTTCTGAGGTAGTTCTTTATGGTAGACCTAAAAGACTAATATACCTGGCTAGTATTTTTATTTTAGGGATCTAAACATTATGAGTCGTGTTTATGGTGGAAAATCACGTTCATAAAAGTTCGAAATGTTGTATATCCACAGGGGATGGGAAGGCACTAAAAATTGTTCTTATTTCTATGTATCTTTCTGGCATTTTCTCTATGATCCCAAAGCCTTAGCAGGTTATAATTAGAAGTTTCTACCCATCAAAAATTCCTAGAACTAGCTGCCTAGGGCTGCTATTCTTGATTGTCTGTATTTTCTTATTGTCCTCCCAGAGTCTTCTCCTCATCAGTTTCCCTTCCCTATTTCTCTTACTTGGCTTCTCTTTCCTTTTCTCTTTCTCTCTGCTCATAGGCTAACTAGTTATAGAGTTAGGCTGAATAACGACCCTACAGATGTCCATGTTCCAATCCCAAGAACCTATAAAATGTTTCTATACCTAACAAAAATGGCTTTACAGATGTGATTAATTCAAGCTTTTCGAAATGGCAAGATTATTCTGAATTATCTGAGTGGACCCACTATAATCACAAGCATCTTATTAAAAGGGAGCAGAAGGGCCAAAAGCAGAAGGATTAAAGACAGAAAGCAAAGTGAAACATTGACATGATAGTCAGAAACACAGGGAAAGAAAGAAGATGCATTGGAGCTGGCCTTGAAGAGCCCAGTAATCTGCATGACCTCTGGAAAAGGTCAGGAAACAGATTTGCCCTAGAGCTTCTACGAGGAGCTCAGTCTAATCCATTTTAAACTTATGACCTCCAGAATTGTAAGGTAATAAATTTTCGTTGTTTTAAGCCACTAAGATTTTGTAGTTTGCTAAAGCAATAATAAGAAACTAAACACTGGTTCTTTGGGAAGCAAGATTGAGTATCTTAATCTGTTCTGTACCTACAGTTTGTGAAATATATATATATACACACACACAAATAACTTTCCATTGCCGTAAGTTTTAGTGCTAGCAATTAGAAATCAATATATAAAATTTTAATAACTTTTCAGGTATGAGGAAGAGAAGATAAAATCATTGGTGCTTCTATAGACAATGCTTAGCATGTATTTCAGGCCATTTTGGCTGCTATAACAGAATTCCTGAGACTGGGTACTTTATACCAGCAGGTGATTTATAACGAATAGCTGATCCCTCTGGAGGCTGCCATGTTCAAGATCAGGAGGCCTCATCTAGGGCCTTCTTGCTACCTCATAACATGGCAGAGGCATCACTTGATCAGAGGGAACAATAGGGGACTTAACTGTCTTTTACAATAACCCCACACTCACTTTCATGAGCCCATTCTGGAAATACTGATATTAATCCATTTATGAGGGCACAGCCCTCATAAACTAATCACCTCTTACAGACCCTGCCTCATAACACTGTTGTGTTGAAGGTTAAGTTTCCAACACATGAACTTTTCTTCCTGTTACACTGTCCCTCTCTGTCTCTTCCCTAATCACTCCCAACATAGAGTCATTTCAGTTCCTTTGCACTGAATTTTTTCCCATCCTGAACAACTTTTTTCCCAGTGAGGAGTTAAGGAAGTTACTCCTCAAAAGGCTTTGGTCAAATGTCACCTTCTAGGGAAGACCTGAAGGGAAGGTCTACACTGATATCTCATTTCATATTGCAATATCCTTCCAACACCCACAATCTCTCTTAACACTTTCTCACATAACATAAAATTTACTTATTATCATTATTTTCTCTCTACTAGAAATTAAGTTACATAAAAGCAATTGCATTTGTCTAACTTACTTCCTATTGAATCCCAGCCCATAGAACAGCCTTACAGAGCATGTACACATAAATATTTGCTGAATAAAATATTTAATCCCCGAACTGTTGACCAGTTGAAAAGAATCATTATATTAGAGCAACTATTTTTATTATTATCTCTAGGCTTAAAGTAAAAACTATAGCTCTATACTGTTTGTCTCCATTTTTTAAAAAATTCATTAGTACATGTTTGCAATATATAATGACTACTGTCACTGTAGGTATTTGGTATATGTACATGGCACATCTGAATTCTTTTTTGTATCCCCTTTCCCTGTTTCCTACTCCTCCATCACCAGATCCTCTTCCCATTTGCAAAAGATCTCTCTGTTTCCTTCATCTGTCTTTTATTTTGCTCTTTACTTTAAAAAAAAAAACTTGATTGTGAATCAGTACCCTTCTGAGGACTTAACATGCTAGAGCATCTGCTGTGAACCATAAGTCTTGCATTTTTAGGTTTCTGACATCCATAACCCTGTTAGTCCTAAAAGTCTAGATGCCATGCATCTTTTGATCAAGATTGTGCTTCGGTATCCCCTGGTAATGCCTTAACTAGCTAATCAGGTTCATATGAATCATTATGGTCTCCTTTCCATGAAAATCCATCTGATTACTGACCAGGAAAGTATTGATAGACACTTGTTACCTAGACCTGAGTTAGCTTTGCTTTTTATGTTGCAGCCCACTGTATTCTGCTCTGATTTTACGTGGATGTCCTAAAGGGTCTTCCAGCCTCTATACAGGGACTACTAATCTCCTGAAGCCAATGTTAAGCATATTTGGAGTTCTTGCTCCATATTTTGGTGAGTATGTTAGCTTTTCACTTCTGGGAAGAAATATTTGACATCCACAGCTTCAAGGAGGAATGATTTATTTTGGCTCATACTTTCAAAGATTTCAGGTCTTCACCTGTGGTCAATAGCACAGTGGAGGCACAGCAGAGGAGAGCTGCCCACCTCATGGCACCCAGAAAACAGAGAGGGTTGGGAAGATCTAGAGAAGAGGATAGGGATAGAGTATATCCTTCTGAGGCATGCTCCCAGGGACCTACTTCCTCCAACTGGGCCCTACTAGTAGTATAGTCAACTTCAAAGGATTAATCTATTGATGAAGTTCTTACCCCAAATAAATGAATCTTTGAGAGATGCTTCATATTTAAGCCAAAGGTGTCATAGGTAGTCTTCTTCCTATGCATAGAAGTGACAAATATTCCAACAATGCATTTAAATATCATCCATTTTCCTGGAATATGTTCCTAGCAAGGCAAGCCCAGTTTGATTACTTGTCTTTTTTGTCCTATCCCACCATATCCCAAGGATACATGTACACCATGAAAATGTTCTGCTCAACCTATACAGATGTTTCCCTCCTTTAAGCCCTGCCCCAATGTTAGACCACTGCCCATCCTTTCCTGCTTTGCTTTCAGTTGTATTTCCAAGACAATCCTTACTTTAGTGTGGAGCAGTGGATTCAGCATAGACTTTGGAATTTTATAGGCCTGGGTTTGCTGCTTATTGACTGTAAGATTTGTGGAAAGTTGCTTTATCTCAATGAGCTTTAGCTTCCTCATTTTTGAAGCTATAATAATAGTAACTATTTTAAAGCATTATTATGCAACCTAAATGAGAAAACCTATATAAAGTCTAGAATACATCCCTGCTTGTGGTGAAGACTTAGTGATTACTTTTAACGTAAGTTTTTTAAATGTCATTTTAAGCTGGCTGCAATCTGAGCCAGTTGGGAGGTGGTTCTTGTATGTAAATACGATCCCTGAAAGGACATAGAATTACTCACATAGCATGACTACTAAGAATGTGTAACTATAAACTAATCATAAAGAATCTATCAGGAAAAGAGTAGAACATTCTACAAAACAATATGCTCCAAAAAAAATCAAGATCATAAAAGACAAAGACATTATTTAAAATTAAATGATTGACCAATGCTACTCATATCCTGAATTTTTTAAAAAATTGTTACAGTGGCCTTTAGTAGAATAACTGACAAAATTTAAATATAGACTCTATGTTAAATAATACTACCTTATCAATTTTAAACTTCCTGAATTTGACAATGGTATTGTGTTGTTTAAGAAACTGGTTTTTTTGTGGGAGATATCTGCTGAAATATTTAGAGTGAAATACCATGAGGTTTGCAGTTTACTCCCACATGATTCACAAATATCCAAGTGCAAGTGGAAAAGAGGCTAAAGTGCCAAAATGTTAATAATTAAAAGGGATACAGGGTTTTGTTATTCATTTTTTTCAACTTTTGTGAGGTTTTGCATAGTTTATTTTTAAAATGAACAGTTGAAGCCAAACAGATATTTAGGAAATTTACTAAAAATGCAAGAAACAGCTTTACTCAAGAGACTAGAGAAAAAATTCTATGCAAAATACTCAAAGTCCATGTCAGATCATGTTCCCAGAAACTCACCAGTTTCATTGAAAATAACTTTTCACAGGTCCTTTCTTAGAAAAATATGCAAAGTAAACTATTGCTCCAGTAGTGATTCTGATTCAAGTGATCTCTCCCAGGTAATCCCCCATTGGTCCCTCTGGATCCACTATGCATGCATTCTACCCCTCTCTCCTGAAAAATGTGGGAAACAGTTGTGTCTGAGCCATTTGAGAGTTTTCTTTTGCCGTCTGCCTTCTTGTTGGGCTCAGCCAATGAAGAAGCCTTCCTAGAAATGAAAAATGAGGGGGAAAATGAAAGTCAAGGTATAAGCCGCAGCCTCACACTGCTGGTTTGCATTGGTCTAGCTACAGCCTTTAACTGAAGTCTTTTCCTCCTATGATGATGACTACATAACTCTTGTGGTTGCTTATAGTAACCTCTTTGGTCCTTTTGGAAGGATAAATAGTAACAGTTTTGCTGTTGCTAATCACAGAATACTGCCCCAGCCCAGATGATTCCCTGCTGTCCCTTATACATCTGTGAAGTGTTCTTTTATTCTCACCTTGAATGACTCTAATTTCATAATCAGATTCCTTTAGGACTCTGATACATTATCCTGAACCACATGTTAGGAAACACCACTATAAGACAGAAGAATTATTCTTTTTAGAAAGTGAAACTGATTTGATGTTTTTAGTTACTATTGTTGTAAAAGGTTAAGCATCTGAATTAATCTAATGGTGAAACCAAATGTTAGATCATTCCCCACTATAAAGTAATGTGAACTTGGAAATTTCCTTGCAGAAGCTCCAGACAAAGCCAAGGAGATCAAGGAATTTAGCGAAAAGTGGAGAGGCAAGAGGGAAAAATCTAAAGGACAGAAGCTCAGTAACATGGGAGGATTAAAGAGCTTAAGAAAGAACAAATCCAGTGAGAAATTCCTTTTTAATGAATCTAAGGCTGATGAATTTCTTGTAATATGATTTGACATTCAGTTTTGATAATGTTGGTATAAAATGTATTACACACTATTATCTTGAGTAAAGCTGTTTTAATAGCCTTGAGTTAGCAGTACACTGAGAAAGAATAGGAAGTAACTTTTTCCACCCTCCAAAGTTGAGCGAAAGAGAAAAGACAGCAGAGTCAAAGATGAGATCATGAAAAACTACCAACAGTCAATCTGAGCAGGAATTTGGAACAAGAGGTGACCATATGGACTAAGATATAGCTCAGTGGTAGAGCAGTTGCTCGACAAGGATAGGGCCCTTGTTTTAATCCTCAGTATTACAAACATACAAACATAAAAGGAGGACACTGTAAGGTCATGAATGAACCAGGAATGGCCCCTTGAATGAGACACAAGCTTAAGAAATTTTATTTGAATATTTTAAAAAGGATGACCTTAGTTGGCTAGATGACATGGAATTATCTGGCTTATATATTATTATTTGCCTGACTTGACTTTCCTTTCTGCACTACGTTTCTAAGCTTATTCTTCCATCTAATCCCTGAGATAACTTCTCTCCTTAGATTTACCTACTTAGGAATGGATTAAAATTATTCTGACCCTTTCCAAGCCTAGTATCTTATTGCATACCTTAAGAGATTGCCTATTTGCCTTAATTTTACTGTAATGAATAAGAAACATAATCCTGATCTATATAATGACAATTTGTGAAGGGTAATTAAAGCAGATTCCTATACATTAGCTGTAGCTTATAATATGACTAAGATACGAGTCACAAGGTTTAGCAGTGAAAAATGATATTGTTTTCTGTTCTTTCTTTTTTCTGAAATGACACCAGCTATGATTTGTATCATTTTTCCTCTCTATATAGTGCATCATTGTATGTGAATGCTTGCAATTTTTTCTTTTATCTTTAGTTTTATCAATTTGATTATCATAGGTCTTGATGTGATTTTCTTTGACATTTATATTGGTTTGTGGGACCGTATATCTTTGGGAACAACTGATTTTAATCTTTTTCTTGTTGCTCTCATTTGATAATTTTCATTAATTTATTTTCAAAGTCACTGACTCTTCTATTTCTAA
The DNA here is from genome assembly GCA_004027295.1 of Dolichotis patagonum. NCBI lineage: Eukaryota > Metazoa > Chordata > Mammalia > Rodentia > Caviidae > Dolichotis > Dolichotis patagonum. The sequence goes on from PVJX010000702.1 coordinate 69,022, forward strand.
TCTATAGTTTTAGGTCCAGTGGATTTTACATTAAAAGAATTTTGTTTTTCAGATTCAGTATTAATATTTGCTTTATTAATATAATTTCTATTTCCCCATGATCCTCCATTTGTTTACTTATTGTGCATATATTTCCCTTTAAGTCCTTGAATGTACTTATAATATCTGCCTTAAATTCTTTGATAATTGTAGACAATAGGCACTGGAAATTGGTTTATATTTTCTCTTCTTTCCCTTTATTCTACTCTTTCTTTTTGAATATGGATGTTATTTTTATTTTTCTTTACTTGTCTCATGATTTTTACTGAAAACTGGACATTATTACTGATATCTGGCAAAAGTTCAGAACTATCAGATGTCAAGAAGCCAACTAGGACAGCAGCCAAAGTAAAAGAAATAAATAGGAACTTATTTATTGTGATAGTATAAACAAGAGGCCAAAAAGAGAGAGTATTGCTGGCTCTCCTAATGTTCCACTTTCTTCCATGGATTGGTACTGGGTGGAGGTCAGATGGATCACTACATCCAGAGTACAAAATATTCCTGCCATTTTCTAGACCTGGGAGCTGGAGTGAGGGAAAAGGAAAAGTCTAGGAGTAGAACAGGCTCAGCTAAAGCAAAGAAAAATGTCCACAAGGATAAGGCGATCTTAGCAGATGTGCCTGACGTGTCTAAACTGAACCCTACCACCACTTGTCAAATTTGGAGGCCTAAGAATGGAAGCACAGGGAAGCTTTGCAATTACTTAGGCCAAGACTGAAAGGTAGAGACCAAGATTTTGGCTTGAAGTCAACTCTGCTGTAGAAATTTTACTTTGTTATGTTCCTCTATTGTGTAATATTTGTTTCTCCTATCAGGGAGTTAACTCAGCTAGACTCAAACTTCAAATGTCAAAGTGTCTCTCTTTCAATTGTGACCAGCTAAAAGCTCTACTCAGTTTCTTTCAGTCTCTAGTTGCTTCTTTTCCCCAGGCTCCCTTGGGTCTCACCCTTATGTGAATACATAGTCTGGAAGATATCAAGCTTTGGGCATATTTTAAATGCATATCTAGAGGCTCAACTTTTATTGCAGAATTTCCCCCCATGTAGTAGATTGAGTTGTAGCTCCCTAAAAAGATATATCTGTATCTTAATTCCTGGAGCCTGTGAGTTTTATGTGGCAAAAGCTGTGATTAAATTAAAGATCTTGAGAGAAGGAGTTTACCCTTGATTTTCTGGATGAACTCTAAATGCAATCACATGTACTCTGTACAAGAAAGACTAAGAGAATTTTGAAACAACCACCCAGAGGAGAAAACAGACAAAAGAGGTGAAAGCAATATATCTGTGCAAGTACATATTGGAGCAAAACAGTCACACACTAGAGAATGCCCGAAGTCACTAAAAGCTAGAGTACATAAGAAATAGATTTCCTCTAGAGCCTAGAGAGGAATATGGCCCAGCTGACATTTTGATTTCAGGCTTCTGGACTTCAGAAGTACAAGAGAACACATTCTGGTTGTTTCAATCCTCTCAGTTTATGGTTATTTTGTTAAAGCAACCACAGGAAACCAATACACCTCGTAAATTTCTGGTTTCTCTGCTACTGAGACCTTTGTCCTTTTACACCTCAAGATATGGTTGTAGATTTCTATGTTCAAAATGCATTAGTAAGTACATTGAGGAAGATTCTCAAGCAAAAAACTTCAAACTATAAATCCCTGAGTTCTTTGGAAATGTACCCTTAGATTCAGAATGTTTGGATATAGCTCTTGGATAAAGAGCTAGGATTCCATTTATGAATTTGAAGGCATTGGTTTTTTGCCAGAGTCTGGAAATTTCCCTGTGGTTCCACTGGATGTGGGGTAGTGCTCTTCACATGCAAAGCTGTGGCACTAGATCCAAAAATCCTACAAAGCAACATGTTTACTTTGTATTTATTTCCCAGTACTCTGCTTTCCCCTTGTAAACACAGGTAAACTGTGCTTCTCCATTGTGAATCCAGGCTTACTTTTTCTTCTTAGGGGCTCTAGGTAGGAAACTGTTATGGTTTGTGACTAGATGTCCCTCCAAAGCTTTATGCAGTCATAGTTTGGCTTTTTCAGAGGTGGTTGGAGCTAGAGTGTGTGATGCTAGTATCAAGGGTGTGATTACTAAGTCAGTCTACTGATTGGTTTGGTAACTCCCTAATCCTAGAAGCTTATAAACAAGGTAAAAGGGGCAGAAAGATTCCATCAAGTTCTCTTGTTGCTTTCTTATCTTCTGGTCACCATGAAACAACATTTGCTGTCTTCCACCACCATGAACTGTTGCACCACTGCCATGTGCCAAACTACCTTGGAGCCAGCTGATTATAGTTTGAAAACTCTACCAACTGTGAACTAAATAAATCTTTTCCCCTTTAACTTTGGGTGCTGAGTATTTTGTCTCAGCCACAAGAAAAAAGTAACTAAGAGAATTTGGTACCAGGAGTAGGGCCATTGCAATGACTATACCTAACCTTGTGGTTCAGGAGTCTTTCTGAATGGTTTGTGGGAAGAATTTGGTAGGATTTAGAGATGCCAGATGGTAGAGCTAGAACACCTTAGGCTGTACTGTATAGAAGATTCTAGTGAGAGCTCAGAAAACCAGAATGCTGGTAGAAATATGGCTGGGTTGCAAGCAGGCAGTCGTGAGTTCGATCCCTGGTACCGATAAAAAAAAAAAAAAAGAAATATGGCTGGGAAAGCCCTGGCAGGTCTCTGCTAAGAGACCAGGGAGGGAAGTTTCTGACAGGAAGAAGAACTCCAAATGATGTGTGTTATGATTTTATAGAAAGTTTGTCTACGTTACACTTATGTCCAAAGACTTTGTCTCAAACTAAGATTAAGGGAAATGGACTTGCAGGGGAAATTTCAAGGCACTCTAATTTTGAGGGCATGGCACCACCACTGTTCAGGCCTTTTAACCAGATCAATCATAATCAAGAGTGAGGAGGCCAGCAGAATGATTTAAAATATTTTAAGTTTGGCCAGTAAGGAAGTTGCAGTAAAGCTGTGGACTGAAAAGATAAAACAGAGGGGATCTTATCAAGAGGTGTTTATGTCTACATATTGGATTCTTATTCTTTTTACTTTCCTTTACCCTCCACTCCATCACCTCTCCCTCCATCCTTAAATCTCCCTCACATTTCCAAAATGTCTACCTCCCTGTTTCCTATCATGTATCATTTACTTTTCTCTTTATATTACCTATACTTTCAGCTTCTCATATAAAAGAAATCCTGTGATACTTAACCATCTGTCTGATTTATTTCACTTGATATTATATTCCCAAGATGGATCCATTTTCCTGTAAATGACCTTAACTTAGTCTTCTTCATGACACATAGTATTCCACCGTGTACATATACTACCTAATTTGCGCAGGCTAGCCTCAAACTTGTGATTCTCCTATCTCAACCTTCCCGGTAGTTGGAATTACAGGTATGAACCACCACAATGGTCATGCTAGTTTATTAAATTGTAATTGTAATTTCTGATTTCCAGTTACCTCAAACAAGCATTCTTTGCCTATTAAGTCCTTTTTTATAATTTAACTTTCAACACCTTCAGAATAAGTTCCAAAGAAATAGAGTGGCACAACCACAATAAATAATGGTTGCAGCATCCCTCCAATGGAACTTTCCACTGAAATTTCCACAGAGCAGGCTCTTTTCTACCTTTCTTTCTTCTTATAATGCCTCATGAGAGTTATTAAGGCCAGTCTCATGTATCAGATCACGAACAAATGATTCTCCTGCCCACTTGCAGGTAGGTATGGCCATATGGCTTGAGAACCAGTATATTTTTCTGTATTTATTGCTGTGTCTGGCATAGCAACAAGCAATTTTGGAGCCTGACTCCTGAAAAACTATGATGAGAAGTACGCCTACAAACCCCAGTGAACCCAGTGTGAGCAATTTAAGTTAAGTCACCATTTTAAGTTATTAATTTTTTGGTTGTTTATTATAGAAACAGCTATAATATCCTATTATTCCAAGTTGTTCAGAAATATCTACTTTTCCACCTTTCAGTGACCAAGTAAAATGTTCATTCTGTGAATTCTTCTCTAACTCCACTGTGCAAGTTTGCACTTCTGTGCACCCATAGTTGCTTTTTCCTCAATAGTATTAGGTCAATTTACATGTGTTAAAGCTAAAAGTAATGAATTTTTTTTGTCTATTTGCCTTGAGATAAGAAAATGCTCTTTACCTTTATTTTTACCTCACAGAGAACAGTACAATTCAGCCAGTTATAAATTCACTGGCAACCTATCTTCTTTTATAGGATCCAGGTTTCAGTGGTTTCAATTCTTGCTCTGAGCTCAAGAAATTAGGTTAGTTATATTCTATCACAATACTAAGTTTCCTCAATGTCTTCCCAAATATTTTATGAGAGGTTGTCATAGCAATAAGAGACAACAACATTAAACATCTTGGTCACCACATCATCTGAGACCAACTCAGTGTCACTAAGACTTCTGCTTCTGGGACTTAATCATCATGTGTGGGACTCAGACAGCAGCTATATAATTAGTGATTCCACCTTGGCATCCTGCATTTGATGATCTTCTGGCCAGATGGATTGGTGAATGGAAGGCAAATATCATCAAGGAGGGAGGACTAGAAGTACAAAAAGGGAAGGTTTTATAACCAAGATCCCACAGCAAGTCAGCAAGCTATATATGGTGTGATTTTTAGGGACATTTAGAGCTTACCTTTACCCACAGTTGTCTTGAGGTACCTACAATCTTATCTCTAAAGATTACTTGATTTGGATTGTAAAGTCTTTCCCTTTACAGTCATGTAACCACTCTGGGAAGAGCTAATAACTTCCTTTATGAACTAATGAGAATTTTTAGTATTCTATGAATAAAAACAAGGCTAGGATTAGTTGAGAGGTAAGGACATGACCCATATCCACTATTTCTACTTCAATATTCAACTTCTAGAATATTTAGTTTCAATATTCATTTTCCAGAGCTAGATACAGGCAGGTAGAGGAAAACAGATAGCCTAGGGAGAGAAAGAATCATCAACTAGATATGTAAAATAGCTGATCTGAAATTATTGTATAATTCAAATTAAGGTGCATTAATTTCTCCAGGGGCTGCTGGGATGTTTTGTCTATATGGGGTGACTAAATGAAGCTGTTCTATAATTCATCACCAAAGTTACTGCCCATCCGTTTCATTTCTCTTGGGGATCTAGCCATCAATAAGCAGATTACTCCACTTGATACCCACGGTGTTGGAAGATGCTTGTTTTATTTCTATAAAAGTGCAGAGCTGAGTCTAACTCTAGTAGCAATATGGTTGCCAGGGTCTTCACTAGGAGATTTAATGTCTCACTATGTTGAAACATGTCCTAGTTGTCGTGCCATGCTGAGCACAGATGGATGTGAATGTCACAACCAATTAAGGAAATCATCCATCAGTTAGTCAATTAATATAAACTAATTGAACAACTGTAGAACACTAAGATAAACATTATAGAAGATATGAACATACATAAGGACTATTCCCTATGTTTAAGTTATATAGGAAATATTGAAAGGCCATTTTCAGTCCTATTGACCACTTCACTCAGTCAACAGTCACCATGTGCCATAGGTACACTCAGACAGCATCACAGGTAGAAAGGCAATCTTTTCCCGAGAACACTCTAGGAAGCATCTTCTCTGGCCAAGCTACTTTAGCTGACAGTTGCAGAGAGACACAATTTCCTTTTCTCCCCTTGCTTGTAGCCTGCACATTAAATTGGCTCCCTGCTTCAGTTCCTAGGATTTATGTTTTACTTATTTCTGCTCTATACTCACTAGATCCCAGCCTACTCGGCAAGAAACCCAATGCCCTCAGAACCTTTGTTCTGCCACTAAAGCAAGGTCCTCAGTCATCATTTGAAGCCAAATAGTTCTGTCCAGTGCCTTGTAGGATGTTTAGCAGTAACTCTGGTCTCTACCCACTGAATGCCATTAGCAGCCTCCTGCCCCTACTTGTAACAATCAAGAGTACCTATAGACATTTCCAAATGTTTCAGGGTGAGGCAGAAGTCACCCCTAATTGAGAACCCCTCCTTTAAACCTTCTCCTGGATCTGTCCTTTATCTCAGAAAGTCCTCCTTGGCACTGTGGACTGTAATCATGAACTCTGATCCTTTACTATTCTTCCTCCTCCAACAGACTTACATAAGCCCTATGAAGGCATAGTCCTTGTCTTCCCCAACTTGCTGCTAGCACAGTGCCTGACATAGAAACTTGCTGTTTACTTTCTGAATCGATAAGAGTCCCTGAGTACCTCTATCCTTGTATAAGGACTCTTAATGGTAAATTATGGCTAGAATCCAACTCAGATTGGCAGCACCATTTATTGCTGGTATGTTGGGCAGTTAGCTGACTGGTCATGCTTGCCACACAAACCTCACACACAATCACTCCATGAAACAGGCATGCTATCATCTGACAATAAGAATTCTTGGCAGCTAAGAACTCTATCTTGAGCAGGACCATTGTTTTTAAGGCAAATGAAAAATTACAGAGATTCAAAGCATCATAAAGCAGCACACTGTAATTACAAATGTTCAATGTGGAGAAAATAATATGAACAGTGTAGAAACAGGAGAAATCAGGGTACACTGTATATGACATACTTCATGAAGAAATGACTGAGACAGAAAGAAACCAATGAAGAAACTCTGACAGCAAAATACTGGAGGTATTTTTCAATGATTGCTTGCAGATCTAACAATCTAGACTGATCACTGTAGCAAAAATTGTAAGTATCCCTTAAAAGAGGAATCGCCTCTGGCAGAGAGAATCTGGGAAAGGAATATACTTGATCATGTACATTATTCATTCAGCAAAAATAAGTTGACAAAATTGTCCTAAGTCCATCCAGAGAATTGAAGAGACACAAATGCCTATGAAGTTTTTGACAAAAGAAGGAAGAAGGGCTTATCAGGTTGGGCATGGCTCTGCATAAAATCTCAGGCAAATTTCTAAACTTTTTCATATGTTCCAAAATCCAAAACTTTAATACCAAATACTAAAGTTCAATCTTTTATTCACTTGAGAGCTTCTCTTCTTTCTAACCACTGCTTTGAATAAGTTTTTGAGATTGACAGTAAGGAAAAGGACTGTGGTGGTTCCTTCGTTATTTTTCCTAACCTCAATGTTCTCATTTTCAACATTGATCCACTGTGTTTGGCCCCAGGGAGTGATGTCTCCACACACTGACCCATTCTGACCCAAGTGTCCATTGCCAGGTGGATGTATAAGGAATATGTATTATCGATGGATAGGTGGACAGAAATACACAAGTGCAATCGAATTGTATTTAGCCTTAAATGGAAGGAAATTCTGCAGCCCGTTACAACATGGATGAACCCTGAAGCCATTATGCAAAGAGAAACAAGCCGGTCAGAAAAGATAAATCTTCTACAATTCCACTTATGTGAAGCACATATAGTAGTCAAATTCACAGAGACCAAAATTGTGGTTTCTGGTTGCTAAAAGCAGAGGGAAATAGGGAAATAGTTTTCAATGGGTGTAGTTTCAATTGGGGACAGTGAAAAGTTCTGAAGACAGATTGTCATCATGGTTGTACAACAATGTGAAGGTACATGAAGTCACTTAACTGTAAATTTGAAATAGTAAATTTTATTTTATGCATATTTTATCACAATTTTAAAAATTAAAATGTAGATGAAAGAATGGCCAAGAAAAGTCATCAACAAAAATTCTGCATTGGATAAAGTCCATTAAAGACCTTAATTATTTTCCAGAGTTCTTGCACACAAACAGCTTGATGCTCCAGGCTCTCTTCTTCCTCAGGAGGGCCCATGAAATTTATTTTGTGACCATTCCTTCATTTTGTGTTTTAGTTTGTTTTGTTGTACTGGAGAGTAAGCCAGGGCCTTCATTTTAAGTTACATTTTCAGCCCTTTTTTTTATTTTTCTTTTTGAGCTAGGATCTCACTAAGTCACTAAATCGCCCAGGCTTGGTTCACATTTGCAGTCCTCTGGTACATTTTCCAGAGTACGAAGATTACAGTGTGCTGCACCATGCCCAGCTCCTGGCTGCTTTGATTGGGAAATGGTGTTATAAAACTATATTCTGGCTACTAAATGATACTTATTACTACTCTGTGGTCACTGTTTCTGGTCTTTTTCAGAAGATTGAGTTGTATTTCTTTTTTAAAAATAAGATAAAATATATGACAAGTTTAAAATGATACCATTAATTCAAATCTAGATCAGAGATTTTCTTTGATTGTATTATCCTTTCTACCATTCTGAGAATTCTGATTTCAACAACATTAAGGCTGACAAAATTTTCATTTTACATAGCCACTTATTTTACAGTTCAATTGCAGTTTTACTTATAGCCTTAGAATAACCTTTACAAATAATATGGTTATACAAAACAGTTAAAATATATTTTGGAATAGTTGTTTTGTTTGCTTTTCTTTTGCATTCTGTTTTATTTGGTTTTATATAGCCTCATAGAGTATTTTGGATATACTTAGATTGTTTTCTAACTTGGTTTGGTTTGGTTTTTTGTAGTTCTAGAGATAGATTTCAGGGCTTATGCTTGCTAGGTAAGTGGCCTATCACTGAGCTATCTCCCTAGCCTCCTAATTAATAATTTTTAAGAATATTTTCTTTTTCTATGTAAATGGACAGCTTAAGAGCACCTGTTATTTTTTTAAAGTCTTCAAAGTGAGAAAAAACTACCAAAATAAACTGACACTAAAATGAATAGCTATATATCTTTTAAAAGTAAAGGATGATTTGAAAATAAAATTAGGAAAATATTTTATAAAATAAGATAAAAACAAAAAAATGACAGAAGAGAAAAGAGGAGAATATAAGAAACTGAATCCAGAAGATGCAATTAGTGGGAATTCTTAAGAGATCAGAAAAAAATAAAGCAGAAGTTATCAAAAAACTTTCTGGAACTACAGAACATGTTTTTAGGTTTTATGCTCAACAAAATACCTAACAGAATTAAGAAATAAATGCATGAACTAATTAGTTTAATGAATAAACTAATCACTCATTTAATGAATAAATTAATCAAGATGCATAGTAGTAAAAATTTGTTACTTTAGGGATAAAAAGAATATTCTAAAATCTTTTTAAACAAAGGAAAAAAAGCAGTTCACAGGAAGAAACTAAAATCTGAATCATATCAGACTATTTGAAAGTCGCACTGGAAGCTGGAACTCTGTAGAATGATACTTTCCAAAATCCTGAGGAAAATTATTCCCAACTATTATTCTAACCATGAAAATTATAAATAAAGGTAAGGGTAGAAGTAGGATATTCTTAGATATGATTTAAATATTTATCTGTCATGTACTCTTCCTTTGAAAAACACCAAAAGACATGTTTCAACAATATAAAGGAATAAACTGAGAAGAAATAAGGTAACCATCCAAGAAAGAGCAAATACAGCACAGGAAAAAGAGTCGAAGTAAAGCCTTGGACCAACTAGATCAGAGCAGTAGAATTAAGGGCTCAAGGAGGGAAACACCAGGGAAAACTGTATTTAACTGTTAGATTATCACATGTATTTACACATTTGGGTTGTAACACTGATAGACATTTACTATATTTTAAGTAGATTTACCAGAGGATTTGAAAAACACAAGATTTACAAAATAATCATACAAAGAAATTTAAAATAAGTCAATAACTCTAGAAAACATTGAGCACTGCTTTCCATAAGAAACATAACTATGGCATACTTTTTGGCTCTGTAGTAATTGTACACATATAAACCTGTCTCTCAGTGTCTCTGGGTTGTTTCCAGAATACTCTGAGGATATTAAAGATTGCAGATGCCCAATCCCTTATATAAAATTACATAGCATTTGTATATGGTCATTGTAGCCCTACTATCAGCTTCAAATAACACTAGATTACTTATATCATCCAAAACAACCAAATGCTCTGTAAGTAACTGTCATATTTTATTGTTTAGGGAATAATGACATAATAGTCTATACATATTTAGTACAGATGCAATTTTCAATCTACAGCTGTTTGAATCCATGAATGCAGAACTCATGAACATGGACGATCACCTCCATCACAATGGAAAGGAATGTTTTTGAAAACTTTTCACTTTGGATTAATTTTAGATTTACAAAAAAGTTAGAAATATAGTACAGAGAATTCTCATGTACCTTCCCCAGCTTCTCTTCATTTAGTATCTCACAGACCCACTGGGCATTTGCTGACACTGGGTTACTCTATAGACTTCATTTGAATGTCACAGGTTTTTCCACTAATGTTTTTTTTTCCTGTTCCAGGATCCAATATTTGATTAAACATTGGATTTAGGAACACTGGCTTCTGACTTGACCAAAAATTGTATTTTAGCAGGATTAAAATGACAGAAGGGGGAATGAGAAGGTATGTATTTACACATTTGGGTTGTAACACTGATTTACTATATTTTAAGTAGATTTACCAGAGGATTTGAAAAACACAAGATTTACAAAATAGTCATACACTAAAAGAGAAGAAAATCTTCGTCTTTCATAATAGGAAACCACAGTTAATCCCATCTAAAGCTCAGAAGTCAAAAACTGGTCAGGTAAGACTATTTTTAAAAAATAGATGAAGTAGCTAAAATTTTGAAACATATTCTTATGTTTTTAATTATTTATAGGAATTATTTGTATAAGGGTAAAAATGAATTTACATACATAATGAGAAAAATAAAATGAATATTCTTAAAATAAGCTGATTAAAAAGCTAGAAGTGATCTCAGCTATATAGGACACTGAGGCATGAGAATTACAAGTCGGAGACCTGCCTGGGCTATGTAGAAAGTCCTATCTTCAAGTATTGAAAGGGTTGGTGGTATAGCTCAGTTGAAGAGCACTTTAGTCCTGACCTAGCATATGTCAGGCCCTGAATTCAATCTTCAGTACTGCATAACAAAACAAAATGGAAAGCTTAGGTTTCAATAGATTAATACATGTTTGAAATTGAGCTCAATCTTTCTAATAATCCAATAAATGCATGCTTAAAAATGTCAAGTCAAATTCTTGCCAACCAAGTTATGAAAGAGCAGTAAAAACAATAATATTCAGCATCGACTTTTATGCAATGAGACAAATACTTACACACGTCTATTGAAATGGGATAAGTGTACCCAGCTACCACTTTTTGTAAGGGTATATGTGTATGTGCTTTCATGTGCATGTGTGTGTATCAAGAACCCAAAAAATGTTCTTGCTCTTGGCACCAGTTAAAATTACTTTTTGAGTGTTAATTACAGGGCTACATATTATAAAAATAACCCAAAATACAGAGAAATATTATATGGAAAAACTTTATCATTTAAAAAAAGAGTAATATTAAAGAGGTAGCTCCATTAACACAAGAAAATTATACCATTATAATAAGAAAATTTAGAAAAAGATTATGATTTTGTGTATGTACATAATTTCAAGTGTGTGAAAGGAATATTATAGGCAAATCTTTTGAGGAAATTCACTAGTATTGAAGTTAAAGGTTATTGCGATGGGATTGTGGAAAATTTTTATTTTGTTCTTTATACATATTGAACTTTTTACATTATTTTACAGTGATGACACATGACATTTAACCATAAGTGTGATTTAAAGAATGTAGGGTGCATGCAACTGACATAGAAAGAACTGCCGTATTAAGGATGGGTCTTTGAGTCCACTTTGGCTCTGTGCTTTTAAATAGTACCTATAATTTTTCATTCACTGAATACCTCCTTGTCCAATCCCACAGGCTCATGAACTAGGCACTTTGTTACAAGGGAGAAGAATGTATGGCCTCTACAGTCAAAGAGTTTGAGCTCCTTAGGGAGACATTGGTGCTTAAACAATTACAGCACAAGACAGTAAATGCTATTGTGATTATTATTTCAACCATATGACATCGCCACATTTGTAGGTTAAAGACAGGCCATTAATGGCAATTTTTATAAATGCTATGACAGCAGAAAGAGCAGTGGAGCAAGGAGGTTTGTATTTTCCAGTAGTATTATTTTTATAATGGGAAGTTTCTTGTGGTGGAATGTCAAGGACTGGGACAGTTGCTAGGTGACACAAAGTGATAAGATGCTAGTGAGAAGAGCCTTTGATTCCCCTGGGGTGTTATTTGTGAGAGATAAACCACTGAGATTAGTGGAAATTATAGTGAGCTTTTTAGAACTAGATGAGAATCATCTGCTGAGAGGTGGTAGTGGAAACAGGAGAGTGGGCGTGTTTGGAGAGGAAAATGGCAAGAAAGATGAATGCATCTTGTGCAGTGGGTGGAGAGGGCTGAACAGAAGAATCCAGGAAGAGAAACAGAACAGGAAAGACCTTGTAGAATCAAAGGGGAAAGAACTTCTAAAGTGCACCAGGCAGGCAAGTTAGTGGGAAGAGACTCTTGCAACAGTTAATGAAAGCCATTAAATCAGCCCATTGGAGGGCACTAATTAACCTAAAATGAGCATGTTTTTCAGAGAGATGAGAGTAGAAATCAAAATACAAAGAGTTGATGTAAAAGCATGGTACTGTGAACTATACAATAGCCATGACTGGAGTCAGACCCAGGTTATATGCTAAAGATCTACGTGACTTTAGGCACATTACTTACCTTCTTTGTTCTTCAATATACTCATCTGCAAAATGAACAAAGTAACAATAACCTCCCTGTGATAGATTTCTCTAAAAGACCCAATGTTTCACCATCTCTGTATCTACCATAGTTCTTTGCAATAGTCTCCCACACCAACTCTGGCTGAGATTTTTTTTTATTTTCTTTGGCCAAAAGAATAAAGTAGAAGTGATGCTGAGCCAATTCTGATCTCAAAAACCTTGTATGCAAATGGCACAGAAAGAGTCTTGCCTCTCTTCCATCACCTGGAGAATCCACACAAACCAGCCTGCTAGAAGAAAGGAGAGGCACACTGGAGTAAATCTGAGTCTACCTGGTACACATTGCTGGGATCCTCACAGATGTGGTAAGCCAGTCACTATCAACCAGGTCATTTTAGCTTGCCTTCCTTCCAGACGACCCCAAACACATGAGTAATAAATGCCTATAGTTGAAGTGCTGAGATATTTTGTCATTTGTCATGCAGCATTATTGTAAGAGACAACTCGTGTGCCTATCTTACAAGATCATTGTAGAATTAAATGAGATAATGAACATAGATCACTTTGAACAATATCAAACATATAAAACCCATTCAGACAAGTGTCCATGATTCTCATTATTGTAGATGGCAATGATTTTCCTGGGGCCACACAGGAACCAACTGAGACCCAGAGTAGCTGGGTCAGGCTAATCACTTGGTAATTCTCCACACTGGTATCCTCTTTCCTCTTTTTCATTGCTTATTTAGTGAGAGAGGAAGAAAATTGAATTCTTTTGAAGAATTACTGTACACACAACTGATTGACTTATTGAGCCATTTCTACTAACTGAAGCAGGGATGATGGTCTAGAAAACAAATGGTAAATATCTGACACATTTATGCAATTCCACTTCCTCTCTAGTGTTCTTTTGTGTTGTCCAGACAACAACTTCTTGGGCAATATCCTGAAGAACATAAAAGTCAGAAAATAAAGTAAGACTCTTGTTAGCAGTAAATAACACTGTGCTATGCATTATTCAGTTTGGGAATTTCAGCTGAATGAGGTATCTGACTCTTAGCTGACTGACTAGATGTTGGGTCATAAAAATATTTGACAGAAATAGGAATCACTCAGCAGGCAGATTTCTTCTTTTTATTACTGTTTCCACATGAAATCAAATCTGGCTCTACAATAATATGTATTTCTTCAGCTTATTGCAGTAGGTATTTAGTATTCCTTAGATTAAACAAGAGTCTTGGACACAGTTACAATGAGCCTTCTTCTTGCTTGGCCTTTGGGTCACTTTAATGTTAGGAAACTGTGCAATCAAACGCACTTTTTGTATTTGCATCTGGAGATGCTAATGTAGAACTCAGGTGGGACAGCGCGGCCTTTGATGTTAGAGTCTTGCTGTAGGTTTATAAATTTACCAGGCCTGGAAAGGGAAGTGTAAAAGACTGTTGAACCGAGGGAGAAGAACTCTAAAACCCATTCTCTGCTTTTTGTCCCTCCCTGCCTTTCTTTCCATCGTTAGTTTAAGCAAACCCCAGTGGGACTATTAACTATTCCCAGAGAAGGAAACGATTAACTGATTAAACGCAAGTGGCCAATTACAGTTCAGGAATGTACTCCCCTAACAAGTTCAGATTACATAACCAACAAGGTTTCCTGCCTTTTAACTGTCTGGCAAGTTTGAGGCAATGTCCCTGGAAGCTGAAGTCCTGTGGATTTGATCCCATATAGAGAGTAAGAAGTATTTCTTCGCTAAACTTCTCACTGCTCACTGGGATTAAATCTCAGAAGTGCTGTGCATTACCTATGTGAACTCAGCAAGTTGCCTACCCTCTCTGTGCTTCTGTTTTCTCATGCAAAAATATGACAATGATAAAGATTTCCTTCACAATAGTTTTAGAAGATTCCATAATCTATCTACAGTGGTCAGTACAGTATCTGATATATATTCAGTGCTCACTAATGTATTCAACAAATGTTTACTGCGCCTACTATATATATAAGGCACCGTTCTAGGTATTCACAGAAATAGACCAAGAGTAACATAGATCCTTCACTCTAAGAAGGGAGACAGACAAGTAACCATGAATTGCTTAAATGGGTAAATGTTAGTGTCACATAGTGGTCTGAGGCCAGAGGAAAAGTGATACAGAATAAGAAAAATGGGAGTGCCAGTCCAGAAGTAGAGGAAGTTGTGTACTGAACAGGAAAAGAAAAGCTTCACCAGGGTAGAACTGAAGCAAAGCACTAGGGAGGGGAGGAAGTGAGCAGAAGGGATGACTTGAAGGTGTATCCCAAGTTGCAGTCGAGGTCTGAGGCAAGAAGCCAGAATGTCCAGAGAAGCCAGAAAAGAATGGGAGATTAGGAGAAAGCAGCAACAGGATGGAGCACTTGGATCATAAAGGTCATTCACAGAGCTTCAGCTTTCACAGACAGACCCTGCAGAATTTTGTGCAGAAAAGTTTCAGCGTCTGATGCATAATCTGAAGGAGTCCTTCTGACTCTCACTGAGAATAGATTGCAAGGGAGAAAATGAAGTCAGAAGAACCTGCTGCTCTTGTGGCATCTTGGGTGGTACATGCTAGAGGCACAGGGTGAGAAGAGAGAAGGACAGTGACCCTAGAGATGGGGAGAAGTAGTCAAATTCAGGGTTTATTTTAAAGATAAATCTAACCATATTCTCTAAGAGAAGCTACATATGGAATGTGAGAAAGTCCAGGCATCTACCTTGATTATCTGAAGAGCCAAAGTTGCCATCTGCTGAAGTGAGAAAGGTTGTGAAGAGGAAAGAATAGTTTATTTTTGTTACTGAGGCAATCTTAGCTAATTTTATCATTATCCCAGGTTTCCTTGTCCTATAATGGATGCAAGTACCTGTCTCTATCCACAGATAGCTAACTACTTGAGACTAGGTACCATAGCATTTTCTTTTAAATGGACCACAGTTTTACTGAAATTTAGCTGAGATGGCTGTACTCCAAATTGGCAGTAACTATTAGCTACATTTCTATATCTATACACAAAACAGGTACTGTCCATCCCTCAAGTCTTAACTGAAAAAAGAACAAGAAAAGAAGCAACAAAAACTGGAGGAAGATGCCTTGTCAAAATCAAGGGTCAGCAAACTTTTTATATTGCAGTCATACAGTAAATATTTTGGGCTTTGCAGGCCCATGGGTTCCACTGCAGCTACCTCAGCACTGCCATGTTAGTGCACATACAATCATGATCAAAACATGAACAAATCACCATGTTATAATAAGGCCTTATTTATAAAAACAAATGGCAGGAAAAACTTGCCACATAGACACAGTACTATGCTGAACCCTGGTCAGTATGATTATCTCCAATTCATCTTTCAGTCTTAAAATCATCCACCTCTGTATTCCCCTGAAAGCCTTCCTGTTAAGATTATCAAGGGACTTCCATGTTGCTAATTTTAATGGTCAGTTCTGAGTCTGTATTTTAACTTGATCAACAGCAGCATTTAACCTAGTCAATCTCATCCTTCTTAAAATTTTTCCTTGGGCCTCCACTATAGTCAATTTGAGATCCTGCCTTATCTCTGCTACTCTTGTGGGGTTTTTTCTTTTTTCTTTTTTTTCTTTCTTTCTTTCTTTTCTGATTTCTTCTCCTCTTCTCTCTGATTTTACAAATTGAAGGGCCCTTATGCTGTGTCCCACTTCTTATGTTTGTACTAATCCCTGGCTGATCTTACTGAATTTCATGGCTGTAAAAATAATTTATAAGCTGAGAATCCTCAAATTTGTATTCCTGGCCAGACCTCCCTTCTACCTTGCAGAATCATATTCCTAATGGCTTATTAAGCACTTCTATTTGGAATGTAACCAACACCTCAAACTCAGATTCCCCAGAATTGAACTCATGCCATTTGCACACAAATTTAACACCCCTTCAGGCTTCTTCGTGTCATATAGTGATTATTTCACCCCTTCTTTCAATTTTTGGAAATATTTCAGTCTTCCTTTTCCCTCATATCCTGTATTCAATCCACCAACAAATCTTACTGACTTAACTTCCAAAACTCTGTGACAAGAACTCACCACCCCATTACCACTTCCCTGAGTTAAACCCACTCACCTCTCACTGAAATGATTGATGGAATCTCTTACCTAATTTCCATGGTTCCCCTTTCCTTCCTACAGTCAGTCTTCAACACAGCAACCACAGGGATCATTTTAAAATACAAGCCAGGTCAGTCATACCACTCCTCTTTCAAAACCCTCACTTGATTCAGAGGAAATGCCAAAGTGCACACAATGCCCAACATGATTTCATGTCCTGCATGTCAGAGCCTGGTACTATCTCAGGTCCTCTCCAATGTCCTCATATAGCTTTTTCCTAGACTTATTTTGCCCATTGTTCCTTTTGCCTGCTAAGGCTCTCCCAGTGCCCTTGCCCCAGGCAGTCCTTCCTTCTAAAACATACCTCTTAGATATCCACAAGGGGCTCTCCTTCTCAGTGTTGGACTTTCCTCAGGTATGAGCTTCTCATTGAGAACTATTCTCACTATCAAATTTAAAATTGTAGCTTCCCCATAGTGTAACTCCTTAGATATTCCCATCTCCCTAGCCTGCTTCCTTCTTTCTGTACATTCCTCTGTCCTTTTAATGCACATCTCCCTGGCATGTCAGGTCCACAGCAGCAAAAGGTCCATCTGTCCTGTCCACTGTTGTATTCCCAGCACCTAGAACAGTGTCTGTCCAGAGTAAGCACTGAATAAGGATGTAAATGCTCCGAGGACTGGGTATAAGGTGCTCCTGAGACACTGGTTTCTTTAGGGGATAATGCGAGTTTTGTAACTGATCACATTTTACTCTTCAATTTGGTTATTAGGAATCATGAAGTGGAATTTATACCACTTGTGTAGGACCTAACCTGAGTTTTATAGATTGTGATGAAGATCCCCATTTCTGGATCTGGGTGTCTTTTGAGTCCCAGTCCCACCACTGGACTGATTGTGTGATCTGGGTCAGGTTACTTAAGCATTTCGGGCTTCAATTTTCTGTAATAGAATGGCTAAAATAGTCATAACTTAACTTTTGTGATGATGAGATTGTGGGTGTCAGTTACTTTGAGCAGAGCCTGGCATGTGAGACAGCCCAATTATTGTTTCTCTGGATGGAGAGATTTCCCTAAGTGTGGGGCCTTCAGTTTTAAAACCAGGACAATCACAGGTGTACCACTGCATTTTTCAGCACTGACATTTCCCTTTTATATCTTATTTTTATGTATTTTATCTTGCTGCACATAGTTTTGAAAGGTAACATATTTTTTGAAACAAAATGCTGTATGAATAAATAATACATATGTTCATGTATTATTTTCTTCATATTATATGCCTTTAATAAATATTAATAAGCCATATTTTTATAAAGGAAAAATAAATGACTGAATGAAAGTATAATCATTTCATCTCTAACAGGATATAAATTCAGTTTTTCCAATTCTGTATGCAAAGCAAAGGGAGAAAAGTATAGGGCAGAGATGCCAGAGCCTGAACAATCCCATCGCAAATGAGTTTAGTATCATACAGAAACCATAAGATTATGTAAATGAAAATCTTAACAGTGTTAAGTGCCACACAAATACCAGTTAATGTTATTATAACAATCTGGTCTTATGATACCTCGAGGCTTCTTGAGTAACGAAGAAGTGATAATAAAATGAAGCCATACAGTTTTAAAAACATACTATAAAGAGTGTCTGCAATCCTCCACAAATTCCCCATGTAATTGGTTTCTCTTATGATTGCCTTTGTTGGCATTTTTCTCTCTCCTATAGCCTTTGTGAAATCTGAAATATAAAACAAGTATCAATATCTTTCTTAATAAAAGATTCTAAAGGCTTACACATCACAATGTGAAGAGGTCTGCAGATTCACTCCCTACCAAAACACCCATTACTGGTTAAAAAAAAACTATTTAAAATTTTTAATTCTCTGAAAATTGTCTTAAGGGTATATGGAAAATGGAGAGACATTTATTTAAGAATATCTACTATCATCTAAGAAAAATGAGAATCTGTACATGATCTGCTCCTTCCTCTGCTCAGTGGAAATTCTATTGTGAGTGGTTAAAGTCAAGAACCAAGGCCACCTGTTTCCCCAAAGAATAGGAGGTCATCAACATTGTATATCCCCACCCACCACCTGAGGTTCCTGTAGCACTAGTTCATTTCCAAGCAAGATCAGCTAGAGACATGGTGCTTTCTTCTTCCACATGTTCCTCATTCATAAAGTGGATGTTCTGTCGTGCAGGAGTACAATAATACTGGACCCAACTGGCCCCACTGCATTTACTCGTAGTGTGAAAGTTTTATGCTAGTTGAACTGAGGCTAATGTTTATACCTAATGCCCTATTCATAGTCATAATTTTCATCCACTAGAAGTTGGATTATGATATACTCCCATCTCTGGGACAGTGGTGCTGAGATTTTGTGCAGGGTTGAAGTAACCCATAAAAACAAAGAGCTATAAAGTTCCCTTGAAAGGAACTGTATTTATTGAAAACAAAGGGTGGCATTTCATGCCCTAGAAGCAACAAGCTCCCCTGTAGGACAACTTTAAATTTAACAGAGATAAACAAGGAAAGAGACAGCTAAGGTGAGCTCATCTGGAGTTAAAACAAGCCTCAAATATTATCTTCAAAAACTACCCCTATAAATAGGCCTAAATTTAAGCAAATGAAAATGTTGAGCAATTTATGTCAATAACATTGCTGAAAACAACGAGCAGTCAGCTGGCAATTACTTAAAGCTGGTATCTTAACATCATACTGACACAGACACTTGAACACAGAGATCGAGGGAAAGCAATGTCTAGCAGAGTCAGCTAAAGCCATTTCTATTCCAAGATGACTGTATGCATGCTTAAGACTAAATTCTCTGAGAAGCAGCACCAGACATGGCACACAGAGGAGAGAAGCGACTACAATATCCTACACAAGTCATAAATCAGTAGGACAGCAAACAGCAATACCAATCCTCTAGGGTTGGGCAAAGATAGATTAATATTTGGGGTTGCTACAATAGATGTGCTAAGCTTATGTGTTTAACACAAAACTTATGAAAAATGAAAATAAAGAAGCGTGACTCATACATAGGAAAACACAGGCAGTAGAAGCTAGCATTGAGATGTTCTGAATATTGGACTTTGCAGACAAAGACTTCAAAGCAGATGTTGTACTAGGCTTAAAGAACTAAAGAAAATCACATGTAAAGGTGAATATGTTTCATCAAATAGATAATGTCAATAAACAGAAATTATAAAATAAAAACAATGAAAATTTTGAAATTGAAAGAATAATGTAAATGAAAAATTCATGATAGAGCTAAAAACTAGACAAGTTAGAAAAGGAAACAGCAAAGTTAAAGATGTATCAATAGGGATTATGTCATTAGATCAGAAAGAATGAAGAAAATTGAAAAAGTTTGAAATCCTACAAAGTATGTGGTCTATTCACAAAGGTCTAAATTTAAATAGAAATTTAAAATAGCAAAATCTCAATAAAATTTACAATATGAGGAAATTAAACAATGTACTTGAAAGTATTCAGTGGGTCAAGTAAAACAATCATAAAGGAAATTATAAAAGTTTAAGATGAATGAAGATGAAAAAGACGTATCACCCCTCATGAGATATAGTGAAATCAGCAGCTAAGAGGAAAATTTATACCTGTAAATGATTATATTTTTTAAAAAAAGGTAATAAATCTATAATATAACTTTGCAGCTTAAAATAATTGAAAAATATGTCTAAGTTTATGTCATGGAGAATCTAAGAAATAATATTAGAATGGAAATTAATGAAAGAGGGAATAGAAAAGAATAAGAATCAAAACCATATGATGGTTCTTTGAAAAGACAAAAATCAATAAATTTATCTAGACTGATCAAGGGAAAAACTTGAAGAAGACTCAAATTACTAAGATCTGGAGTGGACAAAAATACAGTATGTCCCAATTAACACTACAAAATAAAAAGAATTTTAAGATTATTCTGTTAACAACTATTAGATAACAATAGCAATTAGATAACTTAGATGAAAGGAACAGATCCCTAGACAGACAGAAGCTACAAAACCTGACTCAAGAAGAAATAAAAAGTTTAAATAGACTTTTTCTGTGGATCAGCCATGATATGGATAGATCTCTTGGGGACCAAACTACAGGCCTCACAGTGAAGAGCTAGCCATTGATTTTCTTCAGCAATAGGAAGTTTTTGCAGAAGACTGCAGGTTTCCTGGCTGGGTGGGACAGAATCCCTTAACCCCAGTGCTCCTGAGGCAAGATATTGTCTGCTGAGGACAATACAAAGGAACCAAGTACCCAAGTATGAGGAGGGATCTTAACTTGTTTCCTTTGTGATGCCAAACTTGTGCCTGTATTCCACTACTTCATTCTACTACCCCATTTTACTGTATCATCTTCTACAAATACCAGGAATAAGACAAAGATGCCTGCCTTCACCTCTTCTTGTTTTAATTTATCTTTTAATTTTTCTTATTTTAAAGAGAATAAAACCCAACAAAACAAAACAGAAAAAAAAAAGCCAATCAAAACAAAGCAATGAAAGTAGCACAGAACTTCAAAACAGGATAACAGGAAATCAACCATGGCTACCATAGTATATATTGCTATCTTCACAATAGCTGTCCATACCATTAGACACAGCAAAATTAAACATAACAAAACAGAAAGAAACCAATCAAAATATAACATTGAATAAAACAAAACAGTAATCAGAACAAAACAAAACAGTGAGAACAATATTGCACATTGTTATCTTCAAAATAGTTGCTCAGGTTACCAGACACAGGAATAAAGCAAAACAGTAAAATGGAACAAACATCAAATTTCAAAACAAGACAGGAAGAAACACCCCACAGTTGCGCACTGCCATCCTCCAAGTAGATGCCCATCTCCAGGCCTACAGAGTCAACCAATCAATACAAGTATCAAGCTAATCAGTTGTTGCCACCTTAACCTGAGTCCTCCACATGGGGTAGTGGGGAATGCACTTCTGGTTTTTCAGGCTGCACCAGTTGGCTCATGGGCAGGTGTGGTTTCTTTTCTGGCTCCACCTCTTCTTTTCAACTTTGCAATGGATGGTCTAAATTAGAGAAATTAGCAAAAATAAAGAAAGAAAAGAAATTTAAAAAGGAGTATAAATCATTCAAATGAAGAAAGCAAAACTATGTAAATGGCATTTTTTCATACATAGAAAAATTCTAAGCAATTTAATGTAAAATCATTAAAAAGACTTAAACAAATATATATATGCCAAGTATGCACACCAAGATAAATTGTAGATCTATATGCTAGCAATACATAATCTAAAAGTGAAAATAAAGAAGAAATTCTGTTTATAGTAGTATCAAAAAATAATAAAATTCTTAGTAAAATAAATATAAAATTGATATTCTGAAAACTACAAAATAGTGTTGAATAGAATTTAAAAAAGAACTAATAAATGACAAGACATTCTGTGTTTATGCATCACAAAATTTAATTTTTCTAACACAGCAACACTCTCTAAACTGATCTACAGATTCAGAGAAAACCCCATAAAAATACGACTTCATTTTTGTGAAGAAATGGACAATCTGATCTTAAAATTTATATGGAAATCCAAGGTCCCCAGACAAACTAAAACAATCTTGATAAAGATTAAGTGGAACTCACATTTCTCAATTTCAATGCTTACTGAAAAGCAACAGTAACCAAAGTAATGTGATACTGGCGCAAGGACAAGCGTAAAAATCAATAGTTAATAAATTTGAGAGTCCAGAAATGAAACCACGTGTCTATAGGCAATTGATCGTCAACAAGGGTGTAAAAATTTTTCAGGGAGATGGTATTCTCAATAAATGGTGCTGGGACTACTGATTATCTACATATGAAAGACTAAGGTTAGCCCCTCTACTTCAAACCATATCTAAATATTAAGTAAAGTTGGGTAAAATACCTACATGCTAGACAAATTAGAGGAAAATACAGTTGTAAATCAAGAACTTGTATTGGTCAATTGTTTCTTAGATAAGCACAAGAAACCAAGAAAAAGTGGTTGCATTTTATCAAAATTTAAAAAGTTATGTACTCTGTTTAAGATACTCTCAAGAAACTGAAAATATGGCTCGTAGAATGAGAAAATATATTTACAAACTATGGAGATAATAATATGCAGAATACATAAAGAACATTTACAACTCAACAATGTAAAGACAAATCACAATTTTAAAAGAGACAAAGTATTGATATACATATGTCTTCCAAGAAGATATAAAAATAACCAATAAACCCATTAAAAGATGCTTAGCATTATTAAGTAGGAAAAAGAAAACCAAAATCACAATGAGATGCCACTTCACACTCAATATGATGCCCATAATTAACAAGCAGAAAATAACAAGTGTTCATGAGGATGCAGAGAAATTAGATCCCTCCAGCCCTCTGGTAGGGATGTAAAGTGGTACAACTGCAGTGGAAAATACTTTGGTAACTTTTCAGAGTTAAAAGTAGAATTGCCGTATGATTCAGTATTTCCGTTCTTAGGTATAAACTTAAAAGAATTAGAAGAGTATACACAAAAACTACAAGTACTCATGGTAACATTACTCACAATAGCTCAGAAAGTAGAAACAACCCAAATGTCTGTCAACTGTTAGATGAACAAAATGTCATGCATGTACAAATGAGATATTGTTTATCTCTAAAGAGAATAAAGTACTGATACATGCTACAACATGGATGGCCCTAAGAACATTATACTTGTGCTAAGTAAAACAGTAATAAAACGTCACATATTATATGATTTTATCTCTATGAACTGTCCAGAACAGACAGACACATAGAAAAAGAAGGTAAGTTAGAGATTTCCAGGGGCTGAAGAAAAAAAAAAGGATGGAGGTTTACTCTGGGGGAGAAAAAGGTGCTGAGAATATCTAAAATTATGCAGAAGATTGAAATTTACCTCTATTCCTCATCTTACACAAAAACCAACACAAAATGAGGCCAATGACATAAATGTAAGACCTGAAACTATGGAACTACTAGAAGAAAAAACAAGAAAAGCAATTCAAGAAATAAATACAGGCAAAAATTTTTTGGCTAAGAGACCCAAAAGCATGGACAACAAAAGCAAAAATAGACAAATGAAATTATATAAAAATAACAGAGTGAAGAGATAACTTGTACAATGAGAAAAATGTTTGCAAACTATTTCTGAGGAGGGATCAAAGACCAATATCCAGAATACATAAGAAGCTCAAAAAAGCCTTAATCATGAAAAAAAAATCCAATTTAAAATATCAAATGATATAAATAGATATTTCTCGAAAGAATTTCAAATAGCCAGCAAATTTATGAAAAAAATGCTCAACCTGTCAGGAAAATGTAAATCAAAACTACAATGATGCATCATCTGACTCCAGTTAGAATGGTAATATTGTAATCAAAAAGATGAAAAGTAGCAAATTCAGGCAAAGATGGAAAAAAGGAAACACACACTTTTGGTTGGAATAGAAATTAATACAGTTATTGTGGAGAACACTATGGAGTATTTTCAGAAAATTAAAAATGGACCTACCACAAAAATCAACTGTCCCACTTCTGGGTTTACATGTAAAGAAAATAAGATCAAAGTGACATGTACATATCCATGTCTATTACTGCACTATTCCCAAGCCCTCAGATACAGAATTAACCCATGGATGTCTATCAATGCATAAATGCATAAAGAAAATGTGGTATTTATGCACAATAAAATATTATTCATCCATAAAAAGAATATCTTATCCTTTGCAGCAAAATGGGTGGAACTGTAGGACATTATGCAGAAAAATAATTACTACATGATTCTTTTCAAATGTGGATGTTTTAAAAAGTTGATCTGAACATAGAATAATGATTACTAGAGGATGAAAAGAGGCAGTTAGGATAATGGAAGATTGGATAACAGATACCAAGACATATTTAAGATATGTTGTATTGCTCTATATCACAGTGGGTTGACCATAGTTCACTGTAACTTCTTAAACACTTTGTAAACAACTCAAAAAGAAGAACATGAAAATTCTTATAGGAGGAAAAAGAGGTGGAATTGTCAATTACTCTGATGTATCAGTAAATATTATTATGCCATGAATGTGAATAAGATAGCAATAATTAATTTTAAAACTTAATAATTTAAAAAATATCTAAAATGGTATCAATTGTTGCTAGAAATCACTGAAACGAATACTTCAAGTGGATAAATTTTATGATCTACAAATTGTATAGTAATAAGATGAAAATTTTATTGGAAAATTATTTACATTGATTTATATTGTACAGCAACATGTTATTCCTTCAAAAAACATTCATTAAACATCTACTTTGTGTGTATACACAGCACATTGCTCAAGGAATAGTGGACAATGCATTGAACAAAATAGACTTTGATCTCTGTCTTCATAGAGGTAACATCTTTGTGGAGTAGTCAGACACTACACTTACAAGAAGAATACACATTTTTTATTGTTGCCAAAGATTCAGCAGTATATAGAGTCTCTGCCCTTGTGAAATTTGACATAATGTATTTTCATCTTTGAATTTCTAGTGTCAGAGAGCATTATAAAAAAGGTTTACTGAAGAAATTCACATGACTTACACTTCTCAAACTGCCTGAGTCATCCAATTTTGGAAGTGACTGTTCAGAGCAGTCATTTCACATGCACAGTGATGGAAGCACCATCCTTGCCTCGAAGCAGGCTATCCTGAATCTTTTGTCTATTCTGGATACTCAGGATACAGAGACAGCATTTTCAACATCGGTACATCCTTACCTGCAAGGTTAGTGCCTGGGATTTCCTTGAAATTTGCTAGACATCCTTCTTTTCTGGTAATAAAGAAAAACTGCCAGTCTTTTCTCTCTGGATTGCCATAATTTATCTAATGCTCAAGTTTGACATAATTTTGTGGCTTTAGGGGTTCCATCAATGGTTCATCACAATGTATCTAACTTCCTATGGTAGACCTTTATTCTCTGCACTTTGACCTTTTTAAAATAGCGCAAGAAGACCTCTCAACAAATTGTCCTCATATTAACCTTTCATACCAATGAGACTCCCTTCAAAATAGATTTCCTAAAACTAAGAAATGATTTGTTCAAAGGTCAGTTTCAGTCACAAAGTGTAAGTCAAAGAATTACCGGAAGCTTTAGGGGTACAATTTTTTCTAAGTTAGTGTTCCTATATGTCACAGAGAACCTGACAGAAAACAAAGGGCACACTCAAACTAGGTCAACTGTGGAACATTAAAAAAGGAGGGAGTGTTATTTACTAAAGATGAGCAGAGACCAAAAAAAAAAAACTGTCAGTAAAAGATGGTAACTTGAGGTCAGTAAAGATGAGGAGTTATTATCTGCCATCCATTCACCTGAAGCAGCAAGGAGAAGTAAGTATTAGATTGTGTTTATAAACAGGTATTTGCTGAACATACACATGTTCCATGAGAACAGATATTAAATGTTTAAATAGGCAGATGCTCTGTTGCTGTTTCCACCATTTGTATTATCAGTCAGTGCAGTATAAAGACACATCTGGCTGAGAGCAGTGGCCACTCTTGTAATCCCAACACTCAGGAGGCTGAGGCAGGAGCATCGTTGCAAGTTGGAGACCAACCTGGGCTACAAAGTGAGCCCAAAGCCAGACTAAACTGCCTAGTGAAACCCTGTCTCAAAAAAACAAAAATAAACAAAGACACATCTGGTTCTTTCTTCTTTGTATTGCATTAGTATATGTTTTTGATACATCATAAATATATTCATCTTAGAAAATTGGAGCATATACATGGCACATCTTGATCCTTTTTATTACTACTCCTTTTCAAACTGCCTTTGAGAAAGTTACGTCAGCACTGCTTATGTTTTATAGAAGAGGAAATCAAGGTGGTTAAATAACTTACCCGAGTTAAAAAGCATGTATTTTGCAGAGCTAAAATATAAGCCCAGGTGTGTTTGACTCTAAAGATTTTAGTCTCAGTGTGCATTGGTTCTTCCATATGAACCAATTCTAAGAAAGCAAGAGCATTTGAGAAGTAAATGTGGCCTAGGGATCTGAAATTTTGCTTAAATTCTGTAGTGAAAATCAGGTTGCTTGTTCCTTATTTATCAAGGGTGAAACCGTTTTTTTAATTCTCTACAGAAAGACACACACTGTGAGTTGCAACTGAATTTTCTTGATTTTGTCAACTTTGTGTTTTCATCAAGAAGATTAACCCAACACATGGAAACATACTCATACCTAAAGTTACTTTTACAGTTTGAAAGTGCACAGATGAATGACCCATATGATGGTTAATTTTATGCATCAATTTGACTGGGTCATGGAATACCTAAATATCTAATTAAACATTTTTCTTGGTTAAATCTGTGAGCATGTCTCTGGAAGAGATTGGCACTTGAATTGATGGAGCAAGTAAAGAAGATGGCCCTTCCCAATATGGGTAGGCATCATTCAATCTTTTGCGGGTCTTAATAGAACAAAAAGGAAGAGGAAAGTTGGTTTGGCTTTCAATATCATGGTATGTATGCATGATGTGGATATTTGTGTGTGTTCTCCTTAGATATTACAACATATTCTAGTGAGAACCAATATACATGCTTGTATGCATAGTTTTTTTTTTCTTCTCATCAAGTTCCCTGGTAGGTGCAGTGTTGTTTGCCTATAATCCCAACTACTTGGAAGGCTAAGACAGGAGCATTGCAAGCTCAAGACTAGCCTGGGCAACTTAATGAGACTGTCTCAAAATAAAATTCAAAGGTCTGGGGACTAAAAAAGTGTCAATGCTCACTACATTCAATCATCAGTGCTGGGAAAAAAAAGAAAGAAATAAAGGAAAGAAAGAAAAAAAGGAAAGAAGAAAGAAAGAAAGAAAGAAAGAAAGAAAGAAAGAAAGAAAGAAAGAAAGAAAGAAAGAAGAAAGAAAGAAAAGAAAAGTAAAGAAAAGAAAAGAAAGAAGGAAAGAAAGAAAGAAAGAAAGAAAGAAAGAAAGAAAGAAAGAAAGAAAGAAATTCTAACACAAAGCCTTAGCTGAAAATCCTAGTTACCAGAGAGCTATTGAAACCATGCTACTTTACAGTTATAAAATACTAAAAAGGAGAGCAGGACTAGATTTGTCCAGTTTAGTGCTCAGGTTCCCTTAATCCTAGGTAGGAACTTGTTTTTAGATAGGAATTCTTCTCAGATATCAGAAGGCTTTAAGTAAATGTTTCTGCAAACATTTGCATAATAATTTCTTCAGAAGTCAACTAAGATTTATGTGACAAGATAGTATCTGAGTAAATAAAAAAGTTGTAATAGTGTACAATTTTTAGAGAGCTTTATGGCTTTGAAACTAGCATACAATCTAATTTGTAACTTACAGCAGGCTATTGATAGTTTTGACTGCATTTGTCAAAGGGAAAAAGTAATCATAGATGATAAACAGATTACCTAAAATTATTGATACTGGAAGGACTGCTGCAGATCCCATTATTTCCAGTGCCTAGAACAATCATCTGTCTAGTAAACACAAGCCCGAACAGCAGACAAAGACCCATTTTGTGTTTTACTCAAAGTTAATAAATCTGTTGGCAGCAAAGTCATTGTTGCTGTATGAGTTGATCAGGTGCTGATAATCTGTCTCCTCTCATGATAGATGAAAGGTATATTTATGGATAAAGGAGCAAGATGACTGAACAGTAAGTTTATGAATTGACTAAAAGGAAATTTAAAGGTTTGAACAATGGAGATGTGAGACCCATTGCTGTTAGTAACAGCCTTTTGGGGGGATGATATCCTTGTGATAGAGGTCAGCACAGGCAACTTAGCGATATTGTGTCTAAAAAAATCAACCAAGCACACGTGAACAGTGGTGAAATAATATTTTATTTATAATCACATAAATGTAAAATTAGAACTATAAAAATATCAGAAACTTCTGTATAATTTTAGATTTTTTCACCATTTACACATTCAGTGCATGTATGTATAACAATGTAAAATGTGTAAATATATACACACAAATATATGTATATAAAATCTAGAAATGTCTTCTAGAATTTCTCCTCTCATCTTATTTCTTTACTACTGGTATTTAATCTCAATTTCTTCTTTCAATTTGTGAAATACAATCTGAGTATTTGTAAGATAATTGCAAAGAAGATAAAGTTGAGAATAAATTAATATTGTTAAAGTTCATTATGTTCATGGTGGCTTAAGCAGTCTTATCATCTTGTGTTTTTTTTCATTTTTTTTAATTTTATTTAAAGAGAGAGAAAAAAAAGCAATATAGAAAAAAGGGTAGAAACAATACAAAATCTCAAAAAAAAAAAAAACCCATAAATCACTAGTTGACAAACCACATACTGTCCTCCCAGAAATAGCTGTTCATGTTACAAAATTAAGGCATACAAAGTGAACACACAGTGAGGATGCAAACAGTTACAAAAAAACCAGGATGGAATAAAGCCAATTGAGACAGTATAGTGAAGTTGGTACAGAACATCACAGCCGGTCACCAGGACAACAGTAACAGGCAACATTGTATATCTCGTTGTCTTCACAATAGTTGTTCTTCTATTAGGTACAGCAAAATCAAAGAAATACACAACATTATAGAACAGATCAACACAGAGTATTGAATAGAGCAACACCGTTAATCAGGACAAGGCAAAACTGCGATAAAAATATCTGCCTTCAGAGATAGTAGAAGGAAACTCCCCTGACTTGCTGTACCAAATATGGTCACCTACTAAGACATACCCAGATCCCTGGATCCCAATTGTTAACGGGGGGGGGGGGGTATGTTTGATTCTAAGCCTGCACCCCGGTAGGCAGCAGGCTGCTCACTGGTTGGCTCGGCGCCCTAAGTTCCAGCATGGTGCGGATCTCAGGAGACGCTCTTGCTTCTGGTTTCCTCGCCCTGGGGTGGCCGCGGCTCCCCAGACCACAGTCACTTCCCAGGGCAGCAGGCTGTTTACTGGTTGGCTCGGCGCCCTAAGTTCCACCATGGCTCCGATCTCAGGAAACGCTCTGGCTTCTTGTTTCTCCGCTCTGGGGTGGCCGCGGCTCCCCAGACCATAGTCACTTCCCAGGGTGGCTGGCCGTTTACTGGTTGGCTCGGTGCCCTTCATCTTGTGTTTTGTGTGTGTGTGTCAAACGTTTACATGAGCATTTACTGCATTGTGTTTATGCACATATTTATTATTACATATATTACAAAACATATTATTTTTGATATATGCGAAACACAAAACAAGACTGTTTTACATTAGCTAAATAATAAAAATGTATACAAGTGTCACGTATTTAATAACAGTTTTTTGTGTGTGCACATGTGCATGCGTGTGTGTGTGTGGTTTCAGGGACTGAATTCAGAGCCTTCACCCTGAGCTCCATACCCCACATTTTTTGTCTTTGTTTTCTTGAGACAAGATCCTTTCAGTTCCAAAGTTGCCCAGGCTGGACTTAAACTTGTGACTCTCTCACCTCAGCCTCCCACTGCAGGCATTACAGGCATATGACACCACACCTGCCTAAAGCTTCTTCATTGATATGGAACAACTAACACTGCTATCACACTAGTAGAAAATCACGTAAATCTGACTTCAGGAAACTGTGTTGTTTTCTTTTATATATTTTTCTACTCATGTTGTATTCAAGTATGATATTTTTACTTGTGTTAGGTAAATCAAAATAAATTTAAGTTTAAAAATAAAGACAAATACCTGTAATACACTACTGTAGATTTCTATTTGGATAACAAGGTACCTCACCATATCTTTTATCTCAAGCTCATTACAAAGAATGTCTTCCTGTGCTAAAATCCCTGTGCTAAACTATGGCAGCAGATCAACAGAAGTTTCACTTAGGACCAGACATTTGGGATCCAGAAACAAGTAGTAAGATTCTGGAGTCAGTCACTAGACTTCAGTCCTGGTACTGCCTGCACTATTGATGTTTTCTCCAGGTCTGTTTGCCCCTCAGTTAGTCCTTTTTGTTTTGCTCCAGTCATTTGTCACTGCGCTTCATCTCTCCAGAAAACCAGTTCAGAGGTCAACTGTGCTGCTGCCTATGACCTCTTTTCTGCCAACCAGTGTTCTGTGAACCCATTTCAGAATCTTCAAGCTTCAACATTGGAAAAAATATTTTATTTATGATAAGTGGTCTTCTCATTTTTGTTCTCCTAGTTCAGGATTACCTAGCTTCATCTTAGCATCATTTTAGCAAACATTTAGCCTTATGAGCCTTCTCACTCATTGTAAGTATTAATATATCACGTGATCAGAGGAATGGCCAAGCAGAAGACAACTTCCATGGGGAAAATGATACTGAAAGCTTGTTTTAAAATATCAGAGTGGGAACTGTCTGTCGATCAATTCTTGAGCACTTGTGGGTGCCTAAGTCGACACCCCACTCTGTCTGCTCTCTCATACCATACTGGATCTTTGAGACAGTTATCATACTCATAATTATGAATCTATATAAAATCATATTGTAATTCTGTCTTTCTCACCAGCTTTCTTGAAGAAAGGCCTTATAGTTACTTTACTCATCATTATATTTCTACTGCCTAGATCAGTACCTATAACATAGTTCATGCTCAGCAAATATTTGTCAAAAAAGTAAAGATTCAGAAAACAAAGAAATTTGATAATTTCCTTTCCTATTTAAAATTCAAAGTCATTTGTGTCTCTTGAGCCAAGGGGCAGCTCAGACCTGCAGATGCTGAATATACAACTTTTATGGGATTGCAGCAAAGAGAAACAGTGTAGGTCTTTTTTCCAATGGGAAGGATGTGTGTTTGGAGAAGAGAACCATAGCCTAGGGATGAGAATCAGAAAGCAGAGATCTTAGAAAGAACTTGAAGGTCAGAGATATGGATAATGGGGGTCTGAATGGGCTGTGTCTTCCTGCCTCAGGGTCTTCCAGAAGCACAGCAACCAAGGAGCAGGGAAGCTTCTCAAGTTCTTCAGCAGGGTCCTCCACAGAACAGCCCTCCTCCAGTTTTAATCTTGCTGGGCTATGAGGCATTATAATAACCAGTCCTGAGCCCTGGTGAGCACACAGAGTGACAACCTACCTAATGCAACAAAGAAGTCAAAAAGAGGACAAACAGAAGAAGCTGTTAGCAAATAAGAAGACATGCCCAGTGACAGGCAACCACACTGATAGCACAGGAATTGACAAACTTTGCCCATAAAAGATCAAGTAACAATACTTTACATTTTGAGGGTCCTACAGAACTTGTTACAATTACTCACTTCTGCAATTGCAGTGTGAAATTATTCATATACAGAATTAAAAAGAGGGCTTGTTCCAACAAATTTTATCTAGAAAAATATTCAATAGGTCAGATTTTGCTAATAGCTCATACTCTGTTAACCATTGTCCTGGAGTAATACCAACTCTAGACCTTCTCTAATGACTCATAAAATGAAGTCTTCACAAGTCCACTGGAAAGCAGAGTCTGAAGGCTGAGTAACAGAGGCTTAGGGAAGCCCCTTAGACTCTCCATAGAGCTGTCATAACAGAAGCAGCAAATGAATACAATACAATCTATTGAACTGACAACTAATATAAAAATAAACATTCTTCATAAGAGAATAACAGCACCCAATCTCTACAATATATTATCTATTATACATGAATAATTACTGGATCTGTTAAGAAACAAAATTATCATTCAGAGTCAAATACAGAAAAGCCAACAGGAATAGTTTCAAAAGTGATCCTGAAACTTGAAACCATACTCATTAGTGGAATAAATAAGACACACATGTAGACACATATTATTGTCTCATTAGTGTGAGAAACCAAAAGAAAGAATATATGTATGTTGTAGTCAGGGGTTATATGCAGAACAATTAAATCAGGACATGAAATTTATAATATTTTTATGATGGTCACCCAGAGTTAACATAAGGAAATGCAGGAAATCTATTCACAACACCAAAGACATAGGATATTTAGTCAAGGACCTAAATCCCACAGCGATGTCCCACATGAGTCCAGATGAAAACCCAGAGCCCATGACATTGCCTCCCATGACTCCAACTGGAGGTCTAGAGCCCACAAGAAGGACTCACACCAGTCTCTTCTACAGATCCGTGCTGGGAAGGCCCAAAGGTCAGCGGTGGAAACTAGGAAGTCTATGCCAGCAGGGTGAAGGAGCTGTACTGATAGGTTGAGGATTCTACGCTGGTGAAGTCACACTCACAACAAAGGGCTGTCCTGAAAAGCACCACAGCCATCCTCAGTGACACAGAGGCCCTGAGCTCCTCCAACGACAAGCACAGTCGAGTACATGCCAGGGAGCCAGTGTGACGAGTTCATCCTGGAGACCAAGTGGCACATGTCTTCCTCTCTGCAGCCAGGAAGCAGTGCTCGATATGAGGACTAGAGCTTCTCCAGAACCTAATGGCTCAAACAGCAACTCATAGGAGGCCTCACAATGCCTCAACGCACTAATGCCTCAGTGCCTTAATGCTCTTCCTTCTCCTTCTCCACATCTCCATTTATGCTGGCAACCTTCCTCAGGTGAAACAACTCTGCTCAGTGCCACCCTGATGTAATCCAGCTGGCGTTAAGTTGACCACCAGTCCTCAATCCATAACAATGTATATGGATATATATATATATATATATATATATATATATGTGTGTGTGTATAAAAATAGTTAAGATGGTTATAATACTGATTTCTCTGAGTTCACTGAAGAGAAAAATTTGTACTGCTATTCTTTGAACAATTGAATGCAGATGTTTTGTGCTCTGAGTAAATGATTTGGGGATGACAATGCACAACATATGTACCATTGTTGCCCTCTAACGTGTTTTTAAATTTTGTTTTAGTTTCTTTTTCTGTTTTTTTTAATTTTATTTTTCTCCTTGAAATAAAATGAATTTGGAAAAAAAGTGATCCTTATATTGGATTTAACAAAAATGTTAAAGTATATACTTGTAGTACGATGAAAGACTTAGAGGAAATATATAGTTTTAATAAGATATCAGAAGAACTCAGCAGAAAAATATACAGAAGAAAAATGGAGTTCTAGAACTGAAAAGCACAATACTTAAAATGAAAAATTCACTGGCCAAGCTTAACAGTAGCGAATTGATCAGAGAATAGGAAAGGACAGTGAACTCAAATATCAATAGAAGTTATCAGAACAGACAGAAAAATGGAAAATGGTCAGAGAGAAGCCACTGTCCCCACATTTAAGGAGGCTCAACTGTTGCTCAATCTGGAAGCAAACACTGGCATCATTGAAATGGTGCTGGTTTTCCAGGGCTGAATATAGAAAACATGTGGTGGGAGTCGGAGATTCTGTAGCACTACACAAGGGATGCCCCAGACAGCAACCGTGGGCATGCCTCTCAGCGAAGAACACCTGAGGTGCCCCCAGCATGCCTGAGATGCCTGGACTGCCACTACAGGCAGGTCCGATGGCCTGGAACACCTGGGAACTCTCCCCCACATGCCTGAGACACCCTGACTAGTGCAGGCCTGTCCCTTGGCATGCCTGAGATACCCCGGAACAACTGAGACACCTTCAACCACTGCTGTGGACCCGCCCCTCAGCCTGGCACTTCTGAGATGCCCTGGACTGCCACCACAGGCCCACCCCTTAGGGAACCCCCCCACCTCCTGGACCTAGTACTGAAGTTTATCTTTGGTTCCCACCCTGCTCCCAGAAGCTTGGACTACAATGGATTACTGTGCTGGCTTGATGGGCAACTCAGGAACGCCTCACCCAAACAGAAGACCTCAGCAGGTTCCAGTCAGTGTAGTGAGTTTGCCCCTAAAATAGAGCTCTGCAGTGGGTAAATAGGAGTAGAAGTGAAGCTCCATCCAACTGTAAGACCTTGGGAAACCTGGCAAGAGAGTGAATAATCCCCTCCTACACACAGAGTAACTTCAGACAGGTTGAGGAGTGCACCAATAACACCCCCCCCAACTTAGAGAAAATTAAAAGAGCTTATGAGACACCCAGTGACACAGTAGGGGCTCAGCTGACACAAACACTATAGACAGGGAGATCTGGTGAGCTGCAACAACCTGAAGACATAGCAACGGCAGGACCTAAAAGTTAACCTACATCAATACTTCTAGGCTAGTTAGACTAGGAAGAATATAGGACTCACCCAACAGGCCCTGCAGGAGGAAGTCAGGTGACTGGCTCTCCTCTTCATTGTGGTACCCAGCACACAGTAGGACCCTAAAAGTCACACTACAGATAGTCGAGCCTGTTGGGATTGAAAGACCAGATATTTACCCAAAAATGAAAATGACAAAACAAAAAGGTAAAATGCAATCTCAAACATCTAGTCCACCAGGAGCAAGTACAGGCAACATTGAAATAGAGGACTTCAAAAGTCATACACCAGAAATCTCCAAAAAGATAGCAAATGAAATAAAGAAACAAATCCATGAGGCTATACAGGAAATCAAATTAGAAATAATGTATTACATAAAAACAGAAATAACAACCTTAGTAAACAAGCTGCTCAACATAGCTAGAGAAGAAATAGATAAAAAAAATACAGGAGCATGGAAAATTGATTGAAACTTTGAATGAACAATGTAGAAAACAAGCAGAATCCATGAAACAAATTCAAAGAGATATCCAAGAAACAAAAAAATTCTATTAAAAGCTGGCAAAACTGTTTAAATGAAATTGAGGATAACATTTCAGACCTTGAGGACAGGATCACAGATAGCAATCATGTTGTTATAAAAACAACAAAGCAGCATGACATGACAATCCAGCAGCTTCAAGATGATGCCAAGACAAACAATATAGAACTAATAGGCATCAGTGAAGATGCAGCAGTCAATGCAAATGACACAACTAAACTATTCACAGAATTAATAGCAGAAAATTTCTCAAACATGAGGGGAAAATCTGATATACAAATAAGTGAGGCATATAGAATGCCAATCAGTCACAACCAACATAAATCTGCTCTCACTGATAATTAAGATCCCAGATATACAGCATAAAAACAGAATACTAAAAGCTGTTAGAGAAAAGACACAACTCACCTATCAAGGAAAGCCTATTAGAATCATGGCAGACTCTTCAGCACAAACATTCAGGTTAAGATGAGCTTGGGATGAAGTATTTAAAGCCCTAAAAGAAAACAACTTTCAACCCAGACTGATGTACCCAGCAAAACTATCTTTCAAATTTAATGGAGAAACAAGATACTTCCATGACAAAGAACAACTGAAGAAATTCATGTCCACCAAACCAACCCTAGAAAAAGCACTGAAAGACATACTAGATAGAGATTAAAATGTACACAATCTCCAGAACAACAACAGAAAGAAACCACCAGGCTGGACAAGAAATTAAACAAGGGGAAAAAGCAGGAAACCAGCAACAGGAACACAAGATGACAAAGTCAAGCCAGTACATATCAGTGATATCCATAAATGTAAATGGGCTTAATTCAACTATCAAAAGAAACAGGTTGACAGAATGGATCAAGAAACAGGATCCCACAATATACTGTATACAAGAAATACACCTGACTCAAAAAGAAATTCATAGATTAAAAGTCAAATGATGGAAAACAGTATTCATTCAACAGGAACCCAGAAAAAAGAAAGGGTAGTTATTCTGTTTGCAGACAAAATGAACTTCAAACCTAAAATGACCAAAAGAAATAAAGAGGACCACTACATACTTGTAAGTGGAAAACTACAAGAGGAAGAACTAACAGTTATGAATATATATATACACCAAATACAGGAGCACCCAACTATAGAAGACAAATACTAATAGACATAAAAAACCAAATACACAAGAACACAATTGTAATAGGAGACCTTAACACCCCACTGTCACAAAAAGATAGATCAACTAGGCAAAAAGTCAGCAAAGAAATAACAGAACTGAATCGTATCTGTGAGCAAATGGCAATAGTGCATGTTTACAGAGTGTTCCACCCAACCACATCAGAATATACATTCTTCTCATGGGACATTCTCTAAAACAGACCATATATTAACCCATAAGGCATTCTTAACTAAATGCAAAGGGAGCGAAATTATCCCATGCATAATATCTGACCATAGCACACTAACATTGGAAATCAATGGCAAAAAAACTGTAAAATCTGTATAACTACATGGAAACTAAATAACAACCTTCTGAATAACTAGTGGGTTACAGATGAAATTAAAGAAGAAATAAAACAATACCTGCAATACAATGAAAATGCAGATACAACATACCGTAACCTTCTCTTTTTATTGTTTCTCTTCATATTTTACATTTTATTTGGACTGATTTTGTTGTTGCTTTGCATTTGGCCAAACTTGCTCACTGGAAGAACGACAGTCTCTGGAAAAATTTCCAGTCGCTGGAAAAATTGACTTTCCACATGCCAAAGACTGAAAATAGACCCATGCCTATCACCATACACTAAACTAAAGTCAAAATGGATCAAGGATCTAAATATGAAAACAGATGCACTAAATCTACTGGAATACAAAGTAGGTAAAAACATTGGAGACACAGGGGTAGGGAGAGAATTCATGAATAAAACGCAAACCCCATGGGAAATACTTCAAAGATTCAACAACTGGGATCTCATATTACTAAAAAGTTTTTGCACTTCAAAAGAAATCACCAACAAAGTGAAAAGAAAACACACAGAATGGGAAAGAATCTTAGCCAACAATCCCTCAGACAAAGGATTTATATCCAAAACATATAAAGAACTGAAAAACATCAAGCCCCCCAAATTCAAAGACCCTCTCCAAAAATGGGCATCTGAGATGAACACACAGTTCTCAGATGAATATACGCAAATGGCAAATAAATACATGAGGAAATGCTCAACATCAGTGGTCATTCTAGAAATACAAATTAAAACAGCATTGAGATTTCATCTCACCCCAGAAAGAATGACCACTGTCAAGAAATCAACTGATAACAAATGTTGGTGAGGCTGCTGAGGAAAAGGAACACTTTTCCACTGCTAGTGGGAGTGAAGACTGGTGCAACCACTGTAGAAATCAGTATGGAGAGTCCTCGAAAAACTAGGATTGGAAGTTCCATTCAATCCCAGCTATTCCCCTCCTGTGTATTTTCCCAGAAAAATTGAAAAGGTCATGTCACTCTGATATATGTGCACCCATATTCATAGCAGCACAATTTGTGATACCTAAATATTGGAAACAACCAAAATGCCCATCAACTGCAGAGTGAATGAAAAAAATGTGGTATTTTTATACAATGGAATACTACTCAGCTATTAAAAAAATGATCTTGAGGCCTCTACAGGTAAACAGAGACAACTTGAGAATATCCTCATTAGTGAAATAAACTAGACTCACATTAGTAAATATCACATTGTCTCTCTAGTGTAAAAAATAATATAAATTGACAAAATAATGGGATCCAAAAAATATAATAGATATTGTAAAAGTGAAGGGGAAGGAAAGTTCTCTAAAGGATTTAATGGAATGTATAGTGTGTAAGATAGATAACCATATTACTAAATTTCCGTTAGATAAAAATAAAATTAATTTTCAAACAGAAAGGTTTGTACTGTCAATGTTTGAGTGTCTAGCCACTTTCTATGCTTTGATTTTGTAACTTTAGCAACTATTTTTAAGATGACAATACGTAATGTATTAACCAGCGATTTTATCATGTTAATTTTTTGAATTCTGTATTATTCTACCTTTTTTCTTTTTTTCTATTTTGTTTTTTTAATTTTCTTTTCTTTCTTTAAATAAAAAAATAAAAAAAAATAAATGGCCAGAATTTCAAGGATCTACATAACAATGACAAAGCATCTAACATAATCAAAATTGGAATCCCAGAAAGAGACAAAGTAACAATGGGAAATAAAAAAATACTTGAAGACAAAATAAATAAATGTTTCCCAAATTCAATGAGAAATACTGATTTCAATATAAAAACTTGAATGGAAGCCAAGCTGATTAATGCAATGAAAGCAACACTCAGGCATTATAGTCGATTACTTACAAACCACAATCTAATAAAGAATAAACTTTGAAAGCAATTGGAGATCACAATCTATGACCAACAGTAAAAATTTGCAGCAGACTTTTCATAAGAAATAAATGGAAGCCAGAAAACAAAGAAACACTATTTTTAAAGTTGTTAGATAGTCTATCCAGGATTCTATAGCTAGTCAATATATCCTTCAAAAGCTAGGATAAAAATAAAATTAATTTTCAAATAAAAAAATAGTATTTGCCATCAGCAAATCACACTACAAGAAATGCTAAAAATGTTTCTTGAACTAAAGGGAAGTAATACCTGACAGAAACTCAGGTCTAAAGGAATGAGGATGTCATAAATAGGACAAAAGTAAGTATAAATTATTTTCTCTCCTCATATCTTTTAAAGGACAAATTGCTATTTAAAGTCAAAAATATAAATGTACTGCATTATAAGGTGGTGATTAAAATTAATGTGGAAGAAAAAAATGTGCCAACAGCAAAAAGATAGGGGAAATGCAGATAAATAGAATTTTACTGTTGTGATCTTCATACATTTGTTAAGTGGGAAGTGTTAAGTGAGACAGGTCAATTTGAAATGTAAAGTCAGGCTCTGTAATATTACTCTGAACAGACTTTGATAATTTAGTGATGAATGTCAGTCCTAAAGCAACCATTATGTTATGAATCATGTCTAGATGTTCCCCCAAAGCCTTAAACAGTCATAGATGGCTTTTTTTAGAGGTGGCTGAATCTAGTGTGTGTGATTAATTCATGGTACAATGCTAGGATTAAGGGTGGGTGATCACTAAAACAGTCCATTGCTTGGTTGGCACCATCCTATTGCAGTAGCCTGGATACCATCAATACAAGTGACAGAAGAGGCTTGTCTTGTTTGTTGCTTGCTTTTGCTGTCTTCTGCCCACCATGAACTCTTTCTCCTCTGTGATACCCTTCTGCCATGCCAACTTGCATTGGAGTCAGCCAGTTATGGACTGAAACCTCTGAAAACTATGAGCCAAATAAACCTTTCCTCCTTTGACTTACGGGTGTTGGGTATTTTGTCTTAGCAATGAGAAAAGAAACTAAGACATAATAGTAATACAAAGAGTTATAACAAGAATCCAATAGATGAAACAAAGTAGTTTATTAAAAATTGTTTACAAATAACCCAAAAGGCAGAAAGTGGAAAATTGAAAATCCAATACGACATGAAAGTAAAACAAGAATAGCTAGAAACTTAAATTTTTTTAAAAAAGCAAGAATACTCAAGGAAATAAGGCTCAAAAGACAATTTTAGGGAGGTAGAAAATATAATTTCAAACTCAATAGTTCAGTGCATGAATTAATGTATTTGGGTCTCAATAGAGACGTAAATCAGTGGCCTGTGAGATCAAATGCAAAACAACAACAAAATCACTCCAAATAAAATGTAAAATACTAAGAGTAACAATAAAAAGAGAAGGAAATTATGAGGGAAAAAATAGCTAATAGGTCAAAGAGCTTTGACATGTCAATAATAATAGTTTTAGAAAATGGGAAGGAAGCAGTTGGAATAGAGGCAATAATTAGAAAGACCAGTAGAAAAAATCTGCGTGGTAAGGACACCTGAGTCTGTAGACTGAAAGGGCCACTAAGTAATAGGCAGAATGGAAGAAAAACACCCATGTCTAGGCATATACTGGTACAATTCTCAAAACTCAAGTATTAGAAAATATCTTACAAATTCCAGTCAGAAGGTACAAGTTACTTTTCAAGAAAAAAATACTACTGACATTCAACTTCTCATCTGCAACATTAGAGACTAGAAAGTAGTGGGCTAATGATGAGAAAAAATAAATTTAACCTGAAAACCTAGATCTAGCCAAGGTATCATAGGTATTATGGAAGATTATTTAGGGGACTTGTCATGGAAAATGAGGATATAGAAAACTTTTTAAATATACACAGGTGTCCATTTACCCCCCCCCCACAGATAACATTTAAGAAATGGCTCCTACAACAAGCACATAGGCCAGGAGATGGGAAAAAAAACAAGAGAAGGAAAAATGGACCATAAATCACTCCTATCCCTCTCCATCACAACCTTCTTCCATTTCTGTAATAATTTTAAACCATTACTTAATGTGTTTCTAAGACAAACATAGTTATAACTTGCTCATTAAGAAATAAAAGACTGAATTAATTCATAAATATGAAGTCATATCAATTAATTCATATTTATTAATATGAATTAATTAATAAATATGAAGTTTTTCAGCTATCAGAGAATTATCTCCAAAAATACTGCTGGGCCCAGATTCCTTTAAAGGCAAATTCAAAACTCCAAGAATCAGGAAATTGCTTTCTTACAGAAACGATTTCAGGGATTAGCAAAAAAATGAATAGTTTCTCATATTGTTATACAATCTTGATACTAAAGTATAACTATACTAAAACTTTTAGAATTCGATTTCTTCTATGGATCACAAGACACAAAAGTAATGCTAAATCACATCCACAAAATTCTTAAATAATATTTATATCAGCAATACAAGAATGGCTTCAAATTTTGAAATATATTAATATTGTCCTGTGAATAGACCAAAGGAAGATAATATTCCACATACAATACTGGTATCAAATGTTTCATAAACTAGGAATCTTTTTTTCACTATGTTAAAAATTTTCATATAATTGCTGTCATGGTTTATATTCAGATGCCCCCTTCAAGCCTCATGCAGTCATGAGTGCAGCCAAATCTAGCATTTG
This sequence comes from Dolichotis patagonum, assembly GCA_004027295.1. Taxonomy (NCBI): domain Eukaryota; kingdom Metazoa; phylum Chordata; class Mammalia; order Rodentia; family Caviidae; genus Dolichotis; species Dolichotis patagonum. Next base: position 110,431 of record PVJX010000702.1, read on the forward strand.
TGGTTGGTTCACTGTCTAGCCCTTGGATTATTGGTATAAGTGCTACACTCACCCAGGGGTGGAGCCAACATACAGTGTATTAGTGGGAAGACAGTGTGTCTTTCTGATTTGCAGTTCCCTCTTGCTGTTTGTTGCCATGAACCACAGCATATCCCCCACCCCACCTTGCCACCTTGCCACTTGGAGCCAACTGAGTATGTACTGAAACCTTCAACCTGTATGAAATAAACCTTCCCTTCCCTAACTTTGAGCATCAGATATTTTGTCTCAACAATGAGAGAGAAAAGTAACCAAGACACAATTTGGAGTGGAGGAGGGTCATTGCTATGACTATACCTGAGCATGTGATTCAAGAGCCATTGGGAATGACTTGTAGGAAGAGTTTGGAGAAGTTCAGGGATATCACTTGAAAAAGTGGCACTGGAACAGCTTAGGCTGTTCTGTAGGGGACATTCTTGTCAGGAGACCAGAAGGCTGATAGAAAGTCTTCCAGTAAAGATGAGGCTTGGGAGTTTTCTGCTGGGAAGAAGGACTGCACTGGTTGTTGGACTCCCTATGATGTGTGCTATGGCTTGGCAGAAAGTTTGTCTGCATTTTGCTCATGTCCAGAGACTTTGCCTGAGACTGAGATTAAGGGTGGCAGACTGATTAATCTGGCAGAAGTAATTTGAAGGCAGTCAAATGTTGAGGTAGTGGCATGGCTATTGTTGGAGGTTTTTAGCCAGATTTATGTTGTGAATCAAGAGCAAAAAGTTCAACAGGATTATTTAAAATGTTCTGAGTTTGACCAGAAAGCTGTGAAATGTAAAGATAGAGCTGAGACCTCAATTGCTGAAAAGGAACAGAGAAACTTAAAAAAATGGTCTGGGGGCATCCTGGGAAGTGACAGATCTCCACCATTTGCAGCCTCAAAACTGAAAAAGTGAAAGACTCTGTTCAGAGGAGAAAGTCACAGAGCACCAGGTTCCAGAGTGCACCAGAAGCCACAGGAGGTTCCAGAATGGTGGCGGTCACACAAGATTTCAAAATGGTGGCAACAGAGAGAATCTGTTCCTCACAATCAGGTTCAGAGAGTTCAGCAGTCCAGGCACTGGACTCCTGAACCAAGAGAGAGGAAAGCCTAGCTACTGCTCCAGCTGGCAAAAAACCTTAGCAGTATCCATGTGACACTGGTTTTAGGTGAATGGAGAATGCACAAGTTCTAAGGTTAAGGCATTCTCCACCCCAGCTTCAGAAGGCCTGGGAGGCCAGGTAGTATGTCCCTGAGAGGGCAATGTGTAAAACTGTGAGTGAGAAGCCAAAGGTGCAGTGAGGACCCCAGATGTTTGGAAAAGCCAGGAATGTGGATCGTCCAGAAAAACTGTAAAGACTGAGTAGAGAGTGCTTAAGAGAGATGCTGCAGGACCTGAAATTCCTGGAAGTACCATGGGGGTGGAATCACCCAAGCCTTTTGGAGTTTGCAGCCAGATTGCTTCAGATGCTGAGCATGGAACTCCAGGACTTAATGTTCACTCTTCTGGATTTTGGACTTGCTTTGGTTCCAATGCTTTGTGTTTCCTTGTTTGTAACTTTTGGAATGGTATGTTTTTCTTGTGCCATTGCATATTGGAAGTGTTTAACTTTGTTTTCATTTGTACAAGGGCTTGTAGCTAGGAGTTGGCCTTGGATTTTGGAGGAGACATGGGACTTGGACTTCTCAGCAATGCTGAAACTGTTAGGGTTTTATTAATACTTGGAGATGGACTAACTGTCTTTTGCATAAAGGATGTGCATGAGTCTTTGGGGGTCCATGGGTTTATATTCAGATGCCCCCCCAAGCCTCATGCAATAATGGAGGTGGCCAAATCTAGTGTTTGTGATTGATTTGTTGTCTAGCGCTCAGAATGGTGGTGTGAATGTTATACCTGCCCAGGGGTGGAACCAGCATATAGTGTAATGGCAGGAAGAAAGAATGTCTTTCTCTTTCGCTGTTTGTGCTTGCTGTTTAAAGTGGCCCACCATGCCACCCTGCAGCTTGGAGCCAGCTGAGTATGGAATGAAACCTCCAAAATTGTAAGAAATAAACCTTCTCTTCCTTAACTTTGGGCATCAGGTATTTTGTCTCATCAGTGAGAGAGAAAAGTAACTAAGACAATCTCCATTGTAATGAAAAAGAAAACCAGTTTTTGCATTGAAAACAAGAACCATCTCTAAGGTAGTAACAGAATTGTAGATACTCCTATCAGTGCACTAAGACATGATACAACTAAGAACATTAACAAGATAAAATACATCTTTGTTAAAATTGAACAAATATCCAGAAAAACACAAGAACATTACTGATTTTAAAAAATCCCACAGATTGGATGACTGTTCAGCAAGCATATTATGTACTCTACAAACCTATTCCATAAGAGGCAGTTGCAAAATATTTTAGGCTTGTCAGCCAGAATATCTCTGTCACAACTTCTCAGCTTTGCCTTTGTGATACAAAATCAGCTATAGACAATCAGACAAAATCAGCTATAGGCATTTTGGACTGTGTTCCAGTAAAACTTTACTTAAAAAAACTTCATTACATAAAACAGAATTGAGTTCATCCCTGGACTGTATAATCTTTTTTAACAGAAAAAAGGGTAGAAATGATATAGAATTTCAAAAAACATAGTATGGAAATTAGTAGTAGGAAATTAACACTAATGAATATATTGCATATTGTTATCTTAGAAGTTGTTTTCAGGTTACAAGATTTAGGCATGAAAACAATGATCAAACAATGAAAGCACAAACTGTTCTTTTGAATGAGCTAACAGAGATAAGTAGTATATCTATCTTGTATATATACACATACATACATATATATGTATGCCTATATACATATAATCTTTTCCCTTCTTTCTTCTCTCCTTTCCCTATCCCAGTTGTTCTTTCCTTTTGAGTACTTTCTTTCCCTTTCATTATCACAATATCTAATGTACATTTTGGACTTATTACTGTTTCCAGCTTTTTCTTTTTACACTAGGGAGACAACACAAAATTTACAAATGTGAGTTTGATTTCTTTCACTTATGAGTATGGTCTCAAATTGCCTCCATTTGCTATCCTCCAATCTTCAATGCACAATGCTGATCGTATTTTATTCAAAAGATTTACTGAGTATCTATTATCAGTTTTAAAATATGAGAAGGATGATCTCAATTAAAACAATAATTATACATATAAATTTGTAGAAGCAGCATAGGAGTTTTCTTTTTACATAAAAAATGTACCAAAAATATTCTAATATTATATTATGAATTACATGAATAAAATATAGGACAATAATATTGTTAAAGAAAGGATATGATATCACAAAGATGCTAATTCTTCCCAAATGATTATTATATTTAGTTTAATTCTAATTGAACCTTCATAAGGATGGAATTTGACAGGGTTATATTTATATTCACCTGTAGGGAATAGAAAAGAATATTTTAAAAAATAACAATAATAAAAGGAACAGATTTTTCTCTACTACATATTAAAATTGATTTTTAAAATTCTGATGCTTAAGACAGTATACTTCCGGAAACAATGAAATAAAATTTTCAAAAGTGTGAATTGAATAGAATAGAAACTGAAAATAAAGATGCAAGTGAAACCATGCAAAACAATTTTTAATCATCTATAGGAAAATTGCAATTATTATAGCCTTTTTGAAAAATCTTGTCAAAGCATTGAACACTCATGTGAGCTATAAATGATAAGAGAAATAAAAATGGAAAAACTAATATTGAGTACATTGAAATTAGAATTTTGGAAACATTGATAATTAGTGTTTTCTTGCTCTGATAAAACCTTGTCATAGATCATTTAACGTTGTTTGCCTCCCTCTCACATTATATCTTATGACTCAGAGAGGGATCTTTTCTATGCCATGATTTCTGCTTGTCACATTTCTTTCTAAATTTGGACCAACTTCCATTATTTTATCCTTTGCACTCTCGATACTGTGAAAAATTGCTGAGACTTCATTCAATGTTTAGTTTTTGCTGGCATCACTTCCTCAGGGACATCTTCATCCTTTTCATCGTGTCCACTTTCCTCATTTATGCCAATAAATGAACTTCACTAAGCTCCTCTGGCTACATATCCAGTGGCAGCATTTTCAACATTCCTGTGGTCAGCTATTTCTTTTATAACTCCATTTTATGTTCAGTTTGAATTCCTCTTCCAAGGTAATCATTTTTTGTTTGCTATACCTTAATCTTTTTCAGCCAATTCCCTCTTTTCATTGTCCAATTTTGTAAAATGTCACATGAATTTGTCATTGTAAGACAAGGAGGTAATAAAACTGCACACTTTTCTGTCTGTGCATGAACTGAATACTAGATGCACACTGACCAGTCATGAGCAGACTTCAAAGGATTATGACTGATCATCGATAATAATACACATCTACTTTTAAGTAATGATTTATGAACCAAAGAACTAATTTTATTATATGCTGTCACTCACAATATACCACAGTAGCTGAAATTCAAATCATATTGTAAGGGACTAATATCATCTACCCAAAGCATAGTAATTAAAACCCATGTATGTTAAAACTATGCCAAATAAAGAATTCCCATGTGTGCATGTATGCACTTGTGTAAGAGAAAGATTGCAAAGACAAAGATAGAGACAGACAAAAGAGACCATTATACCTTAGCACCAATAAAAGGGAGGGAAGCTGTATAAAATGTATTGGAACAATGAGTCATATTTATATCTGTCATGATACACTGCAAAATAAATTCAAGATTGTTCAAAGGGTTAAAAATAAAAAGATCAAGTTGTATGAAAATAATAACTGAAATTTAAACAGAATTTAGAGATGTTATAAACTAGTATCTGGAAAGCTTAGAATGACATGTTATGTGATGGTTGAATTTCAATCCAATAATCTTTATTAAGTGGTTTTGAACACATTATTTGATTTTATGCTTTTAATAATCCTGCAAAATATTAAGTAGAAATAGCACATGTATGAGAGTCTTTGTTCTTATGAGACACAAGTGGAAGTATTTAGTATAAAATGTCTTAAAATGTCTGAAACCAACTTTCCTCTTATCCCCCAAACATGTGTATCTATACATAACAGATAGATGGATGATAGATAGATAGATAGATAGATAGACAGATAGATGAAAGATAATGGCAAAATATCAACAATCGGTAATTGTATGTAAATACTATATTGGTGTCTATTACATTATTTTCCCTTATTTCAATAGGCTTAAAAGTTTTTAAAGTATAAAATTTGGGAAAGTTATAAAAAAAGAATATATAACGTGCTTTCAAAGGATAAAGGTACTTTGTAAGTTCTGGATTTTATTCAGTTTAATGAGATATAGAGGAAAAATGCATCAATTTGAACATTTGTCTATTTTGCACTTTTAACATTAAATATTTACTACAGTCCAGTTATCTTTTAGAAGGACAAGTGCTTTTAAGGGTTTATGTTGACAGAACTTTCTCTTTGCTAAAATCCAGTGAAAATAGCTGAGACTGAGAATGAAGGCTGAGTAAGCCAGGTTCAGTAGATGAGCAAAAGTTAAGGCATTGTTTTTCAACTGACAGCTTCTTGTTTAATCTTCTCCTCATTCCTTTATGTGACTTTTCCAAACTAACTTATAACGGAGCATCACTGGCAATTGGTCTCCTTCTTAGCCATCTAAGACACAAGATGAGTACCTGACAGTCGACCCCACAGATCCGAAAGTGTGAGACCATGTAAGAACACCACTCTCAACAAGATGAGGTGAAAAGCATGGATTTGTTTGGGTGTCAACTAAGTTTTGACAGCTTCTCCTACAGTGTCTCCACATGCTAGGGGATGTTCACTACAAAAACTTGATTTTTTTTAAAAGGATGACCAATTATCTAGGCTATTGTTGCCCACATAAGGAAGGCTTGACTCCTTCCATCTCTGTGGTAATCACTGCTATTTTACGGCAAATCGAGGGCCCTGAAATTACCTAATCCTATGCCCTGTACATTTAGTTAAAAATTTCTTAAGAGAACTATAAGAATGGTAAAGCATCTGCTGGGATCCTTAAACTTCAGATATATTTGAGGCCTTGGTTTGAACTACTATCAAAATTTTTTTAACTAACTTCCATTTGAATCTTGAGTTCTTATAATTCCATCAGCTCATAATACTGGCTCCTTAATATGAGTTAGTCTATTGCAAATTCATTCTCTACTCTTTGCTGCTCCACTCAAAGGAAATTTAAACACTAAAGACCATATTAACTTGTCTGGTTACCAAATAGCTTCCCATAGGTTAGGCCAGTGAAAACATAGGAAAGAGATTGGAGGAAAGGAGAAAGGTCAGAGGGATTTTTTCCTACTAGATTCCAACGGAATCCTATTTCTGGCAATAGCAGCTTTCTTCCCCACTACACAGACACCTTTCCTCCATTTTTGTGATGCCAGTTTTTACACATCCCCTAGGATCCTTTAGTCTTATCTTTGGCTGATTTTTAGATGTATTGATTTTCTTTGATGGGATCCATACTCTGCCCATTCCTTATTGAATAATTTCTCCACTTAACTCTCTTGGAGTGATTATCTAAATGAATAAGATTCTCTTACCTTCCAGTACCCTAGTACAATAATCATCTTCCCATTGTTTTTACCCCCAAGCCAGGCCATGTCCAATGGCCTTTACAGTATACTCTGCACCATTTATCTCATTGTTGAGGTAAATGATTAACAAATTTTTCTCTACCTTCATACTCTTTGCAGAATGCATTTTCTTCCTGCTTTAACTGGAAATTACGACTCCCTTGAGATTTTATCCTTCCCTACATCATTCTTCTGGGAAATAGCTCATTGCTCCACATCCAATGTACTATAGGTAGAAGACAGAATCTCAAACTGTCTCTACTCTTGACAGCTATTTGCAAACTAATGTTCCTATGTTAGCAGATTCTGTTGTTCTGAAGACTCCATCTAAAGATTCTTTCTAGATTCTTTCTGACTTGAACAAAGAATTTGACAGAACAACCACAAAAGATAGTGAGGTTTTGTATTTATTAAAGGGAAGAAAAGAAACATGCTCTGCAGAGAGAGTGTGAGCCAATTAAAATAGGAGAGAAGTACACTCTGCAGGGGCAGAGCAGAACACTGAAAGGGAGAGTTCAGTGGCCACGAGCTTGACAGTTGCCATCTTCTGTATCTCCCACACTTCGGCTGAGGTCAGACCTAGGCCACCCTACCAAAAACCTGCCTGAATTCTTGTGAGGAGAATTGAAGATAGCCTTCTTTGGTTGTTCTCAGGCATGGGGCTTTGGGAACTGTTTTTTTGCACATTTCTTGGACCATCATTGTTGATGGGGTACACCAATTTGCTCCCCCAGTTTGTCACACCTAATCTGCATCACTACCATTCCCCTATAAAGAACATTTTTACTGTAGGGCATGGTGGCACACGCCTGTAATCCTAGCACTCAGGAGGCTGAGGCAGGAGGATTGTTGTGAGTTTGATTCCAGCTTGGGCTACAAAATGAGCCCAAGGACACCTTTTCTCAAATAGACAGAAAGAAAGAAAGAAAGAAAGAAAGAAAGAAAGAAAGAAAGAAAGAAAGAAAGAAAGAAAGAAAGAAAGAAAGAGAAAGAAAGAAAGAAAGAAAGAAAGAAAGAAAGAAAGAAAGAAAAGAAAGAAAAAAGAAAGATCATTTTTTGCTTTGAGATTCATAGTCCAGAACTGTGCCAAACTACTCTTTTCTTGATATCATTTATCTTCCCCTCCATTCTGTGAGCATATTGCTATTTAGATCTAAGTCATCCTGTCCTGTCATTAACCTTAGTGATTTCAAATGTCCTTGGTCTAATAATTAATGTCACTTAAATTCACCTCTGTTATACCCTAGCCAAATACACCTGTGAAGATTAGTTAAAACATAGGTTCAGTTGTGCATTTAGTCGCAGAATGGCAGTACCTTAAAATACAGATTTTGTTCTCTGTCTTGCACAAGTTCAGGTATACTGATTACATTCCATTAAATTTATGTCCTGCAATGCTGGATCCAAGAATCCAGAAGAGCTGGACTGCTACTTTGCTTCTCTGCCATCTGTAGGTGACTGCTTTTGTCTGCCTGGACTGCAATAGCTCATCATTATGTCTGCATGTCAGAGGAAAAAGATCAGGAAAGTGTGCTTCTTCTTGCAAGAAACACCTGAGATTCCATATACTGTATCACTTCTCCTTTATCCTTAACTGAAACTTTGTAATGTGGCCACATGTACCTAAAGAAGACTTGATGTGCATTCTTTATTAAGATAGTCCATAAATCTAGCTTAAAAATTCACTAATGCTTTTGGAAAAAAGAAGGAAATGTATGCTGGACTTCATCCAATAGATTTGTCACATATGGTATTCTGGACATTACCAATACTCATACTTGTACATTGTTAAGTTTCTAACCTTTTAACAATAACCTAATGTCCACATGTCCTTCTCACTAAGTTCAATTAAATTCGTTTTTGAATTAAATATAAGGCCTTTTCTCCTTTGGCACTTTCCATATTATTTCAAGTTTTCAGATAAATCCTCCAGCTAACAAACTTCATGATGGATTTTTCTCTTGTGCATTAATTTGTTTTCCACATTTACCTGGAGAAAATCTAATTCTGGATAATCTCAGTTTTCTGTCTTCTCTTTTCGTGCACAAAGAGCTAAACTCCCACAGCCACAATGGTGGATTCCATGACACACTTTAGGTTACCAACATCTGCAGGGCTGTCAGTGTTGTCTGGAAATTGTTCTAGTATTCAATTCTCCTGAGCAAACAATTTGCTTTTCTCAAGCCCCCTGCTCCACCAACTTTCCTATTCTGTCCAGAAACTGATAGTATTCATTTCCTATTGCTACTGGAATATAGTACCACAGACTCGATGGCTTAAAAAAACACACACTTATTAAAGAGGGCTTCATTTCTTCTGGAGAATCCAGGACTCTTTTTATTTGCCTCTTATGCCTTCTTGGAAACCACCTGCATTCCCTGGTTCAACACCTGTCTATTGCCACCACAATTTTTATTTTCATCATCGTGTCTCTTACTCTAACTTTGTTCATCCTATCTTCTTCTTACAAGGACACTTCTGATTGTATTGGGCCCACCCAGGTATTCCAAGGTGACCTCCCCATCTGAAGATCTCTCACTTTATTACTTCTTCAAAGTCCATTTGGCTGTATATAGTAACATATTCACAGGATACAGAAATTTGAAAATGGGCAATTTTGAAGGAAGAACTTTGTTCAGCCTACCTTAGTGGTCTTTTCTGCTACTTCACAAGCAGAAATAGTCTTCAGGTGGAGCAGTAGTTCCATCCTCTTTGTCAGCAAGGATGAGTTTTATGGAATAAAATTTTTCACAGGGTGGCAAGAAGGTGGTTTCAGGATGTTTTAAAGGAATGTGAAACCTAGATCCCTTGTACGTGCAGGTCACAGTTCAGTTTGAGAGTCTATGAGAATCTCATGCCACCACTGATAATGACAGGAAGCATAGCTGAGACAGTGAAGCTACACTTGCCCAGTTCCTAAAAGACCGGGGACCAGTAACACCAGTCTATGGTCTGGGGGGTTGGGGACCACTGAGGTAGAAGCTAACCTTATTACCTACTCCCACTTCCTCAGGAATGCATTTATTTATATTCAAACTTATTTTATCTCTCTCTTCAGTTTCACTGGAAAAGGTATTCTTTCCATGAAAGGCTGATTTCTCAATCTTTTTCTGTAACCAGCTATCTTTAATCTGTTAATACTTGTCAACTTATATTCCCCCTTATCTGATATCAATTGCTATATCAGCTTTATGTTGGGTTATTTTTGCTAGTATAGCCCATTGCTTTAACCATAATTTTGTGTCATTATACTATAGTAATTAATTCTATAAACACTTTAATGTTTGTAAATACAGTAAGTTGTGCTGTAGCACAGCATATGCATTCCTAAAAATAATAGCGTTATGTAGAGTTTGGCAGTGAAAGAAAGCATGGATTTTAATAATACTCAAAAACTTCATCAGTAACATTAAAAAAAATGGAAAACAGAAACACAACTTTTTACTCAGTCAATGAAGAAACACAGAAATATACTGTAATAGATAAAATATTTTTCCTTGAAAAACATTTGGAATTTGCTTATGGATGTCACATGTATTGAAGCTTGCAAGTTATTTTGAAGTGATGGAAAAAGGGTTATATGAAAATCAGAAGGAAACTGTGATTAATAGAGAACACAATTTGAGATGTAAGAAAATGCATTCAGATGGGGAACAAAACTCACAGATTTTCTCTGAGGTTGAGTAAGAACATTATATAATATATTCTAGTTGTTTTTCAAGTTTTAAACTTGGAACCAAGAAGTTTTCATTTTTAAAAGTACAGTTCCTTATTTATCCTTTTGTTTTTTAAATTTACCATACATAAAAAGCTGATCTCTGTGCCTAAAGTTTTATTTTATACCATGCGCGAGCTCTTGTGAGTAGCCAAGAAGGCCACTGTGAGGTGGTGGGCAAGCCAGGAGAGAATCAGTCAGCATCTCCCATGAGGCTACCAGTGCTCGGGTTGAGAATCAAGCATCCCATCCTTCCCCTGCCTCCTGTTAGCAACTGTGAGCCAGAGATCTGAGCATCTCTTGGGAGGGTAAACATCGCAAATATGGGGGATGTCCTTCTATCATCTCTTTGAAGGCAAATATTGTTTTCACTCTTTTGCTTTGTGACGATTAATTGTTTTACTCTATTCAATATTCTCTTTCAATTGGTTCTATAATGCTCTGTTTTTGGTTTGATTTTGCTATATCTGATTGAATGGACAACTATTGTGAAGATAACGAGATATACTGTGGTACCTATTACTGTTATCCCTGTAACCTGCTGTGAAGTTCTGTACCAATTTCATTGTATTGTCTCAATTGGCTTTGTTCTGTCTTGTTCTGTTGTATTTTATTACTTTAAAAAAAAAAAAAGGCCACTGTCATGTCCACAAAAGGAGCTTTCAGCAGTACACTGGGAGTCTATTCCTGAGCCAACCACAGCGGCCACCAACCTCTCCATCGTGTTTGTGTTTGTTTATGCGACATCTGAGAGATAAATCAAATCGTTTTTATGGCACTGTATTTGGAGAATGCATAGGATTCATAATTACAATAGATACTATTTCTGTTGCCCTCTTTTAAAATGTCATTCATTGTTGGTTACTCCTCTCACCTTTGTTTTTCTTTGCTTTTGTTTTTTGTTTGTTTGTTTTTGGTCTTTTTTGTCATTGGAGCATGTGTACTCTAAGTGTCATGTCCATGGGACAAAAGGTGTGTCGCAAGTGTTCATTTTGGTTTATGACCTCTAAAATTTATTTGCATCCCCAAACTGTGTTACTGGCTGTACTATTGATTCTAATTACCTTCTTTATTATTGACCTTGAAAGCTTGCTAGCATTCTAACAGGTGTTCAACTTATTTTTGAAAACAAAAATTTCTTTTTATTCTTGTAGCTATAATTCAAGATGAAAGGGACTATTCTTATTTTCTTTCTTATGCAGAATACTTCCCCATTCAGAGAAAGCCAAAATTCCCATTTCCATTAATAGGAAAATGTAAGAGTATAGATGCACAAACACCTAACAACATTTTGACATCTATCTTCCGTCTTATAGTCAAAAACAAAATTTTACCTCACTTTTATATACCTTGTTTTAAATATTTTAATATACTTTCTCATCAAGGCAGATTTATCATGATAAATTATTTTACATGATAAAACATTTTCCAACTATGACTTCTTGCCTTCTTCTCCTTTTTATATGAGTTCAATTTACTTCTCATAGAAGCACATCTGTTAGTAATTATTTCAGTTTATTATTTGTGGTCACTAAACTTCGTTATGCAAACATTTCCACGTAACCCTTCCGTGACTAATTACTTAAGTCGATATAGAATTCTGAATTTCCTTTTCTCCTTAACACTTTGAAAATGTTATTTCTTTGGCAGTGGCACTGCTGTTGAAAAACCTGCTGTCAGATGACTGTCATTCCCTTATAAATAATCCATAGTCTCTCACTGGTAGTTTTTAAGGTTTTCTCATTTATCCACGATATCTGTAATTTTATTACTAAATGTCTTTCATTTCTTTTACTTATACTACTGAGGATATCATTTCTCTCTGGAGACTCACAACCAGTTTTCAATATTGCAAAAATGTTCGGCATTATTGTTTTGAACACTGTCTCTTCCTCACCTTCTATTTTCTTCTTGGATTCCTTGCAGATGTATGCTGAAGCTTCTCCTTAGACGCTTCAATCTCTTAGGTTGTTTTTTCTCCCTGTATTCTATCTGTTTATCTCTCTGTGCTGTATTCTGAGTAATCATTGTAAATATTTCAGTGTACAAATTCTCTATTTAACTGCTTACAGTTTTGTGTTACTTGTTTTATTTTAAATTTTAATCAACATTTTTAAATCATCATGTGTTTATCTAATTGTTTCTTATATTCTACATTGGTCTTAGGTATTTCATTTTATATTTCTTTAAAATTTTAAACTATTTTATGTTGAACTATGTATCAAAATACTTTATTATCTGTGAATTCTTTAATTTCTTTTTATTTTAAAGAGAATAAAACAAAAGAGGACAGAACAAAGAAGATCAGAACAGAACAACATAAGCAACACAGCACTTTACAATAAGACAACCAGACATTAACAGTAGATATCATAATATCGCTTTCTCTTCTATAGTTGAGCATAGTTTCAAATACAATAATGTCAAACATAACAAAATAGTATATAACCATTCAAAAGAATGAAAGAATTACAGGATATTCTAACCAAATAACAGAAAATGATCAATGGCTAGTATAATATCTCATTTTCAATAAAAAATTTGTTTATACTATCACATATATTAAAATCCCAATAAGACACAACATGATAGAACCATTGGTATTAGCAGAGTAGAAGCATGGTAGGACTTCAAAGCAAGATGATATTAAATCAGCACTGGCTGCCATAATGTTTTGTTTTCTTCAAAACAGCTATTCATACCATCATGCGTAATAAAGTCAAACAAAACAGATTAAAACCATTCCAGCTGATGAATGAAAACATTGAAAGGCTTCAAAGCAATGAAGTGGGAAATCATGATTACCATAAAATCTTATGTACTCTTATCAACTCTCATACTAGGGAGACTATACGGTATTTGCACATGTTAGTTTGGTTTATTTCGCTTATGAGTATGGTCTCAAGTTGTGTCCATTTATTTATAAATGTCTCAATGTGATCATTCTTTATAGCTGAGTAGTACTCCATTGTATAAAAATGCCACAACTTTTTTATCCATTCCTCAGTTGATGGGCACTTAGGTTGTTTCCAAGATCTGGCTATTACAAATTGTGCTGCTGTGCCATGTTGGAACTTAGGGCACCAAGCCAACCAGTAAGCAGCCTTCCACCCTGGTAAGTGACTGTGGTCTGGGGAGCTGCGGCCACCCCAGGGCGGGGAAACAAGAAACAAGAGCGTTTCCTGAGATCCGCGCCATGCTGGAACTTAGGGCGCCAAGCCAACCAGTAAGCAGCCAGCCGCCCTGGGAAGTGACCGTGGTCTGGGGAGCCACGGCCACCCCAGGGCGGGGAAACAAGAAGCCAGAGCGTTCCCTGAGATCCACGCCATGTTGGAACTTAGGGCACCGAGCCAACCAGTAAGCAGTCTGCTGCTTACCGGGGCGTGGGCTTAGAATCAAACATACCACCACCACCACCCCCCGTTAACAGTTGGGATCCAGGGTTCTGGGTATCTCTTAGTAGATGACCATATTTGGTACAGTAAGTCGGGGGAGTTTCCTTCTACTATCTCTGAAGGCAGATATTTTTATCGCTGTATTGCTTTGTCCTGATTACTGGTGTTGCTCTATTCAATACTCTGTGTTGATGTGTTCTTTAATGTTGTGTATTTCTTTGATTTTGCTGTACCTCGTAGAACAACTGTTGTGAAGACAACGAGATATACAATGTTGCCTGCTACTGTTGTCCTGGTGACCTGCTTTGATGTTCTGTGCCAGTTTTACTATACTGTCTCAATTGGCTTTATTCCATCCTGTTTTTTTGTAACTGTTTGCAGCCTCACTGTGTGTTCACCTTGTATGCCTTAATTTTGTAACAGGAACAGCTATTTTTGGGAGGACAGTATATGGTTTGTCAACTAATGATTTATGGGTTTTTTTTGAGGTTTTTGTATTTTTTCTACCCTTTTTTTCTGTATTGCTTTTTTTCTCTTTAAATAAAATTTAAAAAAAATTTAAAAAAAAATTGTGCTGCTATAAACATGGGTGCACCATATATCACTGTGGTATGATGTTTTCAGTTCTTCTGGGAATATTCCTAGAATTGGAATAGCTGGCCCAAATGGGACTTCCAAAACCAGATTTTTGAGGACTCTTCAGACTGACCTTCACAGTGGTTGCACCAGTCTACACTCCCACCAAGAATGCACAAGAGTTCCTTTTTCCCCACAGCCTCTCCAGCATTTCTTGTTGGTAGGTTTTTTATCCTGGCCATTCTTTCTGGGGTGAGATGGACTCTCAGTGTGGTTTTAATTTGCATTTCTCTAATGACTAATGATGATAAACATTTTTTCATGTATTTATTTGCCATTCATATTTCTTCATCTGAGAACTGTGTATTCATTTCAGATACCCATTTTTGGATTGGGTCTTTGGACCCAATTGGGAATTTCAAGGATTTGATTTTTATTCATTCTTTATAAATTCTAGACGGAAGTCCTTTGTCTGAGGGACAGTCCATTAAGATTTTTTCCCAATTTGTGGGTTTTCTTTTCACTCTGCTGGAAATCTCTTTTGACATGCAGAAACTCTTTAATAAGATATGGTCCCAGTTATTGATTCTGGGAAGTATTTCCTGTGCAGTTGGATTCTTGTTCATGAATTCTCTACCTACCCCTATATCTTCAAGATTTTTATCTACTTTGTCTTCCAACAGATTTAGTGTTTCTGTTTTAATATTTAGATCTTTGATCCATTTAGATTTTAGTTTAGTACATGGTGATAGGCATGGGTCTAGTTTTAGTCTTCTGCATATGGATAGCCTATTTTTCCAGCACCATTTGTTAAAGAGATTGTCGTTCTTACAGCAAACATGTTTGGCCCCTTTATCAAAGAAAAGGTGGTTGAGTGAGTTTGTGGTTGTGGTTGTATCTTCCAATCTATTCCACTGATCTTTAGGTCTGTTTTTATTCCAGTGCCATGCTTATTTTATTACAGTAGCTTTGTAATATAATTTCAAGTCAAGGGATTGTGATGCCTCCTGCCTTGCCTTTGCTGCTTAGAATTGCCTTTGCTATTCTAGGTCTCTTCTGGTTCCAGATCAATTTTAGGAGTGATTTCTCTAGATCTATGAGGTATGTTAGTGGTATTTTGATTGGGATTGCATTGAATCTGTATAGGAATTTTGGGAGAATGCTTGTTCTTCCTATCTATCAACAAGGGATGTCTTTCCATTTTCTGAGGTCCTCTTCGATTTCCTTTCTCAGAGTATTATAATTTTCCTTGTATAGCTCTTTTACTTCTTTCATGAGATTAATTCCTAAGTATTTCATTTTTTTGGATGCTAGTTTGAAGAGTGTGACTTCTCTTATTTCTCTCTCAGTGTTTTTGTTGTTAGTGTATAGGAATGCAATTGATTTTTGAGTACTGACTTTATATCTAGCTACATTGCTGAATTTATTTATTATATCTAGGAGTTTTTCAATGGAGTTTTGGAGGTCTTCTATGTAAAGTATCATGTCATCTGAAAATAATGATAATTTAACTTCCTCTTTTCCTATCTTTACTCCTTTTATTTCTCACTCTTGTCTAATTTCTCTGGCTAGTATTTCTAGTACTATGTTGAATAGGAGGGGTGACAGGGGACATCCTTGCCTTGTGCCTGATTTTAAGGTAAAGGCTTTCAGTTTTTGGCATTTTAATGTGATGCTGGATGTTGGTTTGTCATAGATGGCCTTTATCATATTGAGGTGAAGACAATCTATTCCAATTCTCTGTAAGGTTCTTATCATGAATGAGTATTGGACCTTATCAAAAGATTTTTCAGCATCTATAGAGATGATCATGTGGCTCTTATGTTTGGCTCTATTGATGTGCTGGATTACATTTATTGATTTATGTATGTTGAACCATCCGTGCATTCCTGGGATGAATTCCACTTGGTCGTGGTGTATAATCTTCTTAATGATTTGCTGCGAATCCTGTTTGCTAATAATTTATTGAGAATTTTTGCATTTATGTTCATTAGGGAGATTGGCCTATAGTTCTCTTTTTTAGAGAACTTTTAGAGGGTCTTTCTCATGTTTTGGTACTAGAGTAATATTTGCTTCCAGGAATGACTTAGGAAGAATTGCTTCCCTTTCAATTTCATTGAAGAGTTTGAGGAGTGTCAGAATTAACTCTTCTTTGTATGTCTTGTAGAATTCTGCAGTGAATCCATCTGGGCGTAGGCTCTTCTTTGTTGGCAAGGAAAATTACATTTTCAACTTCATTAGAAATTGGGTTATTCAACAGTTTTACATCTTCCTGATCCATCTTCGGTAGTTCATATGTACCTAGGAATCTGTCTATTTTTTCTGTTTTATTGAACCTATGAGAGTAGAGGTTTTGGAAATAGGTGTTGATGATCTTCTGTATTTCCACTGAGTCTGTAGTAATTTCACCTTTTTCATTCCTTATTGCATGAATTTGAATTTTTTTCTTTCCTTTTTTAAATAAGGTTGGCTAGGGGCTTATCAATTTTGTTTATTCTATCAAAGAACCAACTTTTTAATTCATTGATTCTATGAATTGTTTTCTTAGACTCTATTGCATTAATTTCTGCTCTGATCTTTGTAATTTCCTCCCTTCTTTTGGCTTTGGGCCTGGTTTTCTCTTCTTTTTGTAGATGTTTGAGTTGTAGCATCAGGTTGTTTATTTGTGTGCGTTCTGTCTTCCTGATGTGGGAACTCAGTGCATAAATTTTCCTCTCAGGACTGCTTTCATTGCACCCCACTGAAAGAGTTGTGCCCTGGAAAGCTGTGGTGGGAGGCAGGAGCAAGGTGCTGGACCAAACTGTAGTCACCTTTCCCCATGTTGTGCAAATACCTCCGATCAATAACCTATGTATTACCTGTCCCTGCCCTAAGCACCACCCTGGTCAGAGGTTATATGAGTACCCTAACCCACATGTGCAGGTTAGAGAAGGCCAGGCTGTCTGTGGTCATGGACTTCTCTCCACGTCTTTGGGAATAAACGTCTCTTTTATCTCATATATTGCTGATCCATCATGCCGAAAACCCTAACACCCACAAATTCTGGTAAGTTGAGTTTGTATTTTTGTTTGCTTGTAGATATAGTGTTTAATTTCTTCTTTAATTTCCTCCATGACCCACTGATTGCTCAAGAGTGTATTACTCAGTTTCTATGTGTTTGTGAGGTTTTTGCAGTTGCTTTTATCATTAATTTCTAGTTTCATGGCACTATGATCCGATAACATGCATGGGATAATTTCAATTCTTTTGCATTTACTTAAATATGTTCTGTGGGCTAGTATATGGTCTATTTTAGAGAATGTCCCATGTACTGCTGAGAAGAATGTATATTCTGATGTTGTTTGATGGAAAACTCTATATAGGTCTATCAAGTCCATTTGTTCACAGCTGTGATTTAGTTCTGTTATTTCTTTGCTGATTTTCTGTCTACTTGATCTGTCCCTTTGTGTCAATGGCATGTTAAAATCTCCTGTTATAATTGTGTTATTGCTTATTTGATTTTTCATTTCTGCTAATATTTGCTTTGTATAGCTGGGTACTCTGGAGTTTGGTGCATATATATTGAAGATTGTTATCTCTTCCTCTTTCTTTTTTCTTTTCTTTTAAATATTATTTAAAGAGAAAAAAACAGAACAAAGGGTAGCAACAATATCAAATTCCAAGGAAAAAAGAAAAGAACAAAAACAACAAAAAAAACTAAGAAATTATTACTTGACAAATTACATACTGACTTCTTGGAAATAGTTGTTCAAATTACAAAGTTAAAACATGTAAAGTAGATATTCAAACAGTGAGACTGTTAACAGTTATGCTCCATGATCTGACAAAAACAGCAATATGGTCATCCATCTTACCCACTCAGATATACATGCATTTATATCAAAAGGGTAAAATTAAACACAACAAAACAGAACAAAGCGGGTCATAAGAAAGCAATGTAAGAGACCTAAATTTCAAAGCTAGACAATTGGAGATATTCACTCTCTATCGTATTGACTCTTGTTTCTTCCAAATAGTTATCCATATTGTCACATGCAGGGAATTCACATGAAACAACATAGTATGGAATTGATCTGAGCAAGACGGGGAAGGCATTTCAGGTCTTCAAGACCTGATAATAGGGGAGCCAAGAATGGCTGTCATAGTGTCTCTCATTCTCTTTAAAACAGCTGTCCATACCTTCATATGTGTTGAACTTAAACAAAACAAAACAAGCTAAAATCACTTTGAACAAAGAATGATAGTTTTGCTGGATTTCACATCATGATATTATGGAATCAGCACTGGGTACTGTAGTGTCTCTTTTTCTTCAAAGTAGTTGTTCATTTCAACATTTGTTATATAGTTGGTTCTTGTAAACTGTTTATAAGCTCTACACATGCATGAGTCTCTATGTGTATGTGTATCCTTTCTGTATTAGAGGGAAAAATGAAACAAAGCAAGACCAAACAAAACAATTCCTAGAAAAGCATGAAGCAAAAAAGTCATATAAAACCACAATACAAGGTGATCTACAATGATTACCACGGTGTCTCAGCAGAGTATAACAACATTAATAAAAACGAAGCATTGGAGACATTATGAGACTTCAAAAGCAAGTAATAATCAAACAAGACTGGGTATCTTAGTGTATCTTGTCATCTTCAGTGTAGTTGCCTATACTCTTAGACTTGATGCTATCAATCATAACAGATTTAAATAAAATCAGTCAATACAAAACATCAATCTAACAAACCAGATTCAAATAAGATCAGTCATAATAGGACAGTATAAATTACATAGGGCTTCAGATTAAATTGATAGGAAATTAAGGATGATTACCATAATATGTCCTCTTATTTGGGGGTTAGCTGACCATGTCCTCAAGTCTAGTGTAAGTACACAAACTGAAATAGCATGTAATCCATCTAAGCAGAGTGATGACAATAATGTAGATTTTAAATCTTAATACCCAATTAACAATATCCTCTGCCTTCCTTTTTTAGATAATTCCTCCCCTTTTGCTCCCATAGGGTGCATTGTTCATTTTGGGTCCCACTGCCTCCCTATATAGAGCCTCTCATTGGACCCTATCTCCTGATCTACTCTGCCTGTGTTTCTCTCTGTTAGTATTTCGAGGCCCTCTGTACTAGAGATTACAGCCAATCTTCTCTTCCTCATTTTTGCTATTCTATTTTTCTGCCATTTGTTGTCTATTTTTCTTTTCCATTCCACTGTCTGCCCCATTCACTGAGGCCTCTATTCCACTGTTCCTAAAATACTCATATTCTTTTTCTCTCTCTCTAAGATGTCCATCAGTATTTTTTGTAGGGTTGAATTGGTGGTCACAAATTCTCCTAGTTCCTCTTTGTCATGGAAGCATCTTGCTTCTCCATTAATTTCTAGAGAGAGTTTTGCAGGATACATCAATCTGGGCTGGAGGTTGTTCTCCTTCAGGGCTTGAATTACTTCACTCCAAGCGCTTCTTGACTTGATGGTCTGTGTCGAGAAGTCTGCCATGATTTTGATGGGTTTTCCTTTATAGGTGATCTGTTTCTTTTCTCTGATGGCTTTTAATATTCTGTTCTTATATTGAATTTCTGGGATCTTGATTATTATGTGTCTAGGTGTAGCTCTGTTTTGGTTGTAGGTGGCTGGGGTTCTATATGCTTCATACATCTGCGTATCATTTCCTTTTTCTGTTTGGGAAGTTTTCCTTACTAATTTCTGTGAATAGCCTTTGCAGTTCCTCTGTTTTGACTCCTGCTTCTTCATTCACATGCTTTATTCTTAAGTTATAGATCCTCTTGTCATCCTCTAGCCTTTGTATGGTTACTGCCTGCTCCCTTATTATTTTTAAGAGATCTTCCCTTTCATGATCACACATTGCAAGCCTGTGTTCAATTTTTGATAGTCTATCTTTGGTTTCTTTCAAGCAGTTTTGCCAACTTTCTATGGAGTATTTAGTTTCCTGGTAATCTCTTTGAATCTGCTTTATGAATTCTAGGTTTGCTCTATATTCTTCAGTGAACATTTCTCTCCTTTTGTGTTCCTCCATTCTTCTGTTTGTGTCTTCTTGAGAGGTGCCCAGCCTTTCTTTTATTAATCTACTTATCTCTTGTTTAATTTGGCTTAATATTTCAGTTTTGATCTCATTTATGAGGTCCGGAAGATATTTCTTTATGTCTGCTGATGCTGTGCTTGATGTTGCATGTTTGGTGCCCTCAATCTCTATCTCTTTTGTATTTACCTCTCCTGGATCAATACTCCCAGGGTTGGGGGCTGAGGGTTTTTTCTTATTTCTCTCTCTCGTCATGTTTTTGGTTCCTTCCATACAAGTGTATAGTGCAATTCCCAGCCCCTTTTCTTGTTGGTTAAAGTTCCTCTAGAGCACGCAGGCTAGGAGCTTCTGCCCTCTTCAGTGGGCTATCAGAGATTGAAGTTCAAGCAAGGGCAGTGTGCACTGGCTCCTCCCCTCCAGAGCAGTCAATCTTTGCAGGCCTTCACTGTGTCAGTGTGCGCCATACTCAGGGAATTAGTTTGTAGCAATCCACTGGTCCCGGCCAGGGGCATGGCCCAGTCCAAGCAGATCCTACCAATCTGCTCAGCGAGGGGAGCAACCAGCTGAATGGAGTTAGGGCTCTCCTGCCCAAATCCAACATGTCGTCCAGTCAGTTGCCCCTTTCCCATGGGAGGGTCTTATTCCCATCACTCACCGCGTGTTGATGCCGGTCCCCGAGAACCGCTGGGCTCCCCAACCTCTGACCTCAGTGTGGCTGGGGCAAATTCACAGAGCCTCTGGGTGGGTCATGTGCAGAGCCGGTTCTGGGCAAGCTGCACCCAGGGCTGTTCACCTCCATGCTCGGGGATGCTCAAGCCAGTCGCATTGGCACAGTTCAGTGGATCAGGGCAGTCTCCAGCAGGAATTCAGGTGGCTCAGTGCCATATTTGCCGATCTTAGCTTCTCTAATGGTAGCCCCAGGCTCATATTCGAGCAGTTTTTTTCACTTTAGTTTCTTCCTGGGTTGAGAGAGTCCATCTTTCTCTGTTTGCATCTCTCCAGGGTGTTCTAGTCTGGCATTTGAGCTATCTCTCTCAGAAAGGGTCCATAGCCTGCTACCTACCAGTCTGCCATCTTTGGAAACTCTCCTGAATAAAAATTCTTATCCCATGTAAGTCAGTTTATTTTTCAAAAGAACAGCTGATTGAGTTTGACCTTATTAGCATCTGAGAACATATTTTCATTCCAGAAATGCTCTCTTCACTATATTAAAGTATGTAGTTTCTTCAGCCTTCCTTAAGTTAATTTTCAATCCTTTAGTTGATCTTACTACTATTCTGAATCCTCTTCAAATGTCCGTGTCACTATTTTGTGTGGTCACGTTAGAAGCAAGGAAGTACTAATCAGATGTACTCAAGTTTTTTGGAGGTTTCAGTCCATACTCAGTTGGCTCCAAGGCAGGTGGCATGGCATGGCTGCAGTTCATGGCAGCTGCAAACAGCAAGTGGAAACCGGTGAGAGAGCTATCTCTTCCTCTTGAATTTTTCCCCTAACTAGTATGTAGTGACCTTCTTTATCTCTTTGGATCATTCTTGGTTTGAACTTCACATTGTCTGCAAACAGATGGCTACTCCCACTTTTTTTTGGTTTCCTGTTGCATGAAATATTGTTTTCCATCCTTTGACTTTCAGTCTATGAGAGTCCTTTTGGGTTAGGTGGGTTTCTTGTAGACAGCATATGGTTGGATGTTGTTTCTTGATCCATTCTGCCAGTCTGTTTCTTTTGATTGGTGAGTTGAGGCCATTTACATTAATGGTTGTAACTGTTATATATTGATTTATTGTTGACATGTTATCTTTCTGCTGTTGTATCTTTAGCTTTCCATTCTGTTTAATTGTCTGCCTTGCTTGGTGGTTTTATCCTATGTGTATCTAGAATGTCTTTCAGTATTCTTTGTAGGGTTGGTTTGGTGTTCATGAAGTTTTTCAGCTGTTCTTTGTCATGGAAGTATCTTATTTCTCCATTGATTTTGAAGGACAGTTTTGCAGGGTACGTCAGTCTGGGTTGGAAGTGGTTTTCCTTTAGGATGTGAAATACTTCACTCCATGCTCTTCTTGATTTCATTGTTTGTGTTGAGAAGTCTGCTGTGATTCTGATAGGTTTTCCTTTTTAGGTGATCTGTCTTTTCTCTCTAATAGCTTTTAGTATTCTGTACTTATGGTGGATTTCTGGGATGGTGATTATTATTTGTCTGGGTGTAGTTTTATTTTGGTTATGGCTATTTGGAGTTCTATATGCTTCACTAATCCAAATGTCAGTTTCCATTCTCATGTTTGGTAAGTTTTCAGCTATTACTTCTGTAAATATCCTCTTGATATCATTTGGGCTGTCCCCTTCTTTTTCATTTATCCCTATTAATCTTATGTTATTTTTCTTTGCATCATCTCATAGCTGTTGAATTGTTATTTACTGATTCTTTGTTATTTTTAAAAGATCTTTCCTTTCCTGTTCACTGGCTGTGATCTTATCTTCGAGGTCTGAAATTTTATCTTCACTTTCATTGAGGCGGTTTTGGCAGCTTTCAATAGAATTTTTGATTTCAGATATATCCCTTTGAGTCTGCTTTATTTCTTTCTGTTTGTTTCTTGTAGTGTTCATTCAGGGATTCTATCTGTTTGCTTTGTTCCTCTAATTTTTTAGCTGTGTCTTCACAAGATGTGTTCATTATTTCTTTCACTGCTTTTATCATTTCTTCTTTTACGTGGGCAATTATTTCTGATTTGAATTTCTCCATAGCTTCCCCTAGTTGCTTCTTTATTTCAGTTGATATAATTTCAGTCATTTCAGGAGTATGGCTTCTATTTTCTTCTATGTACATGGCTCCTAGGCTTTCTTGGGATGGGATGGAGATTTGAGCCTGCCTTTTGGTCTTTCCTTTTGCCATTTTTCTTTATTTCCTCGCTTTGAGTGGTGTTCCAAAGCTTCCTCTGGGTGTGTGGTGGATCTCCTCCTGCACCCTCAGCTCTTGGAGCAGTCTCAGCTCCCCTGCAAGTTTTTGGCTCCCTAAATTGAGAGGTGGAAGCTGAGCATGGTGAACTGGGGCTGGCAGAACCCCCTGGGCACAATCCCCTGTCCTAGGGGGCTGGATATGATCTCAACCACTGGCAGTGCTGGTCTTAAGCTCTTTCCAGGCCAGCCCAAATGGGCCTAGAGTCCTCATGTACGGTCTCCACCTCCTGAGCCGAAAGATGGCCACTGGGCACAGTTGACTGTGGACCTGGAATCTGCTGGGCCCAGTTCAGCATCCCTGGCAGCTCCCAAGAAACTCAAATGCCATGAGCGTAGGTCTCCAACTTTCCCTGGGGCACTGGGACTCACCTCAGGCAATCCCCACTGCCCTGCAGGCTCTTGGCTCCCTTAATTGAGAGGCAGAAGCTGGGTGTGGAGAACTAGGGCTGGCAGAACCCTCGGGGCAAAATCCCCTGTCCTAGGGGGGTGGATATGAACTCAACTGCTGGCAGTGCTGGTCTTAAGCTCTCCCCAGGCCATCCCAAATGAGGCCAGAGTCCTAATTTCTTTCATATATTTTTATTTTAATTTTTTTAAGATAGGGTCTTATTATGTAGCTCAGGCTGGCCTTGAACTCATTATGTAGCCCCAATTGGCCTCAAGCTCACAGTGATCCTCCTGCCTCAGCCACCCAGGTGCTGGGATCATAGGGGAGCCCATCAAATCCAGCTAGATTCTTGCATTTTGTGGCTTCCTCCCCTGCCTGGGAAGTTGTCTGTTCTTTGCTTTTCCAGCAATCTCCTCTCTCCAGGCACATCTTCCCACACTCACCACAAGGAAACCCAGGCAGCTTAGCCTGAAGTTGTGATCTTTCAGCAGTTACTCTTTTTCCCAGAAGTGGCTCAGAACGGGTGGCCCATTTCATGCTTTTCAGTGATATAGAAGCCTCTTCCTGCCATCCAAGTTAACTCAGGGCTTCTAGGAACTTGACACTTGACTTTACATTCAAAACTAGCCTTTAAGTGATTTGCTATCAGTCTCTTTGCTGTTTCCTTCAGTGCTAACAGTGCTGTGGGTTGGGATGTCCTTCATTTCTAATGTGTGCTGCTTTCCTTTTCTTTACTAAGTGTTATAATAAAATTAGTCCAAATAGTCTAGCATTTATTTCACATGCTATGCAACATTATACATTATACATATCTATTAGGGGACAGAGGTTTTCCTGTGTCTGCTTTGTTATGAAGATCAGAAGTCTTTTCAAATACCATTATTTAGTGATAACTCCCAAGTATGTATTTCCAACTGAGATCTTAATACTGAGTTCTATCAGCATCTTCCTCTGCAACTGGAAACACCTACACCCAGTATGTCCAAAATTACTGTTTTATGTTTCCCAGATCTCAAATCTACCACTGCTCTCTCCATCTCCCTATCTCAATAATTGGAGAAATTGAAATCCTGGAATAAGATAATCTTTGACTTCTTCTCTCTAAATGATGGGATTAATTTCACTGAGGATGACTGATCACCCCAGTTTGTCTAGGACTGAGGAGACTCCATCATTGGGATTTCTCAATGTAAAATACCAGGAAGGCCCCAGGCAAACTGGGCAAGCCAGTCAATTTAACTCTATCCTTAAATTTTTTTTTAAATCTTTCACCTCTCTTCACCCCACTCTGCTGCCTCTGCCAGGTACTGGAATGTTACATGAGAAGTCCTTCAGTGCCTCCTGCTCCAGTTCTCTGCCCATGATCTTACCCTTTTTCACACGTTTTCCATGCAATTGATAAAGTGACCTCAGGAATCTAAATGTAACTAGTCACAAGCTTTGCCACCCATTGACTCCCATTGTCTCATGGATAATTTCTAACTTTTAAAAAACTTACTGCCAAGTTTATTGGCACCATTCACATATATATAATAATCACATTCACTATAGGGAATTTGTGCCTGTACATGATGTTTCCTGATTCCTGTTTTTTCCCCATTTCCCTCTCCTCCATCCCACCTCTCTTCCCCTCCTTATTTACAAAATTTTGTTTCCATTTTATCCTTCTTTTCTTTTTTCCCCTTTCCCCCTCTCCCGTCTTCATTCTCCTCTTCTTTTAAATATATATTTTATGCATATATGTATATATATATATATATATATATATATATATACACACACACACACATATACATATATATTATACATTTTGGTTCTTTTTTACACTTTCTGTTTCTCACACCAGAGAGAAAATGTGATACTCACACATATTTGTTTGATTTATTTCACATAAGAGTATGTTCTCAAGGTCAATCCATTTTGTTCTAAATGTCTTATTTATCCTCTTTATGGCTGAGTAGTACTCCATCGTGTTTAAAAAAAACACATTTTTATCCATTTATCAGATGATGGAGATTTGCATTGTTTCCAAGATTTAACTGTTACAAACTGTGATGATATAAACATGAGTGCACATATATTGCTGTGGTATGATGCTTTCATTTCTTTTAGAAAGGTGCCAAGAAGGGGGTTATCTGGGTCAAATGGAACTTCTAGTCCTACTTTTTTTCAGGAATCTGTTGCAGCAGTCTACACTCCCACCAAGAGTGGAGAAATGTTCCTTTTTTTCCTACATTCTAGCCAGAATTTATTACTTGTTGATTTCTTGATAGTAGCCATTCTTTCTGGAGTGAGATGGAATCTCAGCATTCTTTTAATTTATATCTCTTTAATGATTAATGATGTTGAACATTTTTTCATATATTTATTTGCCTTTTATACTTCATCTGAGAAGTATGTATTCATCTCAGATGCCCATTTTTGGATTGCATCTTTAAGTTTGTGGGGGTCTGATTTTTTTCAATTCTTTATATGTTTTAGATATTAACACTTTATCTGAGGAACAACTGATTAAAGTTTTTTCCAGTTCTATGGTTTGTCTTTTACCTCTGTTGGTTATTTGTTTTGCTGTATAAAAGCTTTTTAATAAGATGAGATCCTAGTAGTTGATTCATCATAGTACTTCTCATGCAGTTGGGATTTTGTTCATAAACCTGTGCCTTCAAGAGTTCTACCTACTTTATCGTCTAACATATCTTCTAACAGTGTTTTTCTTTTACTATTTAAATCTTTGATGCATTTAGATTTTGGCTTACTGTGTAATGATAGTTGTGGGCTAGTTTTAATCTTAGGCATGTGGAAAGTTGGTTTTTCCAGCACCATTTATTTAAGAGGCTATCTTTGTTCTAGTGAAGGTGTATGGCTCCTTTGTCAAAGATAAGGTGACTGAGTCTGGGTTTGTTTCTATTTCTTTTAATCTGTTCCATTGATCCTCAGGGGCCTCAGGGGTTTTGCCTGTACCAAGCTGTTTTTTTTTTAAATCACAATAACTCTGTAGTACAATTTCAGGTCAGGGATTTTGATTCCCTCTCACTTACCTTTGTTTCCTAGATTTGTCTTTGATATTCTAGGTGTCTTATGTTTCCAAATGAGTTTTAGGATTATTTTCTCTAGTTCTGTGACATATGCTATTGGAATTTTGATTCAGATTACATTAAGTCTGTATAATGATTTTGGAGATAAGGTCATTTTCACTATTTTGCTTCTTTATACCCAAGAACAAGGGATATCTTTCCATTTTCTGATATCCTCTTCAATCTTTCTCAGAGTACTGTAATTTTCAATGTAAAAGTCTTTTACTTTCTTTGTTAGATTAATTACTAAGTATTTCATTTCTTTCAATGCTATTGTGAAAGGTATTGTTTCCATAATTTCTCTCTCAGCTTGTTATTTGTGTACAGGAATGCTACTGATTCTTGTGTGTTGACTTTGTATCCAGCTATGCTTCTAAATTTTACTATTAAATCTGTGAGCCTTTTGGTGGAGTTTTTGAAGTCTTCTATATAGAGTATCTAGTTATCTGAAAGTATAATGATGATATAACTTCTTTCTTATGCTTATTTCTTTCTCTTGTCTGATTGCTCTGGCAAACATTTCCAGAACTATATTGAGTAGGAGTTGTGGTAGTGGACATCCTTATCTTGTTCCTGATTTTAGAGTGAAAGCTTTCAGTTTTTGGCCTTTTTGTCTGATGTTGGCTGTTGTTTTGTCATAGATCATTTTTACCAGATTGAGATAAAGGCCATCTATTTTTGATTTTCTATAGGGAGTTTATCATGAACAGATGTTGGACTGTGTCTAATTCCTTTTCTGCATTTATTGAGATTATCATGTGATTTTTGTCTTTGGTTCTGTTAATATGGTGTATTACATTTATTGATTTCTATGTTGAACCATTTCTGCATCCCTGGGAGGAATTCTATATGGCAATAGAATATAATCTTGATAACTTTCTGCATCCTCTTTGCCAGTATCTTTTTGAGGATTTTTGCATTTATGTTCACTGGGGAGACTGGCCTATATTTCTCATTTTTGGTTGGGTCTTTCTCTGGGTTTGCTTATAGGCAATACTTGCCTCCAGGAATGACTTGGATAGTATTGTTTCCCTTTCAATCTCATTAAAGAATTTGGGGAGTGATGCCATTTGATTCTCTCTAGGTTTGTTGTAGTATTCAGCAGTAAATTCACCAGAACATGGGCTTTTCTTTGTTAGTAAGTTTTTAATTACATTTTAAATTTTGTTGGTTGATATTGTATTTAGAATTTTGATAGCTTCTTAATTCAACTTTGGTAACTCATATGTATCTAGGAATCTGTCCATTTCTTCCATGTTTTCCATCCTACTAGAGTAAAGGTTCTTCCAATATACATTGATGATCTGGATTTCTGCAGGATTCATTGTGATTTTTACACTTTTTATGCTTAACTGCATGGATTTGAGTCTTTTTTTCATTTTTTTTGATAAGGTTGGCTAAAGATCATTTTATTTTATCTTTCAAAGAATCTTTCAATTCATTGATTTAAAGATTTGATCTTTCAATCATTGATTGAAATCATTGATCAATCATTGATCACTCAATCACTGATTGATTCATTCATTCAAAGATTTATCTTTCAATTCATTGATTCTTTGTATTATTTTCTTAATCTCAGTTGCATTAATTTCTGCTCTGACCTTTTTAATTTCCTCCCTCATATGAACTTTGAGCTTGACTTGTTCTTTTTCTAGAAGTTTGAGGTTTAATGTTAGGTTGTTTATTTAAGATCAATCTATTTTCCTGATATGAGAATTTCCACTATACATTTCTCTTAGGACTGCTTTCATTGTGTCCCATAAGCTCTGGTATGTCATATCAGCATTATCATTTAATTGTAGATACTACTTAATTTATCCCCTAATTTTATCTGTTATCCATTGGTTTTTCAGGAGGGTGTTATTTAATTTTCATATGTTTATGGAGTTTTTGAGGTTTCTTTTGCCATTAATTTCCAATTTCATTGCACTGTAGTCTGATAAATGCATGGAATAATTTAAATTCCTTTGTATTTACTTAAGAATGTTCTATGAGCTAGTATATGGTCTATTTTGGAAAATTTCCCATGTACAACTGCAAAGAATGTGCATTCTGATGTTGTGGGGTGGGATACTCTGAGACATCTACTTTGGATTCATTTGTTCATAGGTTTAGTTCAACTGTGATATTTCTTTTTTGATTTTTTTTTGTCTGGTTGATCTATCTACTTGTCACAATGGAGTACTAAGGTCCCACATTACAATTGTGCTAATGTTTATTTTATTTTTCATATCCATTAATACTTGTTTTATATAGTTGGGTGCACCTGTATTTGGTACATATATATTTATGATTGTTATCTCCTCATCCTAGAGTTTTCCCTTAACAGTTATATATGACCTCCTCTGTGTCTTTTAATCAGTTTTGGTTTGAATTTCACTTTGTCTGCAAATAGAATAGTTACCTCTGCTTTTTGTCAGGGTTCTGTCTCATGAAATATTGTTTTCCATCCTTTGACTGTTAGTCTATGAATTTCTTTTTTAATTGTGTTTCTTAAACTCAGCATATTGTCAGATTTTGTTTCTTGATTCATTCTGCCAGTCTGCTTCTTTTGATTGATGAATTGAGACCATTTACATTGATAGTTATAACTGAGATGTATTGATTCAAATTTGTCATTTTATTTTCCTGTTGTTGGTTCCATCTTTACCCTCTGTTTAATTGCTTGTCTTGCCTTATGAACTGTTTCTATTGGCATTTTGTGGGTTTTAGTCTTCTTTCTCTCTCTCTAAAATATCCTTCAGAACCCTTCATGTGTTTGTTTTTTGTGATCATGAATTTCTTCAATTTTTCTTTTTCATGGAAGTATCTTATTTCTCTATTGATTGTGAAGGATAGTTTTTCAGGGTACATCAGTCTGAGTTGGAACTTGTTTTCTTTCAGGACTTGAAATACTTCATTCCAAGTTGTCCTTAACTTAATGGTTTGTGTTGAGAAGTCTGCTATGATTCTTATGGGCTTTCCTTCATTGATTTGTTTCTTTGCGCTGACATTTCTTAATATTTTGTTCTTGTGCTGAATTTCTGGAATCTTGATTACTGTATTTCTTATTGTAGATTTATTTTGAGTATAAATAATTGGAGTTCTATATACCTCACATATCTATATGTCTAATTCATTCTCCATCCTTGGAAAGCTTTTGACATTACTTCCGTGAACAGGTTTTTTTTTATGTCATTTGTTCTGGCTCCTGCTTTTTCATTGACTGCAATCAATCTTATATTGTTCTTTCTTGCAGCTGTTGGATTGTTTTTTTATGGCCCCATGCTAATTTTAACAGATCTTTTTTCTGTGATCACTAACCACAATTCTGTCTTCTAATTCTCATATTGTCTTCACTGTTGTTCAATTGATTTTGTAAGCTTTCAATGGAATTTTTAATTTCCTGAATATCTGTTTGACTTCTATGTTCCTATGTTGGGTGTTCACGTTTTCTATCATTTTCCTATGCTTCTCTGTATTTAACCTATACCTTAGGTGTGCTGAGCAGGTCCATCATTATGGTCATAATTTCTCTCTTTTTTTTTTAACCTGGGAGATTATTTCTTTTATTTCCTTTATAGCCTCATGAATTACTTTGCTGCTGCTGTTGTTTGTTTTTGTTTGTTTGGGTTTTTTTTATTTTGTTTCTTTCTGCTGGTTTTATTCCAGAGAATTCAGGTAGTAGCTTCTGATTTCCTCTATCTCTTTGTACCCTGGATTTGTCCTGGGTGGGCTGGAGGTCAGTGGTTTCATTTTGCTTCTGTGTTTTGTTGCTTTCTATTTTTTATTTCATTTTGTTCTCTGTTGGTCTTGTAAGGGTCTTATAGTAGGTAGCTTTATCACTAGTATTGAGACTTCCCTTGGGGATATATGTTCCTTAGAGATGTTCCTTAGAGATGATGACTTAGAGATGTCTTTGAAGTTTAAGTGGTACTTGGTCTTTCTGTCTGCCCCAAGATCTTACCTTCCCAATTTAGTAAGGATGATGTATTGCTATCTATTTGGCTCAACACCCAATCCTTTGGTACTGGACAGTGTTGTCATACAAGGGAGAAAAACTGATTACAACAGGTGTGGCATCCTGGTTAAAATACTACAATTAGTATAGTACAAATAGTACAATTAGTAATAAAAATAGCATAAAGCACAGCCTCAAACCTGAAAAACTGTGTTAATTATTAATTAGGTACCTTTAACCATATGGGCAAGATCTACAGTTATATAACAAAATCCAACATTATTCAGGAATTTGAATGATTTTACCCTGAGGTGAGGAAATTTAAGAGGAATGGGGAACAAAACTGAAAGCTAAATGAAGAGAAATATAGAGTCAAAGCTGGAGGACAAAGGATGATAACCCAGCCATTGGGAAACTGGAAAAGGGGGCAGGAGAGAGAGAACAAAGGAGAAACCAAGATTATTGAAGCAGATCAGAAAGACTAGAGAGAATGTTCACTCACATGTAAATATAAAACCAAGAGAGATAGTTGAGCCAAGAGAGAAATAGGAATAGATCAGATCAAGAATAAAGGTAAATGCCAAAACAACCTAAAAAAACAAGCAAACAAACAAAAACCTTTGTGTCTCTGTGTCACTCCCACAGAGACAGCCCAAAGCCACTCCCAGTGTATAGAGATGGCTCCTTCTGGTAAGCACAGCCTTCTCTGTTCCACTTCCACTGGCATGTCTCTGTCCTCTCATGTCACTTGCTGCAGGGTGGGTGGATGGGGTGCTGGGGCCATCTCTCTGCTCCTACTGTCACTGCAGAGACCCTGGTTCCTGCTTTGATCCTCTTTGCTGGCAGGTGCGGGGTGGGAGTAGGGTTTATGGGGTGGGTTTGGGGGGCATGGTAGTGCTAACCTTACAGATTGCAGGAGGGATTTGCTATTCCACTCACTAACTGTGCTGCCACTGCCATGGTCATGTCACTGCGCACTGCCATGGTCTCTAGTGTTCCTGACTCCCAGCTTCTGCCACTGTCTCAGAGGCAGCCCAGGGCTGCTCAGTCCATTTCAATCTCATCTTCCACAGGGAGAGTGCCATGGCTGTTTAAATCCCACACTTCTGCATCATAGTGGCTGCAGGGCAAGAAGGGTCACAGGCCCTTCTGCCATGGTCCATAACTTTGTTTAGATTAGGAGTTTCAGTTAGGGCACACTACAAAAAGAAAAAAAACATTGGCAGCCCACTGAGGAGGAAGCAGTTCCTGCAAAATGGGCTGCTGCATCCTCTGTATAGAGGAAAGAGGCCTTGCATTCCTAATCTGTCCTATTTAGCTCGAGTTAGCCACACTTTTGTGGTCCATCCATTTCTCAGAGGCTTCCCAGCATGACAAATCTTGCTTGGCATATAGGCAGCAGTGCCAATGACTACCCTGTGGGATGGATTGCCATTGTGTAAAATCTTATGTATGTACTTATTTTTAGATACAAGGCTCTTATTTCAAATTGATTTGGCTATCAGGGTATATGTCCCTTGCTTTCCTCCTGTTACCTGTATTTTTGGCTGATTTTCTCTGAGTTGCTCCAATGCAGTTCCTCCTCCATTCGATCATGTTGAATTATTTCTAACTTTTTAGCACAGTTCACTGTAACTGTGTATAAAATGGGCATCTTGCCCCTGCAGTTCCATTCCTTGATCCTATTCTGTTTGCCACATACCTGTTCCACACATATTGGATGACTCACAATTCCTCAAATACATCACAGGTTTGGGTGTTTCCAGGTTTCCCAAACACACTAGTTCCACAAGGGCTGCTTTTCTTCAAACCCTTTATTTGTTGAACACCTACTTGTCATTCATAATTGAAATTCAGAGTCTCCCTCTCAGGAAAGCCATGTCTGATTTCTCTGCTATAGCCTGAGTGCCTGGAGTTAGCATGGGACTTCTCACTTGGTGTTGTAATTATTTATGTGTGGATTTCTATTAGGCCATGAATTTTTTTTGTTTTTTTAAGACAAGATCTCTCTCTAATTCTGTAGCTTAAGATATGCATATGTATTACATGAAAATAAGAAATGCAAGTTTGGGGCTTGAGAAATAGCTTGGCTTCTCTTATCAAACCAATTTCTTTGAGCCTCAGCATCCTGTTCTCCTTTCCTGGCTACTTCTCCTGTTCAGATCTAATCTTGCATGTCACTGGCTCCAAAGAATCTCCCTAGATCCCTCAAGACAAGGTTACGGGCCACTGATGCACTACCACAGCATCTTGTGCTGCTCCTGTCTGCTTGCAAAGGAATCTACCATGTTTTGTTCTCTTCTATGTCTCTTGCACCTAGGCCACACATTGGGAAGTCAATCAGTACAATTGGATTAATAAACTATAGACTGCAGGGTACTGAACAAAAGATGGTATCTAAGCTAATTTTAGTCAATCTTCTGTTAAACTGATAAAGCTTTTTTATTTTTACCATGATGAGAGACATTAAATGACGACTGCCCCCCCCCGAAAATTGTTTTCAATGCCATGGTCTCAACCATTAATGAAATAAGAACACATTCAATCAGGTTTTTGGCCCAAAAAAGGCACAATAAGGCAGGAACTTGGCAAAACAGAAAACCAGTAAACTAAGGAGTGATGCCAGAGGAAGAAACACTAACACCAACTTCGTACCCTTCATCTGTACCAGGGACCATTCATCCTCATGCCCGGATGCCAACCTGCAGCAAGCAACAAAACCTTCCAGCGTCTAAGTCAGGAGAGAAGGAGCATAGTCTGGTTTCACTTATCACTCTCCTTACTCCTGACCCAAGTGGCAGGGAAACTCACAGGTTAGCACTTTCACCCAGAGCAAACTCTCTTTGGGCTCAGGTGAACTAGAGCACTACAGCAGTCCCAGTCCACAGGCATTCCTACCAACACCCCAAAGCCAACCTCCCTGACTGTCCCAACTTCAGTCTTTTTACATCTCAATTTCCAGAAAGCCCTGTAGCTTCTCTGTCTCATCTACTTTTTCTTCTTACAGCACATTCTGTATTAGTATACAGAGTGAACTCAATTATAATCACTGGTAGTGCCATTTTGTCTTTCCTTTCCCTATAATAAATTTTCTCCTTCTCTCATGAATCACTTTCTGTGTCCACCAATTGCCACCCAGGATTCATGCCCATTATCCTTCAGACTACAACTCCGTATCTGAGTAATTTTATATCTAAAGAAGACATGGATCAATAAGCCTTTGTCAAGTAGTTTTCTTAAATTATTCACTAAGAATCACTTTCAAACAAGAACTCAGAACTTTCAAATGGTCAGATATGATTAACACATTTCTTTGGGGAGGATTACTTGGGTCCTAGAGCTTTCCTACTTCTTTTTATTATTGTCATAATCTTTCCATTTTCTGTACTTGCGAAGAAACATCTCATTGTAGAAAAAGCTTTAAGGTATAACACAAGTCTCATGTGAAAAGATATGATGTTAAAACTCAAAGGGTTTAGTAAATGATGGAAAAGTTGCTGAGAGAAAGACCAAAAATTGCTTTTATGGAGGTTCATGTGAATCCTAAGGAGAAAGTAGCTACAGACAAAAAGGAAGGAATTATTTTTTTCTCTCATATACCAAGTACAGAGATTGCTATGGTTTGTGTCTCGGTGTCCCTCCAAAGCCTCGTGAACTCATGGAGGTGGCTGAGTCTAGCATTTATGATTGGTTCGTTGTCCAGCACTGGGGTTGGCAATGTGAGTGCTTCACTTGCCTAGGGGCTGGTAGCTGGCATACAATATAAGGGAGGAAAGGAGGTGTGCTTTTTTCTTTTTGCTCTTTCACTTTTGTTGCCTGCAGCCACCATGGGCTGCCCCTTAGACCTCTCCTCTCCCTTGGAAACAACTGTATATGGACTGAAACCTCCACAAACTGTAAGCTAAATAACCCTTTCCTTCCTTCATTTTGGGCATCAAGTATTTTGTCTCAGCAATGAGAGAAAAGTAATCAAGAGAGAGAAGTTCATGCAAATGATGGGATGAATAATACCCCCAACTTCTGCTTATTCTGGTCATCAGTATGGCATGTTGGATTTAGAGATGCTTGAGAATGACTGGTCATCAGATCACTATGGTAGGTCACTGAAAAAGTCTGAAGCAGGAATAAAGAAAATTGTGAACACTAGATGGTAGCTGACAGAATTTGTTAATAATAACCCATAAGAGAATTTCTAGAAACTCCTAAAAATCATGTGAGAAAGTTCGCTTTTAATAATGGATAAAGCCTGGAATGAGGATACTAAGGTTTATTACTTTAACATGACTGAAATCAAGTACGGCTTCGATGAACAGAGATTATAGTTTGGAGGATCTAGTCCAAGGTTACTAATTCTAACATGGTGCCCATCTGCACAACAAAATCACAATTTACAAAATGGACCCAGGAGAGCATCTGTGTTACAACTGCCTAACCACTGGCAGGGGCAAGTCTTGACACATGTACCAGTTTTCAAGGGTTCAGCTGCTCCCACCTCAGAAAGAAAATAATTGCTGAAACTCATTACTTAACTTCCTATGGGCAATCATTGACCAGGCTTGATATGCTAACTTTGGAGTAGAATCTTCATAAACCTGTGTGAACAGCCAGCCTTAAGTGGGAGAAGTATCTGATGAAAACAGAAACTAATTTCATTGAATTATTTTTATGTGAAATTTTTCCTGAGTCTGGGGGGGGTAATGATAGCAAATACATTTGAATCAATCAAAATCGCCTTCCCTGTTCCATCTATTCAGGTACAATCCTTTTATAAAAGGCAAAAAAGGAAATCAGTGAATCCCAAGGGAGACACAAACCTAATGAGCATGTCTGGATGCCCTGTAACTCCCAGTTCAGGTGGAAGATTTTGAAATTGTGTTAATTTTACAGCCGAGATGATAGCTACTGTGGTCTGAATGTTTGTGTTCCTCCAAAATTCATTTCTTTAAACTTAGCAGAAGGTAGGGCCTTTGGGAGGTGATTTGATCATGAGAGTACAACCTCCATCAGTGGGATTAGTGCCCTTATGAAAGACAGCCCAGAGAACTGACTTGCCCCTCTCACCATGTGAGGGCAGCTCCTCTCTCTCTCTCTCTCTCTCTCTCTCTCTCTGTCTCTCTCTCTCTCTCTCTCCTCTCTCTGCTTCCTGCTGCCAAACCATGCACTCTTTCTCCTCTGCCATGCTGCCCTGCCTTGGAGACAGCAGACTATGGACTGAAACCTCTACAAAGTGAAAACCGAGATAAACTTCTCCTCTTTAAAGCTGTGGAAAGTATTAAGTCTCAGCACCAAGAAAGTAACTGAAACAGTAGCCCAATTTGGAACCTGTGGCACTGAAACTGTAAACAATGACATACTACCGTGGACAGTCAAATTGTATTAGTTTTGAGGCCTCTTTAGATCCTCACTGTGACTGTTAATCAGAAGGAGCAATTGAACAGAAGAGAAAGGACAAGACCTAGAAAACTTGCTTCAGGATTCCATGGTAGAAATTATAGTACACATACTCAGCATCTGAGATTATGTTGCGGTCTTTAAACCTTTTGGGGGACAGAAGGATGATCTTGTCTGAGAACCTTCTTGCAACACACACACACACACACACTCACTCACTCATACACTATCCTGAGGGGAAAAAGATGACCATGATGTATTATCTCAAATGGTCAGGATAAAATACTCTTTGACTGAAAAAATATTGAGTGAGTTTCAGAAAAATAACAAAAGTATGTTTCTTTAAATTTTTTTATATTATGAACAAAAAATTGTAAGTCCTTAAAAATAAATGAACAGTATACTGAATAAATAAAAGTGAAGATGCTCTTAAATTCCACCCAGAGTTGGAGCTAGAATATGATAGCTACAATGGATCTCCTATGTATTCCTTTTTATATTCATAAAAGTAGATACTGTATAGAATCATTTTGGCAATAACTGACTTATTTTTCATCATAGTGTTATTGATTAAGTGTGCATCTTCAAATGATAACTTAGCTTTTATTTTTTATATAAGGTGAATTATATATCAATATTATGTTCATACAGTTCATGTGTGACTCATTCATTTTCATTGTGCCTTATACAAACATATCAAAATGTTTCTATGTCTTATACTGTTGATGGACATTTGTCTATAATTTGGGGTGACTGTGAACAATGCTGCTATTAACATTCTTTTTTTAATTTTTTTTAACTTTTATTTAAAGAGAAAACAAAACAAATCAAAATAAAACAAAAAAGGGTAGCAACACTACAAAATTCCAAGGAAAAAAAGAAAAGAACAAAAAAACACTAAGAAATCATTACTTGATAACTTACATACTGTCATCTTGGAAATAGTTGTTTGAGTTACAAAGATAAAAGATACAAAGTACACATTCAGACAATGAGACTGTTAACAGTTCTGCTCCAAGATCTAACAAAAACAGTCATATGGTTATTCATGTTACACACTTAGCCATACGTGCAATTAAATCCTTTAGAGCACTTTCTTTTCCTCTCCGTTTTACAGTAGCAATTACACATTTAGGTTTTATTACTGCTACATTTCTTATTACTTTTTAATCCAGAGACACAACACAATATTTATAAATATGATTTTTATTTATTTCACTAATGAGGATAGTCTCAAGTTGTCTCCATTTCCCTATGAAGGCCTCAAGATCATCCTTCTTCATAACTCAGTAATATTCCATTGTATAAAAATACTACATCTTTTCATCCACTCTGCAGTTGATGGGCATCTTGGTTGTTTCCAAGATTTAGCTATTACAAATTGTGCTGCTATGAATATGGGTGCACATATACCACTGTGATATGACTTTTTCAGTTTTTCTGGGAAAATACCCAGGAGGGAATAGCTGGGTTGAATGGAGCTTCCAGTCCTAGGCTTCTGAGAATTCTCCATACTGATTTCCATAGTGGTTGCACCAGTCTACACTCTTACTAACAGTGGGGCAGTGTTCCTTTTTCTCCCGCAGCCTCACCAACATTTGTTATCAGTTGATTTCTTGATGGCAGCTATTCTTTCCGGTGTGAGATGATATCTCAGTGTTGTTTTAATTTGCATTTCTCGAATGACCAGTGATGGTGAACATTTCTTCATGTATTTATTCATCATTTGTATGTATTCATCTGAGAACTGTGTGTTCATATCAGATGCCCATTTTTGGATAGGGTCTTTGAATTTGGGGGGCTTGATGTTTTTCAATTCTTTATATGTTCTTGATATAAGTCCTTTGTCTGAGGGGTTGCTAGCTAAAGTTCTTTCCCATTCTGTGGGTTTTCTTTTCATTCTGTTGGTGATTTCTTTTCAAGTGCAGAAACTTTTCAATAATATGAGATTCCAGTTGTTGATTCCCAAAGCATTTCCTGTGCAGTTTGTGTTTTGTTCATGAATTCTCTGCCTACCCCTATATCTCCAAGAATTCTACCTACATTATCTGCCAGTAGACACAGTGTTTCTGTTTTAATGTTTAGGTCTTTGATCCATTTAGACTTTAGTTTTGTGCATGGTGATAAGCACAGATCTTGTTGCGGTTTTCTGCATGTGGAGAACCAATTTTTCAACACCATTTATTAAAGAGGCTATCCTTCTTCCAGTGAATATGTTTAGCCCCTTTGTCAAATATCAGGTGGCTGAGTGTCTTTGTACTTATTCTTGCATCTTCTAATCTGTTCCATTGATCCTCAAGTCTATTTCTTTCCCACTACCATGCTGATTTTTTCACTGTGGCTTTGTAGTACAGTATCAAATCAGGAATTGAGATGCCTCCTGCCTTGCCTTTATTGCCCAGAATTGCCTTTGCTATTCTAGGTTTCTTCTTGTCCCAAATGAATTTTAGGAGTGTTTTCTCTAGATCTATGAGGTATGTCAGAGGTATTTTGATTGGGACTGCATTAAATCTGTATAACAGTTTTGGGAGTATGGACATTTTCACAATGTTGGTTCTTCCTCGCCAAGAGCAAAGAATATCCTTCCATTTTTTAATACCTTCTTCAATCTCCTTTTTTAGTGTAGTATAATTTTCAGCATTTTTACATTCTTAGTTAGGTTGATTCCTAAGTATTTCATTTTTTTAGATGTTATTGTGAAGGGCAATATTTCCATTATTTCTCTCTTGGTGAGTTTCTTGTTTGTGCACAGGAATGCTATTGATTTTTGAGCACTGACTTTGTAGCCAGCTACACTGCTGAATTTGTTTATTACCTCTAGTAGTCTTTTAATGGAGTTTTTTGGGTATTGGAGTATTGGCATCAAATCTTCTCTAAATTTCTTATAGAATTCAGCCATGAATGCATCAGGTCCTGGGCTTTTCTTTGTTAGCAAGTTTTTTATTATATTTTCACTTTCAATAGCTGACATTGGATTATTCAAAATTGCTATATGTTCTTAGTTGAGCTTTGGTAGTTCATATCTTTCTAGAAATCTGTCCATTTCCTCTATGTTTTCCTCTCTATGTGAGTAGAGATTTTCAAAGTAAGTGTTCATGATCTTTTGAATTTCCATGGGATCTGTAGTAATTTCCCCCTTTTAAATCCTTATTGCATGAATTTAGGGTTTTTTCTTTCTTTTTCTTTATAAGGTTAGCTAGAGGTTTGTCAATTTTGTTTATTCTGTCAAAAAGCCAGCTTTTTGATTCATTAATTCTTTGTATTTTTTTTAGTTTCAATTGCATTGATTTCTGCTCTAATCTTTGCTATTTCCTCTCTTCTATTAGCTTTGGGTTTCACTTACTCTTCTTTTTCTAGAAGCTTGAGATGAAGCATTAGGTTGTTTATTT
This sequence comes from Dolichotis patagonum, assembly GCA_004027295.1. Classification (NCBI taxonomy): domain Eukaryota; kingdom Metazoa; phylum Chordata; class Mammalia; order Rodentia; family Caviidae; genus Dolichotis; species Dolichotis patagonum. The sequence goes on from PVJX010000702.1 coordinate 149,921, forward strand.
TGCTCATTTTGTTTTCTTGATATGACAACTTATTGCTATATATTTCCCTCTTGAGACCATTTTCATTGCATCCCACAGATTACAGTGTGTTGTTTCTGCATTTTCATTGAATTGCAAGTATTGCTTTATTTCTTCTTTAATTTCATCTGTAGCCCTTGGTTGTTTAAAAGGTTGTTATTTAATTTCTATGTATGCATGCAGGTTTTGCAATTTCTTTTGCCATTAATTTCCAATTTCAGTGCACTATGGTCAGATATTATTTGGGTGCTCCTGTGTATGGTGCATATATATTTATAATTGTTAGCTCTTCCTCTTGAATTTTTCCACTTACGAGTATGTAGCAACCTTCTTTGTCTCTTTTAATCATTTTAGGTTTGAAGTTTACATTGTCTGCAAATAGAATAGTTACCCCTGCTTTTTTCTGGGTTCCTGTTGCATGGAATACTGTTTTCCATCCTTTGACATTTAATCTATGAGTTTCTTTTTGAATCAGATGTGTTTCTTGTATACAGCGTATTGTGGAATCATGTTTTTTGAGTCAGATGTGTTTCTTGTATACAGCATATTGTGGGATCATGTTTCTTGATCCATTTTGTCAACCTATTTCTTTTGATAGTTGAATTGAGGCCATTTACATTTATGGATATCACTGATATGTACTGGTTTGACTTTGCCATATTATGTTCCAATTGTTTGCTTTCTGCTTTTCCCCCTTATTTAGTTGCTTGTCCTACCTGGTGGTTTCTTTCTGTTGTTCTGGGGATTGTGGTCACTTTTATCTCTGTCTAGTATATCTTTCAACACTCTTTCTAGGGTTGGTTTGGTGGACATGAATTTCTTCAGTTGTTCTTTGTCATGGAAGTATCTTGTTTCTCCATTAACTTTGAATGACAGTTTTGCTGGGTACATCAGTCTGGGTTGAAAGTTGTTTTCTTTCAGGGTTTGAAATATCTCACTCCAAGAATGCCTTAACTTGCAGGTTTGTGCTGAAAACTCTGCTGTGATTCTAATGGGCTTTCCTCAATAGGTGACCTGTGTCTTTTCTCTAACAGCTTTTAGTATTCTGTTTTTATGTTATATGTCTGAGAGTTTAATTATTATGTGTCTGGGTGTAGATTTATGTTGGTTGTGACTGTTTTGCATTCTATATGCCTCACTTATCTGCATAGCAGATTTTTTCCCCATGTTTGGGAAATTTTCTCCTATTATTTCTGTGACTATTTTAGATATGCTGTTTTTATTGACTCCAGCATCTCCAACTAATGCCTATTAATCTTATATTGTTGCTCTTGGCATCATCTTCAAGCTTCTAGATTGTCATTTCATGATGCTTTGTTATTTTTAAAAGTTCTATCCTTTCATGATCACTAATTGCGATCCTGTCCTCAAGGTCCAAATTCCTATCCTCAGCTTCATTTAAATGGTTTTGCATGCCCTGAATAGACTTTTTGTTTCTTGGATGCCTCTTTCAGTTTGCTTCATGAATTCTGCTTGTTTTCTATATTGTTCATTCAGGGTTTCAATCAGTTTCCCATGCTCCTATACTTTTTTCTTTATTTCTTCCTTAGCTCTGCTCAGCAATTCCTTTACTAAGGTTGTTACTTCTATCTGTACTTGGGAGAGTACTTCTAATTTGATTTACTCTATGGCCTCACGAAGTTGTTCTTTTTTTTTATTTCATTCGCTATCTTTTCAGAGATTTCCGGTGTGTTACTTTTGGGGTCCTCTATTTCAATGTCTCCTGTACTTGCACCTGGTAGACTGGATGTTTGAGATTGCATTTTGCTTTTTTGTTTTGCCATTTTCCCCTTTCAAGTTAGTGTTTGGTCCTTCAGACCCACTAGTGTCCACTGTTGGTAGTGTGTATCTTCATGTCCTACTGTAAGGTTGATGTGTGCCCAATTGCTGGGTCCCACAATCAATAGGTAGGCCAGTCACCTGGCTCCCTGCTGCAGGGCCTGTTGGATGAGTCCTGTATTCTTCCTGGGCTGACAAGCTTAGTAGTATTGATGTAGGTCAGCTTTTAGTTCCTGCTAGTATTTTATCTTCAGGTTATTTCAGGTTATCAGATCTCCTTGTCTATTGTGTTTGTGTTGGCTGAGGCCCAACTGTGTTCCTATTGTGTGCCTGTGTGTCTCATAAGCACTTTTGATTTTCTTTAAGTTGGGGGAGTCCTTCTCAGCACATTCCTCACTCTTCCTGATGTTTTCTGTGTGAGGGGTCACCCTCACTCTTGTCAGACTCACCAAGGTCTGATAGTTAGTTAGTTAGAGGGAGCTTTACCACTATCCCTATTTACCCACTGTTCACCTCCATTTTAGGGGCATACTCACCACACTGAAAGGAGCCAGCTTAGATCTCATTATGGTGAGACAGTCACTTAATCTCCCTTCAAGCTCGCACAAATAGTCCTCTGTAGTCCAAGGTTCCTCTGGGCGCAGAGTTCCAAGTTTGCCCCATGCACTGGGATTTCACAGGAGCATGCGCAGTCACGGCCAGGGTGGGTTCTTGGCCCTGCTGGCTGCTTGGGGTTCGCTGCGTGTAGTCTGGTTAGGCCTGCTGGTCCCTCTCCTGCACCTTGGTGTGGTATCAGATGCAGGGCATGGTCTTACTGCCTGGGCCCAAAGTTCTAAGATTGCCCCATGCGCCCTGGGATTCTGCCCCTGGGGCCCACACAGTCAGGGCCAGGGTGCGTCCCGGCCCTTCTGGCTGCTTGGGGTTCGCTGAGTGTAGTCTGGTTAATTCCCGCTATTACCATTGTTATATGTGTATCTGGTACTCACCTGCTCAACTTTCTCTAGAGTATATAACCAACACTATAAGGGTTATAGCATATAACCAACACTATAAGGGTTATAGTGTATAACCAACGCTATAAGGGAGAGGAGAAGGTATGTTTTTTTCTCTTTTGCCCTATTATCTCTTTCTGTTTGTGGCCATCATGAACAACTTCCCCTGTGCCACATCACCCTGCCTTGGAGCCAGCTGAGTATGAGCTGAAACCTCCAAAAATTGTAAGATAAATAAACCCTTCCTTCCCTAATTTTGGGCATCAGGTATTTTGTCTCAGCAGTGAAAGAAAAGTAACCAAGACAGTCCCTGACTCTGTTTCCTGCTTATACCTAATTAGTAATCAGTTGCTATTAACCCTCCCTCCTATGCCTCTTTCAAATTTTTCATGACATTCTATCCTCTCTGAAACTACTACAGTTTAGGAAATCCCTTTCCCAGACTACTACAAGATCCTCCTAACTGAATCCCTGCCTTCAGTCTTGCCCATTCCAATTCATTTTGGACTCTGGAAAACCAAAATGATTTTTTAAATATATGTCTGTGAAAATATATGTCCTGCTTAAAACCTCAACTTGTGATCAAGTCCTTGCTCCTTAATATGGTTTACAAGGATCAGCATCCTGAAGCCTCTTACCTGACTTATTCACTCTTTTTTTCCCACCTTGCCCTCACACATTCCAACCACAGAACATTTTCATCTATTCCACCAATCAGCCACATTCTTGCTGGGCCATAGGCTTTCACGCATGTAATCTTCGCTGCCTGGAATAACCTTTCCTGTATATCCTCTTCATTTTGCTAGCTCCTTATAACTCACCAAGTTCTGAACAGTTTGTGCCCATCAAATCATTTCATATTCTCGGGTATGTGGAAAAGTGTACATCTCAGTGTTTGTGATGTTATGTGGATCATATGGTCCATATGTGATCATACGGACCATATGTGATCATACGGACCATATGTGAAATATGGTCAAAGGGGATATGTACAATTTCCAACCTGAAGAAGTCAAAACTTCTACTGACTCTCACATGGTCTTGCCTCTCTTTCTATGGTAAACTCAGAAGCCTCAGGTGACAATGTAAAGGTGTCAGACTGAAGGAGAACCTCTAAGTGACTGCAGAATGAAGAATCACCTAAGCCCATAGCACATTTTGTGAAAGCAAAAACAAGAGGTATTTATTATTCCACTGAGTTATAGGAGTATTTGTTTCCATATTATATCCTAGTGTCTTCTAATAGAGAAAACAGTGTCAAGAGTTGGGTAACACCACAGGAAAAAAAACCTAATGGCATGTCTTTGGCTTACCATGTAGTGGCAAATGTTAGAAAATCATTATTCAAGGCTAAAAGAATGTTAACCCACTTATAAAATGATAAAATGTTTAATGAATTTTTTTCTGTGATTTCTTAGAACTTTTAAAATGAAGTTTTTTGGGTCTAATGGAAAACGTTGGAAAGATAAAACTTAGTAGTATGCAATTGTTTGCTTTGGACAGAGTTAGCAAGAAGTTACTAAAGGAGATGAACTCAGGAAGGAATTAAACAGAAAAAGAAAGGATAGACCAAAGGTTTTTGGCTCTGAAGAATTAGAAATACCAATTTCTTTTATCCCGCATACAGGAATATATTATGTTAGGAAAGACTGAGTAGCAAAAGTACACTAAAATAGAGTCCCTGTAGATATTCAGAATGAATCTTTTCCACAGATGACCAACAGTCTTTCCTAGATATTCAGAATCTTTTCCTTTAAAACAGTTCAAGAGATAAAAGACAAAGAACAGATACAAAAACTATATCTTGTAAAGAACTGTGGCCATGTGTAGACACAAGAAATAAATCAGCATTAAATCAATGATTTAAGAAGAATTGAACTATAAAAGAAAACAATAATGAAGTATGGACTATTCAAGACTTTAGGTGACATTCAGGTGCCCCATCTTATATGAGTGACATTTGTGCAAAACCAAAGAAAGATATATAACCCAGTGGTCAATTCAGATACACCACAAAGGGTAAGGGAAGAGAAAATATGATCCAATAAGGTACAAACTAGGAGGCACAAGCCACAGTGAAAGAGGGAGCAAGATCAGGGTCTGATGGAAGAAGCCTCCTTGTCTCCAGCTCAAGGCTTCTCAGTCTGAGTACTATTGACATTTTGGGTCAATAGTTGGGACATTTTGTTGTAATGGGGCCTTCCACATACTAGGTACCAGTAACATCTTTATCCATCCATAACAACCAAAATGCTTCCAGACATTGTCAAATGTGCCCTAGGAGGTAAAATTGCCCCTGGTTAAGAATTGGTGGGCCAGGGCTGGATATAGCTCAGTGGCACAAGTACCTGCCTGGCCAAGATCATGAGTTTGATCCCCCAGTACCAAGAAAAAAAAAAGAAGAAGCATGAAAGAGAAAGAAAAGCACATAAGAATTAGTGGCCCAGGTTAAAGGAAGCCCAGAAAGACTGTCCAGTAAGATTTCTTAATTGCCATAGACCAGTGACGGCTACACATTGCCTATTGATCTACTTTCTAAATGAAAATATTTATTGTAGTTTTTCTTCTTCTATTATACATTCATATATTAAAAAGAGAGATACTTTTCTCTTTAGTCTATATGTCTCCAGACGAAGGAAATTCATATTCACATATGATTTATTCAGAGACTCTGGGCTGAGTTTGATACTGGCACTGCCTGGGATACTGAACTTATTCATGTATAGTAAGTTCTACATGTGGCAGAAATACAGGAATGGTGGCCAGGAAACAGATTGTGACAGACACAATGCTATGCATCCAAATTTTGTTTCACTCCTTCTTGATTGAGCGCGTGGAAATTACCTTTCCTTCCCTCATTGCTGCTCAGTGGGGCCATGAGACTAGCTGTGATAAGGAATTATAATTAAACACAAGAAATAAATTTACTGATTAAGCACCTGGATGTGGTAGCTTTTTGTTATGATAGCATGGCCTGACCACCCAAGACGTCGCTTCCATTGTAATGCTGACCATGACTCTCCAGTGCTGAACCAGGTCACCTTTTAATGTGCTTCACACTTTGCCTAACTGAGCATTTATCAAGCTATATTGTGCCTACTTTTCTGTATGTGTCATGTGTTGGAAACAGAAACTATAACTATGTACCATATTTTTAGTGGGTCTAGCACTGAAATATCTGTTAAACAAACAATTGATTATCAGGTTATTATGGTTGAAATTTCCTGAACAGATAACAAAGAAGGAGGGTCAACTATTGTGACTGTATCCCATAAAAGTAGCAGGAAGGAAAAATGCCCTGATTAGGTAACCATGAGCCCCAGTAAATGTTGCGGCTGATGACAGACATTTAATTATGCTCTGTTAATCACAGTAGTCACTCTACCAGAACATGAAAAGTGCAGGAAACAAAATAACTCCAAAATCATTTTCGTCTCAAGCAATGTCATTGAAAGTTCCATGAGCTGAGCTTAGCCAGGTTTAACTTTGACAACCTTTCCACTTCTGAGATGTGAAGGAGAGATTGAAAAAAAAGTGCTTGGGGCTGTGGCAAGACAATTTTCTTCAAAGGAATGTGACATTGGTGTGCTCAAGACAACCTGAACATCAGAAAGCTAAATGACTCACCAACTTCTGAGGAAAGATCTGTTGATAATTAATGATCTGAGAAATCATATTAAAGAGCTGATGTTTAACTGGATGATTACCAAAACCGACATACCATATGCTTTCCTGACTGTGGTTATGACAAAAAGAAGTCTGGAAACATTTGATTGTGTGGTGCCCCATACTCCTAATTATCTGATTAATATTGATGATTACATAGCACCCTGTGAACAAAATATTCTGGATTATTCGATTTAAAAAAACCAGAAATTCACTATGTTGCTGTTTCAGAGTAGATATACTAGATGCATATGGCACTTTAAGATTTGGGTTAAAATCGGCCTTTGTTTACCTGGGAAGTTTTATTCATTTTGGAAGATGCCTCAAAAGATTTTCAGAGCCCATCTTGATACTTAGTGAGAAAAAAAGGGTAGATAAAAAGCAAATATCTACTTCAAGACACTCATATGCATAAAAATACATTAGAATATCAAAAATTCTAAATCACCTAGATGAGACTTCTTTGAAAACATCCTTGGTGTATACAGATTTTATAAAAATATTATGTATAATCCAGGTAGGATAATACTGCTCCAAGAAAGATTTTCACTATTATCTTCTTGTCAGGACACAGCAATGATTAAGAGTTAAAGACCTGTGTGAAGTTCTTTAGGAAAATTAAAGAATTCTGTGGAATATTAACTTTAAGGAAACTTATGAAGCAGTATTTCAATAACACCAGGTTATTTTTAAACCTAATGCCAAATATTAGGCCCAAGGTAGAGCAATGGTTAGAAAATGAAGTCAGAAATACACTGTTGTTTAGAAGTTGGAAATAAGAGGAATCTGAGAGGACATTCCATCTTTTACTGACCTATTTGATTCAGACTCCAGTGAGAGAGAGAGAGAGAGAGAGAGAGAGAGAGAGAGAGACAGATGACTGCTAATAAAACCATATTAGGAAAATGAAAGGACTAAAAAACTCATAGTTTCGCCAGCAGATGTCTTCTGAGGAGTGTGATTTGATACTCTTGTCTATAAGGATAGAATTTTGGCTGACATGGGGGATCAATTCCCTTCACTAGTATTTGATGACAAAGTACTCCTTTCTCATGTACTTACTAATGCCAGTTTGTCATCTAAGAGAGCCAGGAGAAATGAAAGTCATCAGGGAGAGGACCAATCAAGACCATGAGTCTTTACACCTCTCTGGACTCATCTCTCATGATGTGGGGACTGGCAGCAAGTCAAAGCAGTTGTTCAGTGGCGATGCACCATTAAAGCCAGTCCAATAAGGAATATGGGGATGTGGAGGGGATTTTCTATATTTTCTGTTCAATTTTTCTATAAACCTAAAACTACTCTAAAAATAATGTCTGCTTAAAATATTAAAATAGGTCCATGTTTGTTGGAAGTAAGTATATTCTGCTGTCTAGTAGCTGCCTCCTTCCCTAACCACCACCTTGTGCTTTTTCCCCAGGCTTTTGCTTCTTCTTAAGCAGTGACCAAGAGACTGGGAAAACAAGAAGAGGTTTTAGTTTCATGGGCCTGCAAAAGCAAAAACAGAGTTCAGTGACCATGAAAAAGGAATGACCCTTACAAGCGTCCAAGCAGTCACTTGAGACTTCAAGAATATTACCCCTGGACTAATGGTGAACTGAGAATAGACCAGGCCTCGTGTGCACTAAACTGTCATTTCAAATCAGCTCAAGTGAGTTTTGTGAAACGCATTCTATCCACATGCCTGGAGCAGAAATAACCCCGTTCTGAGGCAACGTAACCTCATTCAGTGTCTCAAATTATTGCTATAGTTTTTCAGATACATTTTCTATCCCATAAAGAAAAAATTAAGCATGCAAGAAAATAAGAATTGGCTAAAATTGAGAGAAAATAGAGAGTAGAAACAAAGTCAAAAGATATTCAAATATTGATTTAGGACAGACATTAAAGAAATTATAGTTAAGGTATTTTAAAAATTAAATAAGTAAGATTAAACAAAATAACAACATCAAAAACCAGAAATCAGAATCCTATCAAGAGTTTTATGAATAATCTTATGAAGACTCTGAAATCAAAAACAAAATATACATTACAAGTGCTAACTAAAAAAAGGTAGACCTGTCAGCCAGGGAAAAGCAGCAAGGAAGCCATGCAGCCTCCCTATGTGCCAGCAGAGGCCATCAGGGAGAACCAGCAAAGAAGCCACCCCCACCACCCACTCACCCCCATCCATATGTGTTGGAGACCACTAAGAAGGGGCTCTGAGCAAGATTTAAAATTAACTAACTGGCTTTCTATGTTTATCTGTGAGTCTGTCCTAGGCCTCGGCCCCTTGCCTGGCGATGGGAGCTGATTCAGAGTAAATGAACCTCTATGAATCACTAGTCCTGGCTGAGGCCTGTGGTGGCCTGTGACATCAGAGATACCTCAAAGGGCACGATAAGGCCCCAGGTGTGGACACTTGGCTCAAACATTAATTAAGTAGATACAGATTGCAGCTGCAGGAATTATTCCTACAGTCTCCCTCCTCCCATGTCTTCATGATAAGACAACTCTACTGAATTGACTTGATTCGTTATTGGAGACATCCCTGAAGTGACTCCCAAGGTCCTGCTCATTGCCTGCACTTTCCTCAGTTTCTCCACCCCTTGCTGTTGAATCTAATAAAGTGGGCTAATCCAGAGAAGTTTTTGTTTTAGCCCTCGGAGTTTCAAGATCAACTAAAGGATTTTGACCCTCCTAGAGCCCAAAAAATCATACAATTGTCTCTTCTTATTTAAGCTCCACTATACACTCATTTGGGAGATTGGGGATCTAAGTCAGGACCCGATCCATAAGCAACAGATGCAACACAGGCTGAGATGCTAATGATTGAAGCAGGGAAGCAACCTGACATTTATGTTGTTTGATTGACTTTGCAGGCCTTGGGCACCTGTTTAGAGGATCAAAATATGCCATATAATAAAAACTGTGTATTTCCTACTGTCCTATTACTGTTTTTTTTTTTTGGTTTTTTTTTCTGTTCTGTTTTACTATCTTTAAAATGAAAAAAGTTAGAGCAGTGGTAACCAGTGATATTGGTGATTGATGCATGTGTGTGCATGTATATGTGTGTGTGCATGTATCCTCTTCAATTTATTTCTTTTTTTAATTTTATTTAAAAAACAGAAAAGTCAGAAAAGAACAAAAAGAAAAAGGCGTAAACAATAACAACAAACTCAAAACAATGTCAATATAGGTTTTCACAACAGAATGAAAGAAATTTAACAATGGTTGTTATATTGTGTATTTTCCTTTGCTTTTTCTTTTTTTCAAAGAAATAAAAGAAAATTAAAGAGAATAGAAAAGCAGAAAAGGGTAGAACAATACCAAATTCAAGCCATTCAAAGGAAAAAAATTCTCATTGTAGAATCACTAGTTGATACATTACTCATTGTCGTCTCAAAAAATAAATGCCGAAGTTACAAAATCAAAGCATAAATAGTGGCTAGACACTCAAACATTGATAGCACAAATCCTTCTGTTTAATGTTCTAACAGAAATTCAGTAATATGGTCTACTATCTTACACACTATACATTTAATTATATTCTTTAGAGCACTTTCCTTCCCTTTCACTCTCATAGTATTTATAATACTCTTTGTATCCCAGTATTGGGTCATTTTTTGTTATTTTTTATACTAGAGAGATAATGTGATATTTACTCATGTGAGTCCTGTTTATTTCACTAATGAGAATATTTTCAAGTTGGCTCCATTTAGCTATAAAGCCCACAAGATCATCATTTTTATGGCTGAGTAGTATTCCATTGTATAAAATTTTTTCATCCACTGTACAGTTGATGCGCATTTTGGTTGTTTCCAAGATTTAGCTATCACAAATTATGCTGCTATAAACATAGGTTCACATATATCTCTGTGACCTGATGTTTTCAATTTTTCTGGGAAAATACCCAGGAGGGGAACAGCTGGATTGAATGGAATTTCCAATCGTAGTTTTTTAAGGAATCTCCATACTGATTTCCACAATGGTTGTACCAGTCTGCACTCCCACCAAAAATGGAGGAATGTTCCTTTTTCCTGCATCCTCACCAACATTTGTTATCAACTGTTTTCTTGATAGTAGCCAATCTTTCTGGGGTGAGATAAAATCTCAATGCTGTTTTAATTGGCATTTCTAGAATGACCACTGATGTTGAGCATTTCCTCATTTATTTATTTGCCATTTGTATATCTTCATCTTAGAACTGTGTATTCATCTCCAATGCTCATTTTTAGAGAGGGTCTTTGAATTTGGGGGGTTTGATGTTTTTCAGTTCTTTATATGTTTTGGATATAAGTCCTTTGTCTGAGGGGTTGCTAGGTAAGATTCTTTCCCATTCTGTGGGCTTTCTTTTCACTTTGTTGGTGATTTCTTTTGAAGTGCAAAAACTTTTTAGTAATATGAGATCCCAGTTGTTGAGTCTTTGAAGTATTTCCCATGGGGTTTGCATTTTATTCATGAATTCTCTCCCTACCCCTATGTCGCCAATGTTTTTACCTACTTTGTCTTCTGGTAGATTTAGTGTATCTATTTTAATATTTAGATCCTTGATCCATTTTGACTTTAGTTTAGTGTATGGTGATAGACATGGGTCTATTTTCAGTCTTTGGCATGTGGGAAGCCAATTTTTCCAACACCATTTATTAAAGAGGCTATCTTTTTTCCTGTGAACACGTTTAGCCCCTTTGTCAAATATAAGGTGGCTGAGTGAGTGTCTTTGTGGTAGTGTTTGCATCTTCTAATCTGTTCCATTGATCCTCAGGTCTATTTCTTTGCCAGTACCATGCTGATTTTATCAGTGTAGCTTTGTAGTATAGTTTCAAATCAGTGATTGAGATGCCTCCTGTCTTGCCTTTGTTGCTCAGAATTGCCTTTGCTATTCTAGGTTTCTTCTGTTTCCAGATGAATTTTAGAAATATTTTTTCTAGATCTGTAAGGTGTATTGATGGTATTTTGATTGAAATTGCATTGAATCTGTGTAACAGTTTTGGGAGTATGGCCATTTTCACAATTTTCACAATATTGGTTCTTCCTAACCAAGAGCAGGGGATATCCTTCCATTTTCTAAATTCCTCTTCAATCTCCTTTTTTAGGGTTGTACAATTTTCAGCATATAGGTCTTTACATTCTTGGTTAGATTGATTCCTAAGTATCTCACTTTTTTTAGATGCTATTGTGAAAGGTGAATTTCCATAAATTCTCTTTCAGTGAGTTTCTTGTTTGTGTACAGAAATGCTATTGACTTTTGAGTGCTGACTTTGTATCCAGCTACACTGCTGAATTTATTACCTCTAGTAGTCTTTTAATGGAGTTTTTTAGGTCTTCTATGTAGAGGAATATGTCATTTGCAAATAATGGTAATTTAACTTCTTCTTTTCCTATTTTTATTCCTTTTATTTCTCTCTCTTGTCTGATTGCTCTGGCTAATATTTTTAGAACTATATTGAATAGGAGTGGTGATAGTGGACATCCTTGTCTTGTTCCTGATTTTAGAGTGAAGGCTTTCCATTTTTGTCCATTTAGTGTAATGTTGACTGTTGGATTGTCATAAATGGCCTTTATGAGATTGAGGTACATACCGTCTATTCTGAGTTTCTGTAGGGTTTTTATCATGAATGGGTGTTGGACTTTATCAAAACCTTTTTCTACATCTATTGAAATGATCATGTGATTTTTATTTTTGGCTCTGTTGATCTGGTGTATTACTTTTATTGATTTGCATATGTTAAACCATCCCTGCATTGCTGGAATAAATCCCACTTGGTCATGATGTATAATCTTCTTGATGATTTGCTGCATTCTATTTGCCAGTATCTTATTGAGAATCTTTGCATCAGTGTTCATTAGTGAGATTGGTCTATAGTTCTCCTTTTTGGTTAGGTCTTTCTCTGGTTTTGGTATGAGAGCAATACTTGCCTCCAGGAATGACTTAGGGAGGATTGATTTCTTTTCCATTTCATTGAAGAGGTTAAGGAGTGTTGGCACTAAGTTGTCTCTAAATTTCTTATAGAATTCAACCATGAATCCATCAGGACCTGGGCTTTTCTTTGTTGGTAAATTTTTAATAACATTTTTTATTTCAGTAGCTAATATTGGGTTTTTCAAAATTGTTATATCTTCTTGGTTGAGCTTTGTTAGTTCATATCTTTCTAGAAATCTGTCTATTTCCTCTGTGTTTTCCACCCTATGTGACTAGAGGTTTTCAACGTAGGTGTTCATGATCTTTTGAATTTCCATGGGATCTGTAGTAATTTCCCTCTTTTCAGTCCTTATTGCATGGATTTGGGTTTTTTCTTTCTTTTTCTTGACAAGGTTGGCTAGAGGTTTATCAATTTTGTTTATCCTCTCAAAAAACCAGCTCTTTGGTTCATTAATTCTTTGTATTGTTTTTTTAGTTTCAATTGCATTAATTTCTGCTCTAATCTTAACAATTTCCTCTCTTCTATGAGCTTTGGGTTTGACTTGCTCTTCCTTTTCTAGTAGCTTGAGATAAAGCATTAGGTTATGTATTTGCGCTCATTCCATCTTCTTGATGTGACTATTTATTGCTATATATTTTCCTCTTAGGACTGCTTTCATTGCATCCCATAGGTTACAGCATGATGTGTCTGCATTTTCATTATATTTTAGGTAGTGTTTTATTTATTCTTTAATTTCATCTGTAACCCACTGGTTGTTCAGAAGATTTTTATTTAATTTCCATGTGCTTATGCAGGTTTTGCAGGGGTTTTTGCCATTGATTTCTAATTTTAGTGCACTATGATCCAATATTATGCATGGGATAAGTTCATTCCCTTTGCATTTACTTAAGAATGTTTTATGAGTTAATATATGGTCTATTTTAGAGAATATCCCATGTGAAGCTGAGAAGAATGTATATTCTGATGTGTTTGAGTGGAACACTCTGTAAACATCCACTAAGTCTTTTCATTCACAGGTTTAATTCAGTTCTCTTATTTCTTTGCTGACTTTTGTCTAGTTGATCTATCTCTTTGTGACAGTGGGGTGTTAAGGTCTCCTATTACAATGTGTTCTTTTGTACTTGGTTTTTCATGTCCATTAATATTTGTCTTATATAGTTGGGTGCTCCTGTATTTGGTGCATGTATATTTATAATTGTTAGTTCTTCCTCTTGTAGTTTTCCACTTACAAGTATGTATTGGCCTTCTTTATCTCTTTTAGTTCTTTTAGGTTTGAAGTTCACTTTGTCTGCAAACAGCATAGCTACCCCTGCTTTTTTCTGGGTTCCTGTTTCATGGAATACTGCTTTCCATCCTTTAACTTTTAGTCTATGGATTTGTTTTTGGGTCAGATGTTTCTTGGATACAGCATGTTGTGGGGTCCTTTTTCTTGATCCATTCTGCCACCCTGCTTGTTTTGACTGGTGAATTAAGCCCATTTACATTTATGGTTATTACTGATATGTATTGACTTGACTTTGCCATATTGTGTTCCCTTGGTTGGTTTCCTACTTTCCTCCCTTGTTTAATTTATTGTCCAGGCTGGTGGTTTCTTTCTGTTTTTGCTCTGGAGATTGTGGTCATTTTTAACTCTTTTAGCATGTCTTTCAGTGCTCTTTCTAGGGTTGGTTTGGTGGACATGAATTTCTTCAGTTGTTCTTTGTCATGAAAGTATCTTGTTTCTCCATTAAATTTGAAAGACAGTTTTGCTGGGTACATCAGTCTGGATTGAAAGTTGTTTTCTTTGAGGGATTGAAATATTTCACTCCAAGGTCATCTTAACCTGAAGATTTGTGCTGAGAAGTCTGCCGTGATTCTAATAGGCTTTCCTTGATAGGTGATTTGTTTCTTTTCTCTAACAGCTCTTAATGTTCTTTTTTTATGTTGTATGTCTGAAATCTTAATTATTATATGTCTGGGTATTGATTTATGTTGGCTATGACTGTTTGGTCTTCTATATGCCTCACTTATTTGTATGTCAGATTTTTTCCCTATGTTTGGGAAATTTTCCATTACTTTTGTGAATAGCTTCATTAAATCCTTTGCATTGTCTCCTGCCTCCTCCCTGATGCCTATTAGCCTTACATTGTTTCTCTTGGCATCATCTTGAAGCTGTTGGATTGTCATTTCATGCTGCTTTGTTGTTTTATAATTTCTATCTTTTCTTGGTTGCTAACTGCATCCTATCCTCAAGATCTGAAATTCTATCCTCAGCTTCATTTAAATGGTTTTGCCAGCTTTCAATAGAGTTTTTTGTTTCTTGAATATCTCTTTGAAACTGTTTCATGGATTCTGCTTGTTTTCTACCTTGTTCATTCAAAGTTTCAATCAATTTCCCATGCTCTTGTATTTTTTTTTCTATTTCTTCCCTGGCTATGTTGAGCAAATCCTTTACTAAGGTTGTTACTTCTGTCTTTACATAAACCATTAGCTCTAATTTGATTTCCTCTATAGCCTCACAGATTTTTTTTTAACTTCATTTTCTATCTTTTCAGAGATTTCTGGTGTATGACTTTTAAAGTCCTCCATTTCTCTGTAGTCTGTTCTTGCACCTGATGGATTAGATGTTTGAGATTGCATTTTGGTTTTTCATTTTGTCATTTTCACCTTCTGGACCAATATCTGGTTTATTTAGTCCCAATAGTTGCAACTGTCAGCAGAGTACCTCCTAGGGTCCTACTCTGTGGTTGATGTCTACCCAATTGTTGGGTACAAAGTAACCAGAACCTACTGGGTTGTTCTGACTGGGTGAGGGGCCACCAAGTCTCCCATCGAACCAGCACTGTCAATCCAGCTCAGTTTAATGATTCTGTGTGGCGCTGTGACTGGGGAGTAGTGGGCAAGCAGGCCCAGCAGCGCAAGCCAGGGCGGAGCTTGGTGGTCTCCTTCATGCGGCGCCTTTCTCCATGCTGCTATAGTTGAGTTGAGGGGGCCAGAGGGGCACAGGCCAGCTCAGCAGCACAAGCCGGGGCAGGGCTCAGCTGCTTAATCTGCAGTGTGCCTTCCTCTATGCTGTGGCAGTGGGGGAGGGTAGCAGTGGGCAAGCATGCCCAGCAGTGAGAGCTGGGGCAGAGTCAGTGGTCTCCTCCACGTGGCGCCTTCCGCACTGCTACAATGACATTGAGCTATTCAATTTATTTCTATACAAAGCAATAGAGTAGTGATAATCAGACTCTAAAAAGTAAAGTACTGATAATCAGACAATGATATTTGTGCTTTGTTGGAGAAATTTTTGCCTGCTCTAAGGTCACCAAGATGCTCTGCTACTTTCCATTCCCTTGTTTTAACTTTCATATGTAAATCTGCAATCTCCTTAGAACTGATTAATGTGAATGGTGTGAAGTCAGAAGTTAAGATTTTTCTTCATCTTTATGGGTATTCATTGTCCTAGAACAATTTACTTAAAAGAATTCTTTTAACTGTTTTCCTTCAGTAACATTTCTCCCACTAATTAAACACCTCTGTATATAAATGTCTATTTTTGGATTTTCTATTGTGTTCCTTTGGGCTATTGGAATACCCATGCCCCAATACTACTCTTGCTCTATATAACTTTTATTGCAGTATAACAGTATGAATCCTTCACCTTTTCATTCAAAGTTGCCTGGTTATTCTTAGTCTTTTCTCTACATATCCACATCAATTTTAACTAGCTTATCAATTAATTAATCATTTTTACAAAAAAAATCCCTACCCCAAGCCCCAAAGCCAAACAAAATATGCTACAATTTAAGTTGTTTTTAAATCCACAGATTAATTTGGAGATGATTTATGGTATTAAGCATTGTTAATATTGTTGCTCTGCTTACTTAAGGCTCGTTAATATTTTTCAGTTGTTTTATAATTTTCTACATGAAGATTTTATACATCTTTAATTTCATATATCACTAAGGTTTGATAATTTTGATTCTGTTGTAAATAATTTTTCAAATCACAATTTATAAATGTTATTGTATATAAATACATACTTTATATACACAAGTATATCATTGTATTTGATCATTGATCATTGTATTTTTACTTTACATTTGAAACTGGAAAATTTGCTTATTAATTCTTATGGTCTATTTTTAGATCCTTTTAGAATTTCTATAGATAAAACTGTTGGAAAGAATAAAGACAGTTTTATTTCTCTCAAGCTTTCTTTTTATGTTATGATACACATTATTAGGTTCATACAGATTTAAGATAGATGTGCATATTCTTCTGTTGAATTTGTCTTTTTATCTTTATGAAATGCATCTCACTTCCAGTTATATTTCCTGCCTTCATAGTATTCTCAATTTCTGTGACATCAGCTATTTTATATTCCACAAGTAGCAAAATCATGTGGTAGTTATTTTTCAGTGCTTAGCTGTTTTCATTTAATATAACAATTGCCAGCTCTGTGCAGAAAATTTTTAATTGGAATTAATAGCATTTATCTATTTTTTGCTCTTGTTTTATATGCGCTTGAACTTTTAGCCAAAAAAATTATTTTCTGTGTCAGTGTCCTCAAGTACTTTCTGTTTTCCTCTAGTAGTTCCAGAGTTTCCATTAATATTACATTCAAAACTTTAATTTATTTCCAGTTGTGTTTTTTTTTTTTTTTGCTAGTGAGATTAGAAGTACAGAAGTCTGATTTTTTTCTTCTGTATGTGGATCTCCAAATTTCTCCAGTGTAATCAGTTGAGGAGGTTGTCCTGTTCTTTCTCCAATGTGTGTTCTTAGAAACTTTTTTAAGAGAAAAAGCCGATTGGCTGTGTAGACATGGGGTTTTTTTCTAGGTTTTCTTTGCTGTTCCCTTTTTATAGGTGACTGTTTTTGTGTCAGTATCATACTACCACTTTACAGTATATTTAGAACTCAGGTAGTGTAAGGCTTCATTTTTGTTGGTTTTTTTACTCAAAATTGTTTTGGTCATTCTGTGCATGTATATGTGTGCATGTGTGTGTGTGTGTGTGTGTGTGTGTGTGTCTTTTTCAATTTCTTTCAGTAATGTCTTACAATTTTCATTGTCAATATTTCTACATTGTAGATATTTATTTACATTTTAGATAGTTCTAGTTGGAATAAATTTATTCCTAGGTATTTTTCACAGCTATTTTAAATGGTATTTCTTTCTTGATTTGTTTTTGAGACATTTTACTATTGACATATACCAACACTACTGAAGTTTGTGTGTTGATTTTTTTTATCCTATAACTTTTCTGAATTTATTTATCTTGTCTAATGTGTGTATGTGGAGTATATATATATAATCTGCCAACTGACAATTAGACTGTCTTTTCCAATTTATATACTATTTATTTCTTTCTCTTTATGATTTTTCTACCTAGAACTTCTAGTACTAGGCTGAATAGAATTATAAAAGTGAGCATCCTTACCTTGATCCAGATATTAGAAGAAAAGATATTAGCCTTTTCCTGTTCAATAAGCTGCTGGCTTATTGCATATGACTTTTACTATGTCGAGGTATGTTTTTCTATGCCTAATTTGTTGAGAATTGTTTACTATAAAAGTATACTGAATTTTTTTCAGATGCTATTTCTGTACATATTGAAATGATCATGTTTTTCCCCTTCATTCAATCAATGCAGTACATCATGCCTATTGATTTACACATTTTAAGCCATCCTTGTATCCCTGGGTTGAATTCTGCCAATACTGGTGTATATGTACACTTATAACTGTTAATTCCTCTGGTTTAATCCTTTGTCTTCCTTGTCTCTGACTGCATTTGATTTAAAATATCTTTTATCTAATGTTAATATACTCACTCCTGCTTTTTTTTTTTTTTTTTTGGATTCCATTTTCTTGAAATATCTTATTCTGTCTTGCTATAGTTTGGATCTAGACTGTCTCCTAAAAGCCACATATCCAGGCTGGGGCCTCAGTTTGTCACTATCAGATGAGACTGAAAAGGATTTAAACTCTATGAACTAGGAAAAGCCCAGGATTAGATGGATTTGTGGTCAAGTTCTACCAGATCTTTAGAAAAGTAACACCAATACTCCTCAAATTTTCCACATAATAGAAAGGGAAAATATCTCAATGGGTGCTGAAAAAGCATTTGAAAAATGTCAGCACCCCTTTATGATAAAACCCTGTTGAAAATAGGTATACAAGGACCTCACCTCAAATGATAAAAGCCATGTATAACAAACATTAAATGAAAGAATTCCCTCTAATATCTGAAATAAAAGTGCCACTCCTGGGCATTATTGTTCTAGGAGTTTGAGTCAAAAGAGTCAGGGAAGAAAAAGAAGTAAAAGGAACATGACTAAGAAAGGAAAAAGTTAAATCATTCCTTATTATCAGATTATATGATTCTTTACATAGATGTAAAAAAAAAACCTCAACACTCAGTCATAAAGAAGTATAAACTGTAGACTTTTATAGGTAAATGGATGCAACTTGAGACCATACCTTTGAAAGTGAAATAAACTAGACACACATGTGCAAACATTGTATTGTCTCCCTAGTATGAGAGATGAAAGACACAAAATGTATAACAGAAATTGCAAAATGAGAAGAAACTTCAAAAGGAAATATGTAGCATATATATAGTTAAGATAGTTGCACTACTAATTTCTTTTAGTTCATTGAAAACAAAGGTTTGTGCTAATATTGTTCAGACAATTAAATGTCTAAATCTTGGACTCTGAGTAACTAATTTAAAGATAACAATAAACAATGAATTAACTGTTGTTACCCTCCTATTACCTTGTTTTGAAATTTTGAGGGTTTTTTTCTTTTTAAAGCAAAAAATCCAACAAAAGTCTTTTATATCTGATAAACAAGTTTGCCAAAGTACAAGGATACAAAATCAATGTACAAAAATTAATCATGTTCCTTCACACCAATAACAAATGCAACAAGAAATAAATCAGGAAAATAATACCATTCATAATAGCTTCAAAAGCTTGTGGTGGTGCATACCTGTAAACCCAGCGCTCAGGAGACTGAGACAGGTGGATTTCTGTAAAGAAATTCCAGGCCAAGCTGGGCTACATAGTGAGTTCAAATCCAGCCTAAATTATAGAATGAGGCTATGTTTCAAGAAAAAATAGCTTCAAAAAACTTAAATATCTATAAAGCAACCTAACCAAAGAGGTAAAAGACCCTACAATGAAAATTACAAAACTCTGAAGAAGGAAATTAGAGAAGACATTAGAAAATGGAAAGATATTCTTTTTTCTTGGATTATCTTGTTGGGGACCACAAATTCACAGTGACTGGTTTTGTATATTTCCCTATGGGATAAAAGGAAGAATTGGGATTATTGTTACCACCCATCTGAGGTTTCCCACTGATACTTCTAAGCCTTCTTAAATCATCTCAGGATTATGCTCAAGGAAAAGATACTTGCATAAGATCATCCACACCTTAAGTCATCACAGGATTACACTCTGGGCCAAGATACTTCTAACATAAGATTACCTTCACCCTCAGTAGTCAGAGTCTTCAAATGAATTGTAATCTTTTTCTAGCTCCACCTATCACTATATACAGTTAATAAATAGTGGCTGATTTGGGAGTGAAGAGGTCGGATCCAGACATTGACTTTCCAGCCATTGTTGGAATATAATACCTATCTCTGGGTTTTTTAAAATTTTTCTTGCTGCATTCTTGAGACCAACAATCGAGACTCTTGGCTGGGTTCCCAATATTGACAATAAGGACTCTTGGCCAGGTTCCTGATATTAGGCCAATTAACATTGTTTAAATGGTCATAGTATGAAAAGTGACCAGAAGAGTCAGTGCAGTTCCCATAAAAATTGCAATGACGTTCTTCACAAAAATAGAAAAATATCCTAACATTTATATGGCAACCAAAAAGACACCGACTAGCCAAAGAAATCTTTGGCATAAAGAGCAATGTTGAAGGCATCACTTTACTGAGCCTCAGATTGTAAAAACAATACATTACCAGCTCAGAAAAACCCTGGAAATTTAGACCAGTAGAAGACCCAGAAACAAACCCAAACCCTGCAGTCAACTCATTTTTGAGGGTTCAAAAACTTATGCTGGATAAAAGATCATGTTTTTAGCAAATGGTTTTGAGTATCAGAAGTTCTTTATAGCACATACTATAAAGAAGATACATGAGAGATATTCTCATAGCTTTTCTATCTCTGGAAATGTCATTATGTCTTCTTCACTTCCAAAGGTTTCTGGTACAATATTCTTATTGGCAGGTTTTCCTTTAAGTTCTGAGAAGAATCTCATGCTACTGTGTCCTAGCCTGTAAGGTTTCTGGTAGAAGTATGCTATCAGGTGAACTGGGACATCCTAATATGGTATGATCATACTTTGGTATGAAATTCATCAACTGCTTTGAAATCCATCATATTTGGTACCTGAAGCATTTTGACATGAAAATTTTCTCCCAGACTTACTGTTTGATACCTGACATGCAAACTACAACTTGTTGGTATCATGTTTGCCTTGTCACTCATTATATTTTTCCAGCCAGAACAATTGTTTTGGGATTAGTTGTTTCTAATACTCATCTTGCCTCATAAATCAACTGATGAATAAGATACCACTGGGTTTGGTTTTTTTTTTCTCTTCCTGCTTGAGAACCTTTAAACTTTCAGAACTCAAATCTTTTTTGTTTCCAGTTATCTTATTATTTGTGCTTTTAACTTGCGCTGTCTCAAGTTCCTATATATTATTCATTCTTCTTCAGACTTTTTCTCCTCTTTGTACTGTATTTTCAAATAGCCTAACTTTGAACTATGTGCAATTCTGATGTTTGATTTATTCTGCTAGTGATGCCTTCTATCACATTTTAGACTTTACTTAGTGTATTTTTTAGCTCAATAATTTGAATTTTTAAATTACTTTCCATCTTTTTAAGTTTCAAAGAATACTGAGTCATTTCTCTGTGCTTTGTTCAACCTTTCCAACTGTCTTGGTTACTTTTCTCTTGTTGATGGGACAAAATACCCGACACCCAAAATGAAGGAAGGAAAGGTTTATTTAGCTCACTGTTGTAGAAGTTTCAGTCCATAATCAGCCGGCTCCACGTCAGGGTGGCACAGCACTGGGGCAACACTTCAAGGCAGCAGCCAGAGCAAAAAAGGGAGGGAGCTCAAGCCTCTATCCCCTATATTGTATGCAAGCCACCTGCCCCTCTTCAGGGTGGGGTAGCACTCACAAAATCTCCTTACCCTCCTTTGCACAAGATGAGGATATTTACAAAGAAAGACTGCTGGCTTCCTGCTGAGTCTCTCAGTTAAACTTCTAAACTTCTCAAGTTGACATAATGTATTAACCATAACACCGACTTTCCTTAAGGCAACTACTATGACAGGTCTAAAAGATATGACTGTGAGCACCGTCATAGGAACAGCTGTGATGCCTAAGATTGGGGAAGGGCTAATGGTGACAGTTTCCTGGCTGCCAAGTCTCATGCTCGGCAGCATTATACCTGAGTCCTGTCACCAGTCCACATGGGCTTGCACATGGGCTTTCCCACATGGGAAAGACTTGAACCTTAGGTCTAGTCTAAGGCTGGCTTATTGTTTAGGTCTACAGTGTTCCCCCAAAATCTCATGTGTTCAAAGGTATGGATTTTGGAAGGTGATTAGACCAAGAGGGCCCAAACTGCAGCAGATGGGAGGGATTATAATTTGATGGTATTGTTGGGAAGTGCTAGAAACAATGTGGCCTGGTTGCAGGGAACATATCATGGGGGCATGATCTTGGGGGCCCTGCTGAACAGGGGCATTGTAATAAGGGCTGTGATGAATCTCAGGATGACAGGTAATGCTCATGTAGAAGCTGGTGCCATTGTTAGTGAAGGCTTGTATCCTGGGTTGCAGGAATCTTGAAAGCATTTTTAAAATGCAAAGTTCTATATAAGAAGGCAGGTCATTATCATAATTAAAGGACCCAGTAAAGGTAGAAGAAAGGGAGCCCATGACCAAAACATGTCACTCTACAGGACCATGATAAAGAACATTCATAGCCTAGCTGCTGTCACTTTTTATGTAGGTAATTGTGGAGATTACTTACCTTGCCATGCCAATTCCTGATTCATTCATGCATTCATGCATTCTTTTCCCAGCATGGCACACATACCACCTTTATCAGCAATTAGGACATCAAGGGCACAGCAGCTTCGATAGCCTCTTGGGAGCTTACTGTTAGAGCTGGAACTAACAGGATTAAGGTACAAGACCCTATCAACTGGGGAGGAAGGCAAGTATAGGCCCCTTTTTTGCAGCCTATAAACCAGCCCCAGAGTGGGTAGACAGCTAGGTTTTGTTTGGAGGTAATGTTATAGGTGCAGCGGAGGAAGTCCCCCATTTGGAGAGAAGAGTTCTTTGACAAAGGGACCAGGCAGGTGAGGTTGGTTGGCCAGTATGCTGCAAATGGAGAGGTCCCACTATGGCTGGATTAGGGGGATAAGACAGGTAAGAGGCATTCCAGTAGGCCGGGGCAGCCATATAAACATTTTGTTGATATGCAATGCAGAGCCAACATTATGTAAAGTTTTGGGAGTGTGTCAGGGTATCATACGTATGTACATGAGCTGGGGAATAGATTGATATTGGCGTGGGAATATCTCCGGCAGTGAAGTAGGTGGTTTTGGAATACTGAAAATTGGGGGTAGGGTAATGAGTTTAGCATGCAGAGTCAGAAAATTGCCCTTAGGAGTACCTAACATGATGGTTTAGGATAGTGGTTAACTTTCTGGGAGGAAAGTGCTACAGGAAATTCCTAAAATTTTGATAATATCCTGTTATTTGAATCTAGATTGTGTTTACAAAATATATTTATTATATTTAAATAATTCATTGAGATCTACATATGACATATGCCCTTTTATGTGCACATATTTACTATAATAAAATTTTATTTCAAAAATTAAGATAGATAACATTTCTATTTCAAACATATTAGTTAGATGTGATCACCAATTTTTTTCTTTAAAGTATTTTCCAGTAATATAACTAAATCATTTAAATTGTTACAAAGGCTTAAATGATCTAAAAAATATCCTCCAGCAATTAAAAAAAAATAGTTTTCCTTAAGACAATGAAAGATATCCAAAAATTCATGGAAATTTTATGTCTGTAAAATTCAAAAGTCCCAGAATAGTTAGCAAATAGTTTATGTAGTCTTCTAGCATTTATTCTTAAAATGGAAGGATATATACAAATTCATTCAAGCTACCTTATACTGCAAAGACTATAGAAAACAGTCATCAAAACCCAAAACTCTACTCCCAGGTATTTCCTGGGGAATCAATCACACAATGTATTTCTTTCAAATAAACACTGATAGTGAACACTGAAATGTTCTGTGACTGATAGTGACTAAAATGACTGATAGTGAACACTGAAAACATTTTACTTGTTGACACAATAAAAATAGAGATAAATGTAAAAGAGTAATAAATACATGTTAAACATTCTGTCAAATTAGAAACAATACAACTTTTAACATTGGAAAAGTAAATAAATTTAAAAGAGAAAAATATTACTAGCTTGAACCATATAAAGTTAATCAGTCATCTTGGTCTACAAAAACAATACTCAATATACTGTATTTTAATAGGTAGACTTCTAAGATTGCTAATTCAGTAGTAGATATGTCAGAATATTATTTAATTTTAGTAAACCAAATAGTAAAAACTTATCTGAACAAAAAGAGATTAAAAACAAGATAAAAGGCACTAGTATAAAGGGTAACAGAAAGTAATCACAATCTTTCTAAGCAACAAAATATTTTTCAAGTAAACAGATGACAAACAGAATATTGTTATGGTTTGGGTCTAGATAGGTCCTCAAAGCCTCATGTAGTCATAGGTGGAGCTTTTTAAGAGATGACTGAATCTAGAGTGTGTGATGCTGAGATGAAGGATGTATAATTACTAAATCAGTGCACTGATTGGTTTGACATTGCTCTAATATTGGTAGCTTAAATACAATATAAGGGAAAGAATGAGGATTGTCTTGTCCCTTTCTTGCTTTGCTATCTTCTGCCCACCATGCAGAATGGTGGGCAATGTTTGTCTGCCTTGCCACCCTGCCTGGGGCCAGCCAATTATGGATTGAAATCTCTACAAACCATGAGCCAAATAAATCTTCCCTCATTTAACATTGTCAGGTATTTTGTACCATAACAAAAAAGTAACTAAGATATATGCATTTAAACATAAATGCAAAATACACTGAAGAATTTAAAATAAAACAATATCACAGACTGAAGACCAAACATATCAGTCTAATAATTAAATATGAATAGGTTGAACTCACCTTAGAAGTATTTTTACTTATAGAAAATATTTTGCTCAGAGAGAAATCCAATTCTATGCTATGTAATGTAGGAACACATGAAACAAAGCCATTCAGAAAAATCTATAATTTAACCAAAGACATTGCAGCAGCTATACTAAGGAAAAGAATAAAGATCCTGACGGCAGGAAGTCCAAAGTCAGTGACAGGACAGTCAGCACAGGATCCTGGATTGGATCTGGATCAGAAAAGGAAAACTAGACAGCTGAAAGAGATATTTAGGATGACTGAGGAAAACTGAATTGAATGTGGACCATTTACTAGATGATAAATAATATGTTATCAATGTTACATTCCTTCAGTGGGACAGCAATGTTTTAATTGTGTAAGGAAAATCTTTTGACCATAGGACCTTAACTCTAGCCATACATCATGATTGCTTAAAGGGTTTGTTAGAACACAAATTTTGCCCCTCCTTTTAACCACCCAGTCCTGATTCAGTAGGGGTGGTCTCCATAATTTCATCAAGTGGACCACATATTCTCCCCGCAAGGAAAGGATCGCGTGTGTATCAAAGCAAAGGAGAGCCCACAGCTAAAGGCAGTGCTGTTGACAGAGTGGTTATTTTTTCCTTCCATTCTCTTTTTCCTTCATTTAATTTAAAAAAATTATCACAAATCCTTTGATAATGAAATAAATGAATAAATTTAATAATTAAATATCTTTCTGGGTCACATTAGAGAGGTTTATCTGAACCAGAGAAGCCTAATTACCTCCAGGTCAAAAACTGGTGCCCAGAAAGAATAGACGTGTAAAGCAGCGCCTTTTCACAGCTGCTGCCAAGTGAAAACTGATGCTATTTGACAGGTTTCAGTGTCTTCCCAAATCCTAGGGCAGCTTATGAATGAATTTCACAGCAGTGTCTATAAATAGCTGCATTTGCAGAACTTGAGAAAATGGCAACATTCAAAAGCATCTAGTCATCCTTAAGGGTCTCTGTAATAGCCAAGACCCAGAACAGCATCTTGGCAGGCAAGAGGAGACAGCTCAGGTGAGGAGGTTAGCCATTGCCCAGAGACACCAATTACCTAAATCGCACCTGCCCCTGAGACTGTGGAAGAGAAGAAGCCACAAGGCCCAGGCTGGCTGGTATGCCACATCTGGGAGCCAAAATAAATGACCAAGCAAACAATTATCATGAATACAATCAGTTTTGTACAGAGAGATTTTGTAACATGCTGATTTTTGTTATTTTCTGGGGAGGGGGATTAGTTTTCACAAGTTAAATGGATCATTTCTGCCACATTACTTTTAGAAAACAGATCTCCAGAATGTATTCCCATTTTGCCAATATTAAAGAATTTTGCTTTTAATTATTTTTCCTTGTATCAAAGGAAAGTTAATTCATCATAGAAAATTTAGAAAATCCTGAAAAGTAGTAGAGAGAAAATCTTAAACAATTACACAACTCTGTTATCATGTTAATTTTTTGATGGGCATATTGAATAGGTACTAATTTTTAAGAATTAGCATTGAATTATAGACTCTGATGTCCTGTCACTTTTAAACATCTATTATAAGTATCTCCTACATCATTAATGTAATGTTGCAAGTATAGCGACTGGACCACCTTCCATGATACAGGCGTGCCATGAATTATCTAACTCCAAGCTTCTATTATGGGACACTCAATTTCTTTTCATTATTTGATATATAAAGCTGCAGAGAACTTCCTAAACAAAAATCCCTAGGCATATTTCTGATTTTTTCTTTAGGATAAAAACCTAGAAGTAAAATCACTGGCTCAAGGGGATAAATATCCTTCTAAGGCTTTTAATACCTAATGTCAAATTGTTCTCCAGAGAATTTATATCAATTTACACTACTTGTACTAACAAGGATTTGATGCCAAAGCCCTCGAGATAAAGAATGTTCATCTGCCTAAGGTCCCAAATTTACATTTGTTATTCATTAACATGGAAGGCAATAGATAACTGGTTCAGCCCTTGAGAATCTTGTTTTCCAGCTGTCAATCTTTTTGTATCAGGAGACTAGATACCAAGAGGTAAGAGTAACAACCAAAAGTTTAAATTCAATCTGGGTACAATTACACAGTTGTCTCTCATCTTTTAAGTCTCTGTGCTCAATACTATGTATAATTTTATTTGTTTGGATTTACTTTCTTGAAGTTTTAATTAGAAGGCTTATTTTTTTTTTGCAAATTCCATTATATTTTAAAACAATCATCTTTTGGCATAAATTTTTAAAATTCTATTGTTCTCAAAAGGAATAATCATTATTGGATTGATAAATTTTAATTCTAAAAGAGATCTAATTGAATTTATTTAATATCCTCTTTTTTGTAGAGACAATACTTATCTTTCTGTTAAATGTAATATGTGTAAAACATAGACATTTGCATGTGTATGTGTGTGTTCATACCTACGTGTATGACTTATATCTAACATATCTAATATATCATATTAGAGTGAAAGCAGAATCAGAATGGACATATTTATTAATTTTATCTACTCTATATACCTTAATTAGAATATTAGTCTTTAGAGAAGAATGTTTATTTTTATTTTATTCCTCTTTTCTCTTCACTTGGTAAAGAAACATTCAAACTTTCATACTTTGTGTCTTCTTCCACAAATGTTCTTCTTTTATTTTTTTAATTTAAAGAGAAAAAAATTTCAAAACATGATAATTGGGGGAACAATGGTATATACATTACGTATTGTTATCTTCAAATCAGTTACTCAGAGTATAAGACATCTGCATTTAATTGTCCAAACAAGTAAAAATCTTCCTCTTCAATGATGTGAGAGAAATCAGTAGTATAACTATCTTAACTAATATGCACATATATATGTATATGTATTTATACATATATATATATATATGATTTCAGCTTTTCACACTAGTGAGACATGTTTACACATGTGTGTCTGATTTGTTTCACTTATGAAATGCTCTTCTTTTTAAAAAAATGCTGAGAAGGCAACCCACTTGGGACCCCTTCTGTCTCTCTCAGACAGAAGCTTTCTTTCTCTCATAAATATTTCTGCTCTTTAAAAAAATGCTGAGATAAATACAGTAAAATAACATCAAGCCCTGCCCCTGCTGATATTGGTTTTTATCTCAGGTGCTTACAATATCCACAGCCCCAGTACTGTATATTCTGTTCCCATCAATGTCAATGTCAATGGACCTAGAGCTCCTATGCATTTGTGCATTCCTTCTCTCTCTCCCTCTCTGTTTCCCTCCCTCTTCCAAATATAACCATGTTCTTGCAACTATCATCTAAATGGCAACTGTCAAAGAATTCAGCCAATTATCTTTTAAATTGTGACCAATTTCTTTCTGTAAAACTAATTCAGACAACCCCTATAGCAACTCCCTAAAGGCAGGCTCCCTTTAAGAAACAATCTGCACACAGGAACTTTACGGACAGACACCAGCCTCTGTGCCTACTCCAGCTGGGCAGAGGTGGCTGCATT
Source organism: Dolichotis patagonum (assembly GCA_004027295.1). Classification (NCBI taxonomy): domain Eukaryota; kingdom Metazoa; phylum Chordata; class Mammalia; order Rodentia; family Caviidae; genus Dolichotis; species Dolichotis patagonum. The sequence goes on from PVJX010000702.1 coordinate 178,054, forward strand.
CACTGCCACCAGTTTACAGGGGCCTCACAGCTCAGAATATGCACAGTGTATCGGAGAAGGGCCACTTGGAAATGGGTGAAGTAAAATAAATGATGCCGGCTCCCAGAAAATAGGAGAGGAATAACACCCACATGATGTTACAGCCACAAGAGTCATGTGGTAAAAGTCAATGAAAGTGACTATACATAGAGCAGGTAGGACAATACCTAGCCCTCAGCAAACACTATTTAAGGGCCCTTTCCTCTTCCCCTGCTTGTTACTATTATTAATATTTATTTTTGTTTTGTATTGGGAAGGCATGTTTCGTCATGATTTTTGTTCAGTCACTGTCTCCTGACCTCATATCGCCTTCTTAAAATCAGCCATTTTCAAGCAACCCCTACCCAGTATAATACATTTGTACCAATCCCTGGGCAAAGTGCTACATGGAAGGGGTGCAGGAAGTGAATGGTTGAATAATACAATTCCTGCCCTCTGGGAACTACAATTTAATTTGAAAGCACAGCCCACAGTTTGCTAAGGAAAAATTGGTTAAGGAAGGAAGCCAGTGACTAAAGGTAACCTATTGGCAAGGCAGAGGGAGGTAGAGAATGTCTCCACACTGTAGTTCCAGGGGATTGGGTTTATTCTCCTTTCCCTACATGTCCTTTCACTGCAACTCCAGTACATGTTTCTCCTCATCCAAGTGGCTTCAGAATTGAAGGGCAGACAGATATAATGGACCCAAAAAGCTCTGTTGGAGGAGTGAGCTGGAAACACAGAACAGGCCAGGGATTCACCTGGCAGGCTGCGAACTGCTGGGAGACTGGTGGAGTTCATGGATTAATGAGTTCACAGGTTAACTCAAGAGTTGTTATGCTATAAAACCAGTTTGTCTAGGTCTCTCATGAGTTAACTGTCTTTTGTCTCATGATACCCTGTTTAGGGATTCTTCCATCAAGAAAGCCATCACCAGGCATGTACATGAACTTTGGGCAAGAACTATGAACCAAAAGAAATCTCTTTTTAGAAGTATGTGTTATTGTTTCATTAGCAATAGAAAACAAAAATAGCACTCAACCTATAGGACCTGAGCCCTGGTGACCTAATAAGGAAAGTAAATACCTTATCTTAATAACTGTGAGTAATATAACAATGAACAAGGAAGTGAAGACATTTCTTCTACATACTGATTTCATTTATTTTGAATATATATGTACCTTGCTGTGGGACAGTTGAACATACAGTGCTATTCTTAAAATTTGAGAACCCTCCATATTATTTTCTATAATGACAACTAATTTACATTCTCAACATTTGGGTATAAGGTTTCCCTCTTATTCAAATTGCCAAGACATAGAATCAACCTATGTACCCAACAATGAATGAATAAAAAAAAAACCTGAAGTATATATACATAATGGAATATTATTCAATATTAAAAAAGAAAGACTTACTTGCATCAACATGAATAAAACTGCCAGGTATTATGTTAATTGAAGTAAGATAGGCACAGAAAAACAAATATGGCATAACCTTACTTATAAAAAATAAAATATAAAAAAATCAAATTCATAAAAGTAAATGATTTAATGGTAGTTATTAAGGCTTGGAGTGAGGTGGGGTAGGATTGGTCAAAGGATACAAAATTTCAGTCATACAGTTACAGTAAGTTCTGGGTATCTGTTGTGCAACATAGTGACTATAGTTAACAACAATGTTTGGAATATTTGAAAATTATTAAAAAAATAGATCTTAAATGTTCTTACTGCAAATAGATAATAAATATGTGAGGTGACAGGTAAGTTAATGAATTTAATTATTTCATTATGTATAAAAGCATCATATTATACTCTACCAATATACATAATTAAAAAGAAAATGAAATTAAGAAAAAGAAAGCAAATAGCAGCCTAAGCAATGACACCTAGTAGTCAAGAAAGATGAAGATGGACAACCAGAAAACATGCTTAAGAAAGTGGCTGAAAAAGTTAGATGAACATATGAGTAAGTCACAACAATAAATGCCCTAAAGGTGAACAAGTACAGAAAAATATGATATTCATAAACTAAACAAAAATATTGTGACTAAAGTATTCAGAAGCTATATAAGCTTTATCATTATTGAAGCTAAATATCTGGTGCATAAAACAAAAGAGGAAGAGATTTATTTGGCTTATGGCTTTAGAGTCAGCTAGATCAAAAGCAAAAACAAGGTAGAAAGAATTTACAGAGAAAAGCTATTCAATCCATGGCACACAGGAAGTACAGAAAGAAGAGTTGGGAATAAGAACACCTCCTTACAGGTCCTGTTATGCTGTAAATCTCAAATACTCCCCCAAAATTTCTTGTGTTTGGAAGTAGGGCCTGATTAGAAGAGATGGGTAATTGGGGGTGTGGCTTTTACTTCTTTTGTAACTTTAAACGAAGAAGCATTGTTATTCATTTTTAACTTGTTAAAAGCACCAAATTTCAAAATCTATGTCAATTTTTTTAATCCAGGACCTCCCTTCAAAACAAAACAGTGATGCTCATTCCTCAGATGGTCTAAATTTAAGTTCTACCAAAATCAGATCAAAACAAAACAAAAAACCCACACAGAAATAAAAAGTAACAGAAATCACATTCTAGGGGGTCAGTGCATTTTGCAGTCTTTCTTGTGCTAATTGTCCTTCAGCTGACTTTTAAAAAGAAATAACACCGTAGCTCATCAAAATATGCATTTTCCATTTGCTTTTTTAAATTAAAAATAATAATTAAGAAGAGAACATATTAAAGAAGTTACAGTCTATTGCCTGACTCATTTTAGTGGCATGCACAGCATATGGAGGTCAGAAAGGCTATCTGCAGCACATCTTTGGGATACTCCGTGGAACGCTGTGTTTTTATCCTCCTCTACTCCTTTTCTCTCTGCTTCCTGGCTGCCATGAGTCTGAGCAACTTTTCTCTACCATGCCTTTCCACCATGCCATTTTCCACCATGGAGACAACTAACCACAGACTGAATCCTCTGAAAGCTATGAGCCAGAAATAATCCTTTCTCCAAGTTTCAGGAGTGAGATATTTTGTTTCAGTGACAGAAAAGTGACTAATACATTCCTCTAGTGATTCACCTCTTCCAACCAGGCTCCAGCACCTAACAGCACACTCAACTATGAAGTCATAACTCACCAATGATATAGTACTCCCCTTGATCTAATCAACTACCAACAGCTCCACTTCTGAACACATGAGAGTTTGAGAGGGCATTCTAAATGTAAACCATAATACTGTATTGCTGCTCCCCAACAGAATTATGTCCATCTCAGTATGTAAAATGCATTTAGCTCTACTCAAAGAGTCACCAAAGTCTTAAGAGTTCCAGCATTATTCAACAATCTAATGCCAAAGTTTCCACTGAGACTTAAGGTGAACTTTTAAATTATAATCCCTGGTAAAAATTAAAAAGAAAATTAAATACTTCCAATAAACACAGAAAATTCCCATTCCAAAAGGCAAGAAGAGGTGAATGGGAAGGAATCAAACCAAAGCAAGACCAAAAACCATCAGGGCAAACATTAAATTCTGTAGCTACACATCTAGTATCTGGGGCAAATTGTACAGACGTGTGAGCTCTAGAGAGCTTGGGTAGCCCCATTCCTATGGCATTGCCAGTTGGAGCCCACATGGTCTTGGGGCCTGGCAGCACTCTCTGCCTACAGCTTTCTTCAGCAGATGTTCCACATTCCTGACATCTTCAACTTCCTGGAGTCTCCACTGGTGCTTTAGCTTCACTCTCACAACTTTAAGCCCTACCCATTCAGGAACTGCTAGAAGACACTGTAACCTAGTTGCACACTTCTGCTTGGTACCTCAAGACTTCTAAAATCTGGGTGGAACACTCCATCTAACCATAACTCTTGTATTCTGCTTGCCTGGAAAAACAAGTAGCATATGGCTGATCCAGCATCTAATACTGGCTTCATCCATAGTGCGGCCACCATGAACTTAACTGTAGTGGTTACTGAAAGCCTATAAATGTTTCTTTAGGTAGCCTGAATGGGCAGGTTGCCCAAGACATTTTCTCAAAGCAAAGTCTTTCCAAAAAAATTTACCCTTTTACAATTTTGAGCCTGTGATGTATTGCCTGGCCATTTCCTGAGATTCCCTAAAGGCATCTTTTTTATTATTCCAATGCTGAGTACTTTGGCTTGTTTTCAATACTAATCTTTCCCAAGTCTATGCTCTCTCAATTTAGATATGCTTCTTCTCTAGACAAGCTGCAAATTTTCACATCTTTTTCATTCTGCCTGTTGCTTCTGATGCTCACTATAGATATAGCTGAAGCTAGCAGCAGTAACCATGCCACAGCCTGAATGTTGGACTGCCTTGAACGTTCCCCCATCAGGTTAATTGCCCCACTAACTTTAAATTCATTCTCACTCTAAAAGGGTCCATTAGAGGAGGAGATACATTACAGAAGTTTGGAGAAGAGAAACTAGATCATGAAGGTATTCTAAAATGGGAAAGGTAAACATACTCAGATGTGAAACATTAACCTGAAAAGCAAATTCTCTAGATCAAATTAAATATCTGGATTGTTGAAAATGGAAGCAGAGCTGCCACTTGTCTGCAGATCCTCCGACTTCCTTTACCCTAGGAACACACCATCTTGGAAGTTGTTCTAACAGCCTGAGGGAAGGAGCTAGCTCTTCACAGACCAAAATTTTGAAATAGGCTCTGTACATATTCTCCTTACTGCCACATGAAAGAGAAAAACCAGCAGGGGAATTAACTGTAGTTAGAGCCCCAGGGAAGCCACACACTGCAACCAGAGCAAAGGAGAGTTAACAGTACAAAAACAAGCAATCACTGCCCTTCACTTTCTCAAATACCAGAGAACACTATTTCCTTGCAGTATCCTACCCGCAGCCCACTAATCAGCCTTTAAAACAGAAGGCCTCTGCCCCAGGTAGAGAGATGCTGAACACTATAAGCTGGCAGTGGGGCATGGATCACATACCTGAACACACGGGGTAGGGGGAAAAGATTCAACAGAGCAGGACCAGAGCAGGTGCTCTCCTATTTTTTCCCCAAATACTACAAAGATCTAAAACAGCATGAAATCCTGCCCACCATCCACCATCCACACAAGCACAGGAAGCCCTTGGCTATGCCCTGGGCCTGTGCCAAGTTCCATGGATTGGAAAGCAGAGCTCTTAATATGGGGACCAGAGAAGGACAAAGGTCTGAGGGCAAAGGGACAGAAAGTGGCACCTGGGTCAGGGGGCTTCTGGTAATAAATTGGGTTGAAGGACCCTGAAGAAAAAGTACAGAGCCAAGCTTGGAATTTGAACCACATAGTCAACTACAGTCACAGCCACAACCTCATTTCCCTAGTACTGATATTCTGTATTAGTCAGCTTTATTGTTGTGGAGACCAAATTCCATACACACACAGTTTAAAGGAGAAGGGGTTTATTTGGCTTATAGTTTCAGAGAGTTCAGTCCACAGTTGGCTGGCTCAAATGCAGAAATATCATGGTAAAAGAAAAAATAGAAAAGCTTCTCAATTCATAGTATCCAGGAAGCAGATACAAAAAGGAGAAAAATGAAACAAAAACACATCCTTCTAGTTCATACCCTTAGTGACCCACGTCTTCTGACCAGTCTCCATCTCCAATTCTCTATAAATTTCTCAATAAATTAGTGCATTCATGAGTATAGTACTCCTTTGATTCAGTCATCTTCCAAAAACTCCACCTATGAACACATGAGACTTTGAGGGGACATTTTATATCAAAACTATAACAATAACTGTATTAAGAGTCAATATTTGGCTTAAAGGATCAAGTACAAGAAGTATTTTTCAGTACAAAACAGAAATATATATATATATAAAATGTAGAAACCACAAGGAAATGTTAAAGAAAGTTATAGAACTTCTTTCAGATTTAAAAAATGTAACTAGAAGTCATGGTAAAGAAAAAAAAGACTTGACATCAAAATTCTGTCCACAGAAGGTTATTAAGGGAGACAAAAAGTTTCACAAGCAGTTCTTACCCTCATTCTGTTGTGCACTCTGACATTTTCTATTCTGTACTATTTTATTGTTATAAAATGCTACCCATCATCAAGGAGTCAGGAATACATTTTAAACCATTTAGAAAATGGATCCAGGAAACTGAGTGTGATGTCAATAAAAATTTTAAAAGGAGAGAACAGAACTGATACAAAAGAGGTTAAAAATACAACAAGAAGTTATATCTGAGATGGAGAAAGGTTCCACCTATTCTCACACTGGATTTAAAATAAAACATTTCCAAAACTTCACTGCCTATAAGGCTGATCCCAAGTACTTGTTAAAAACTCAGATTGCTGAGCCCTAGACCAAAACTACTAAATCAGAATTTTCAGGAGAACATAAAATATTCTTTTATATGGTACCTCAAGAGAGTTTTATCATCTGAGAAATTTTAAAAATTCAAACTTCAATGTGCATACAAACCACTAGAATCTTGTTAAATGCAGATTCTAGCTGAGTACTTCTGAATCTTTATCTCTCATCCAAGAATTTGCATTTCCAATTCATTCTTGGTGATGTCAATGCTGTTGATTCAAGGACCAGGACTAAGATTATTTTTGGCTATAGTTAAAGATATTTCCCAATTAATTTTTTGATGTGAACCACTAATATAAAAACTTGATCAATTAAGGAAAAAATACATATACTCCAATCATATTTGGGAAAACAGATGTGAAAATTTTTAATAAAACTGCAAACTGAATGTAGCAATATAAGAGAGGAATGGCATAGTCTGATCAAACAGAATGGCTGTTAAGATTGCAAGAGCAGGTCAGTACTCAGATCAGTGCTGAGAAGTCTGTTCACTTAATTCTTGTGTCAGTAAATCACAATACTACACAATCAACAGATCCTGAAAAGGACACTTAAAAAAAATGACAAAGCATTTCTACCAATGCTACTACAAAGTAAATAAGCAGAGATGAACACTTTTTAAGCATAAATGATTGTTCAGCAAATTTAATGTTTAATATGGTAAAAACTAAAACCATCTTAAATTTAAAGCCATGTCACAGTATCAGTTATCATTATTATTTATTTTACTTGTCTTGGAAGGTAAAGGAAATTCAGTGAAACAAATACTATCATTGAAAACTAAAGAGAGTCAAATCTTGAAATACCAGAATGAATAAAAATTTTGTAACATTGCTAGGACACAAACTGACATGTACATATATATATATACATATACACAGATGTCAACAGCTTTTCTTTAATCTAGCACTAAGAAAGAAAACTTTCATTTATAATATAAACAAAACTGTAAAATATAATGAAATAAATATAATCAAAAGTGAGATAGATCTATTTTAACCAATAATGTGCTTGAACAAAAACCTTAATATCAAAAATGTCAATTTGGTCAAAATTAACAAATAAATTCCAAGTATTTGCAAGTATTCCAAATACTATTTAGTATTTAGTACTAATAGTATTTGGAATACTTGTGCAGCTTGTTTTGTTTGGAGTTTTACAATCTGAACTTAAAATACTCAAGTTTAAACATGAAATAAAAGCATATGAGTTAAACTTGCTTTGCCAAATATCTGATCTTTTATTCCTCTATTAGTCAGGATGATCAATCACATGGTGAATAATGAATTAATCTCAAATCTTGGAGCATTCACACAACGAAAATTCTCTCTTGCTCATGATATGATACACTTCCATAATGATTTGGCAGAAGCCTGTGTTACACAGTCATTGGGAACTGAAGGTGATAGAGACCTGTCATCTTGTAGCTACATCATCTAGAACATGAGGAACTGGCAAGGAAGAGAGCTTATGTGGAGAAATTTTCTATCTCTATCCTTCTTTCTTGACCAGCTTTCATCCTCCATTTTTAAACTTCAGGCTAAAAGAGGAAACCATCATCTGTAGTATTGGCCTGAATTGATCACATGACTCTGCCTAATTGGAGATGGGGGGTGTTAATTAGAGAATCATATGAAATATCTGACATTGCTATAAGAATAGACAAATGCACTAGTAGGGCAGCTGGAAATTATAAATATGAAATTTCAATACAGTGGTACCTGGATTCATGAATTTAATTCTTCCCACAAATCTGGTTGCAGGAGCAAATCCAATGTGGGACAAATTCTGTGACCAGAATTGTAGAAAGAATGAAATTTGTGAACCGAGGAACCACTGCATTTAATCACATATATTTGAAATTTTAATCTGTAACAGGATAGTCCCCTAATTCACTAGGAGAATGAATAGAGCTTTTAAAACAAGCTAACTGTACGTATGAGAGAAAATAAGAATGAACATCTTTCATTTACTTTTAATAATATAAAATAACCACCTGCCAATGAATTAAAGATTATAATATAAAAAAATTAAATTAAACATTTCTGAGAAAATCAAAGGTATTGCAAAAATACCTAGGATTTGGGGAGACAGTTTTAAAATCTGGACTGGAAAAACCAAATGCTTTAAAGCAAATATAACTGCATACAAATTGCATATATGGCAGATACATAAACTTAGGAGAGAAGTAATAGCATTAGAAAAAATATTTTAAATATTCTTGACAGGACAAGTGTTTATATCTATAATTCAAAGAACATTTACCAAAAAAAAAAAAAAAAACTAGCAACCTGACAGAAAAGGGGGAGGCAGGGAATAATCCAAATAGCAAAGGAAAAAAATAAAAAAGCCTGTGAAATAAAATTCACTAGTAGTTAGGAAAACACAAAATGTACACTGCGTAATAGCAAAGTTATGTTTTATAGTCACTAGTCTCAGAAAACTTAAAGACTTGTAATACCTGTTACTACAGTAGACATTAGGAAAACAGTAATTTAATTGTTAGTGAAATGTAGTTACATTCTTTTCAAAAGGCAATCTGGAAATGTTAAAATATAAATAGAAACATGCAGCATATATATCTCTGTATATGATTATGAATATTATAATATAAATACTAAATATCATTTAAAATATAAATATTATTTGCATTACAAATTACCCAGTAATTCAGCTTGGAATCTATTCCATGAGGAGACTGTCTGGGGGTTATACCTCAGAGATAGAGTATTGCCTTGCATGCATGAAGACCTGGATTTGAAGGCTGATACCCTAAAAAGGGGCAGGGAAGGTGAGGGACCAGGTGGGGAGGAGAAGGGGAAGGATGAGAGAAAGAAGGAGTTTGAAGATATAGAAAAAGAATCTATTTTCTCATTGTCTAGTGGCAAAAACTGAAAATTGAATTACTTTAGATATAAAAATGAAATATGGTGCATCTATACAATAGAGGTAATAATAATAAATAATAATATAGTCATTGAAAAGAATGAGTTAAACCTATACCTTTTAATTCAGAAGCATTTGAACGAAGTGTGGAGTGAAAACAACAAAGTATAGACAACGATTAACGTCACATTTGCATTTACAGTCATGGGTATTATGTGTGTTTGTGTGCTGTCCAGCTAGAGAGAGCCTGGACAAATGAGCAGGATTTATACTGCTTTGGCAACAGGATTTACTTGGAGATGGGTGAGCCTGTGTTATGTGTCAAGCAGGGAATTCAGGGAAAGGGAGCCAAAGAACAAAAAGGACAAGGAAAAAAATGCCAGCTCTTGAAGGAAAATACCATGTATAGGATAACATCTATGCATTTGTGCGAATTATCCCTAGGTGGAAAGAAAGGCACTATTATTAGAAGGTGAGATGTTAGAGGAGGCCCTTGCTCATAGCCTATATGTGAATTAGACACCTCCACTATTCTAGGGCTGAGGTTTTCTAATTGTGAACTCACCCTGTGCAGGCTTCGTCCTAAGGCCTAAGTACCCATGGTGTGCCACAGACCTTAAGCAGGAAGAACAGCCACCCTAGCCGGCCTCACCAAAGCATCAGGGCAGAGTGGGGCCTTGAAAGCCAGAGGGGGTACGGGTGTGACTCTACTTAAGCTGGACAGTCTTGCCGTACTTCAGGCTGAGTGAAGTTTGATTTCTAAAACCACTGCCTGGAATATTCCTTTCCCTCTGTGCTGACTTTCCAGTCCCAGCTCATCCTTGGGCTTCTCCATGGACAGCTGACTATATGAAAAAAGGTTAAACGCTAAAGCGAATGCCCCGCAGCCTGGTTGCCCTCGTGTCTATGTACAGGGGCTTCCTGCTTCCTAGTACTTTTCTTGACTTGATACTGCTGCCTGTTGCTTGCCTTTAATCGCCTCCCTCTGACCTCTCTCTCCCCAGCCCAGTGAACTCCCGGAAGTAGCCAGAAGTCGGAGGAGGAGGCTGTGCTTTCACGCGGGGCTGACGCCGCTGCCCTAAACCTGAGGGCACAGCGTGCTTCTCTCCCGCTGCGCTTTCTCTGCAGCACTCAGAGATTTTAGGGATGCCTGGGAGGCCCGAGCACTCCGATAAATGCTGGAATCTCCCACAAAACCAGACTGAACAAGCACATTCTCAGTCCTAGTGAGGGGATCCGACTTCAGTCTGACCTGAAGTCCGGAAAGTAAATTTAAAGCGCGCCCGCCGGACTCCTGCGTTACCCGCGCTCTCTCGGGAGGGTGCGGCGGGAGCCAAACCCAGCGGCGCGCAGGTGGGCGCGGTCCATCCCCGCCGCCGAGGGGGTGGGATCAGCACGCACGGATGGAAGGGCTTTCGAGGGACGCCAGCGGTTCGATTCCCGAGTGGCAGCACTCACTCCGAACGCGTTCCCGAGTTTCGGCTTCTCCAAAATCGGTCGCGTTAACCGGCGAGTCTTCCCCCGCTTCCCCCCGTGCCCGGCCCCAGCTTGGCCTTTTGCAGATTCTCTGAGCTGGGAGACGAAGCCTCAAAGTCCATCGGGGTCGGGAGGCGCGGGAGTGGGGAGAGAAGCGGGCCGACCTGCGCTCCAGCCCCTCCGCCAGCCTGGGGGGCAGGAGGGCGAGGCGCCCCGCGGTCACCCCCGGCGGGCTCGGGCCCTGTGGCACGGGCGGCGCGGAGGAGGAGGCTGCCGGGGCCCACGCAGCGCGCGCGAGTCCGCAGTGTTTGTTGGCCAAGAGCCCAGAACCGCGCGTCTGGGCGACAGGCTGGCTGGTGCGTGGCTCCTTCGCGCACCGAGCTTCTCGGGGAGCCCAGCGAGGCCTCCCGTGCCTGCAGCCAGGATCCTCGGGAGGGCTCAGGTGGAGGGCTCAGCGGACAGCCAGGTCACTGGTTAGGGGGGAAGGTGCTCAGAGCTCCAAAGCTTAGCGTGCTCCCAGGGGGACCAGCCCGCCGAGAAAACGAGCTAGGTACTGAGCTGTGGGGTCCTGAACAGGACTCAGGAAAGTTCTTTTGCGGACACTTGACACCGGCCATCGCGGCTCGTCTCTCCCTACAGCAGCCGGAGTGAACCCGGAGTGCAGCGCTGACGCTGCGCCCTCACACTTGCCCCACTCCCACCACCGTCACTGGCAGGAGCTTCTGCAGCGCTGTCGCAGGGCTCCCTCCCGGCTGCCTCCTTGGAACTTAAGCACCCTCCGCTCCAGCCGTTTCCCAAATTCTCAACACCGCCACCCCTAGCAGTCCTGGTGCGCTGTGATTTCAGCTGCGGACCCCATCTGGCTCAGTTACTCCCAGGCCATCTACTGCCCTCTCGCGGGGTGCTGAGGCGTCCGGTTTGCAGAAGCCCACAGCAGGTAGCAAGCAGCAAAAGGCGTGGTGGCTGCGGCTGTGAAGTGACACAGCTGCCAACAGCTGGCGCAGCTGCTGCGCAAGGGTGCTGGCGAGTACGCAGCCCAGGTACTGCCCCTTCCCGGTGACGTCTCTGCAGCGGGTTATAAAAGCCTCGTGAGCATCCTGCAGAGGTTGTGCTAAGTCCCCAGCAGAGCAGGACCCAAGCCAAGAGGCGCTGCAGGCAGCGTGTCGACAGCGGCTTCTGCGAAAGCGAAGAAAAAAAATCTCCAGCTGAACAAGAGGCCCCGGAATCCTGGCCATAGAATCAGAACTTTCAAAGGCAGCGCTGTGACGGGCCCTCCTTGTCCGCTGAAGTCCCTGCACCAACCACACTGCTTGCCTTTCCCGCCGCAGGAAGGAGAACTGGCAGTTGCAAACAGAATTCTCTTACTTCCTAGAACAGGGAACCGGTGAGACTACTTTGCGCCTTTCAGTTTAATGCCGACTACAAGCTGTTTCCAGACTGTGAACGCAAATGCTTCCGGAAACTGAAAAGTGGAGGAATTCAGAGCCACAGAGGTCCTGCGAACAGCGCATCTAGAAGCCTGTATCCCGTCTGCTTGCAAGGAGAGTTTTGCCCCTAAAAGAGACTTCTTCCCACCTGTCTGGCCTAAGCAGGCTCCTGAGCCTCAGGTGCCTGCCACAGGACCTGACTGCCGAGCGGGCCTGTGTGCAGAAGTGAGGGCTTTGCCACGCACCTGCGAAATGGATAATGTCCTCCCTGTGGACTCAGACCTCTTTCCAAACATCTCCACCAACACCTCAGAACCCAACCAGTTCGTGCAGCCAGCCTGGCAAATCGTCCTTTGGGCAGCTGCCTACACGGTCATTGTGGTGACCTCTGTGGTGGGAAACGTGGTGGTGATGTGGATCATTTTAGCCCACAAGAGAATGAGGACGGTGACCAACTATTTTCTGGTGAACCTGGCCTTCGCGGAGGCCTCCATGGCTGCGTTCAATACAGTAGTGAACTTTACCTACGCTGTCCACAACGAGTGGTACTACGGCCTGTTCTACTGCAAGTTCCACAACTTCTTCCCCATCGCTGCAGTCTTTGCCAGTATCTACTCCATGACAGCCGTGGCCTTCGATAGGTGAGCTTGCCCTTGCTGGAAGTGAGAAGTGTCCGGAAAGGACCACGGCATTGCTATGGAGGTTTGGGCTGCATTGTGCATGGTGGGAGGGGAAGACTGACCGCACTAGCCTGGTGCTTTCATTGGCTGCCTGCTAGTCCCCAGCTTGGTTGGTCTCCCTTTCCAGTCTCCCTTTTGTCACACAATTACTTTTTTAAAACATTTTAACTTTCCACTCTTTATTCATTCATTCATCTCCCTGACCCTATCCTTCCACCTCCTGTTTTGCTCTTTTCCATATGTTCCTTCTTTGCTTTCCCTTAAAGCCTAGAAGGGATCCTCAGAACTTAGTGGCTAGCCCCTGGTTTGGTCTTTGTAAATTCCTCCACACCTGCTATTGTTGGGTAGCTTATGTTGCTTTGTGTCTTAAGCTTGCATAGGCAAAATTCCTCATTTTTCCTTTCTTCTTGAAGATTTAGGGACTTTGAGTTTTCCTCTCAACTCTCCAATATTATTTAACTGTGAAAGGCATTTTGCCAGTTCATAAAAGAGTCCAGATTGTAGTTCACATCCTCTGCATTGCAAGGAGTTCTTCTTAAAAGACACCATAGACAGGGACCTAGGAAACGTACCCAGGAAGTTTTCTGAGTTTCTCTTGCTGTGGAAAGTCAGTGTTTTTAGCCTGTCTGTCTCCACATGGAAATGTTCTTGGCAAAAACAATTGAGAACTCTTGTTTCCTATAACCAACAAGTTAGGGGTTCAGAAGCTGACTGGTTGTGGAATGGTTAGCATTTTTAAATACAAGCTGGCGATCTGGAATGGGTGACTCTTCAGGTGGTATGATGAAAAATTGAATACTAGAGCACAACTTTATTGGTATTGACTTTTCGTGGATTTCCTAGGTCTCTAATGTGTATCACTATGTGGACACAGGTGTTAAATGTTTATCTAGGGTGTGGAGGTGTGTTTAAAACACCTGCCACTGTGATTTAAAAGGGATTCTGCCAGTGTTTTACAGAGGTAAATACACGTGAGAAACTCAAGGAAGAAGCTAAGAGACAGCTTCAAAAAAGATTTCCCAAACTAATCCCTTTTTATGTGAAGATTGTTTCTGACTTGCCGTTGATTTAAAGGCTTTTTCAGGTTCTGTGGTGAATGAATGCTTTTTAAGTTGGAGCAGTCTATATGTTCACTCTTTGAAGTGATGTTCAAATGCTGATCGTGAACTACATATTCATCTCCTTTTATGCACCTCTTAGATGCTTGATATGTTTTGTATAAAACAAATTGTGGTGAATCAACTTACATTTAAGTGTAGGAGGTAAACAAATTACTCAAAGTGATAGTGAATCATCTTGCAACACATTTTACAAATGTGTTCAGATACTTGATTTGGTGAAAGTGAAGTAAACCTGTAAATCTTTCTGCATTCACTTGCTCTTTTGCAGCAGCTTCCATAAACTTAAAAAAGAAAAACAAAATTCTATGGCATAACATATAACCAAATATCAGTGCAGTGAAATGTGATGCCATCCTAGCCTTACAAATATGTTCTTTATGATCCTTGTATTAGAGGGTAAGTGACTGTCTTTTTACTGTGTTGGGGTCTCACCTGAAAGCTGGGGAGACCCGCCAGTCAGTGTGAACTGGAGCACTCAGCAGCTAATGGGGACCCGCAGACAGCTCCCTCCTTTTAGCTTACATTGGGAGCATGTTCCACAGCCCTGCTCCTTCCCCTGGAACTTAGACGAGGGCTGGGATCGGGGTCAGGATGCTCCCAGTACCAGGGCGCAGAGCCAGGTTATGGCTGTGAGGCTTATTTTCTCTAGGTAGACCATGGCAGCACCCTGACCCTCTGTAACTCTTGTTCAATGAAGATCAAGAAGTCTCTGAAGTCAGAGCTGCAGGAAATGACAGCAACAGAAACGTTCCCATGTTTCTAGTGTGCAGATATGGCCAGAGGGATGAGCAGAGATGTGCTAACTGTTAGAGTTCAAGGTAGAGTTAGGATTAAGCTTCAAATGTCTCTCTGTGCTTCTTTAGCACTCCTGCTTTTCCTTACTCAGCCTCCTGAGCACACCGCAGTCACCCCTCAGGCTCCTGAGGGGTGTGTCTCCTGCATGCGCAGTCATGAGTATCACGAATATCATGAAAGAAAGGGGCCATAAGCTTTCTCCATATGAATTATCTTTTCTTTAACATAAAAATACAGATTTAGAGTCTGTAGTTATCTTTTTGTGTGTCTCTTAGAATTTTTGGTGGACAACCTTCAAATCAAATCTTTAAAATAATATGGTTTTCCCAGTTGTAAAATTAAACCTTATTCATTGCAGAAGATTTGGGCAATATGAAGAGCATAGGCACAAAATTCAATTCAACCATTACCTCACTATCCAAAAATAACACCTGTTACCATTTGAATTTCTGTTATATGAATATTACACTACATAACTGAGGTCAGATTTTATATAATTTGCAGCTTATTTTTTCATTGATATTAATGGAAAATGTGATAAGTTTATTCACATTATTAAAATGTCTTCAGAAACATAGATCTAAAGGATTCCATGTTACTACACTCTATGAATGTCCCATTTATTTATCTAACCACTCCTTTACTGTTGGATATTTTGGTGGTTCACTAATTTTTTTTTTTTTTGCTATTATATTATGATGAATGCTCTACTGGGTATTTCTATATGTTAATTTTGTTTTGCTTTCTTGGCTATTTATTCTTTAAGATAAATTCTCAGAAGTAGAACTATGAAATTGAATGAAATATTTTGTTTAAAAAAGATTTCTCCTCATTTTAAAGAATTATAAATTCTGAACAAAGCAGGAAACACATATAATATGTCTTGTTCATTTTTGTGTCCTTAGCATAAGCAAAGTGCTTGATACCTAATAGTCACTTCTGTGTTTATCATACATGTGAGTGAATAAGTAAATAACACGTATTCCTAGAAGACCATTTGGAAAATACATAAAAATTATAGAAAAAATATAAAAAACATCTTAAAATCCCACTAATGGTAGATAAACAGCTAAAATTCTGGAAGACTGGTTTAGAATAACTTTTCTATCTATGTAACTTAAAACACCTACAGTAATTCAAACCTTTAAAAATAAATTTTGGTTCATAATAAAAAGTTTTGATAGCTGATTTTAGAGGCTTTCTTTTTTTACTGCTGTTGTTGCTATTGTTGTTCACTGATAGCATGGGTATTTTCCATGTCATAAAATATTTAAAATAGAACATTTAATGGGCACATTATACTATGTGATTATGATCACTTACATAACCATTCTTCTGCTATTAGATATAAATTGTTTTAATTTTCATTATAACCAATAACTTTTATCTTGGACATAATTATTTTTAAGAATCTCTCTTTTTCTTCATTAGAATAAACTTCTTGAAATAGAATTGTTGGATCAAACTATGTTACTACAATTTGCTGTTCCCTTCCAGAAGCAAAATGAATGAAGAGGAAAAAGAACTTCAACTGCAGAGCTCAGTACTAAGCTAAATTTTTTTGCAGCTTTTTCATAAATGGGAAAGGTGACAGGTAATGGAGCTTTCCATCATAAAGAATATTTATATTCTGAAGACAGAAGTTACCTAGGATTTTTTTTAAAAAGTTTCAGAGTCTCTAGTTAACTCCAACAAGCAGCAAGAATTTTTGTTTTGAATCATTGTAATTTCTCACACTTAAAATGTGAAATTCCTTTCCACTGTAAAAACCAAAAGGCATGTGCGATGTTTCATGAAATGTGAAGACAGTAAGAGGTGACATCTTTGGTTTACAGGGGCTGGAGGTGAATAATGAGCAGAGTATAGAAAGGGAGCAGATAGACCCTAAGCCCCACAGGGGGGAAAGGGGCAGTAGGGAAGCTGACTTGGACCTCAAACACAGCAGCAGGGGGCTGAGGAAAGCAGTGGCCTCGTGTCATAGCTGCTTTACCTGGCAAAGGCAGGTATAATTTCAGTGAGCTGAAAGGTGAAGGGTGCTCATGACTCCAGTTGGTTCTAGATACATTGTGTGAGAGCGAAGGAAAACCTCTAAACAGGATGGTGTCTATAAAATCTGAAGTACAGTCAGGACCAAAAATATCATTGCCCAGACAGAAGTAGCAACTGAAATCAAAAGAGGAAATGAGCTCACTGAGGGAATAAAAGAACCTGAAACCAAGACATGCACATATAACAAAAACCCTGCCCACATATCCCTGGTCTCCACCCCAGAGCTCTTCAGGTTTCTATTAGACCGGCTGTCTGTTCTTGAACCTCACCCTGCTAAGTAGACGTGGGTGCCATCATCTAACTCAGGTTAGTCCTTGAATCTTTCCCTAGCCCACCCAAAAGTGAGACTCAGATTCTAGGATCCTTTGCACTAATTTAGATGGACCCAGAAATTCCCATGATGCTGATAATGGCTACTTACTCCACCACAACTGGAACCTTAAATGTCAGTTTTTGATTAGATCAAAAACTTGAGTTTGTTACACGTCAGATGGACATTTAGGATTTAGAACCATCCCTTGAGAAGTTCAGAGGCCACCACCTCTCTGGAGCTGCCCCACCAAACATTACTTATGCAATTACAGGGAGTTCCCTGTGTCCTGAATGGGTGCTAGTAAAAACAAAACAACAACTTAGCAGGAATACAGGTTACTTGGTGGGGGTGGGGGGAGCAATTCTTTCACTATAAAAGCACATAGTAGGACAAGACTTTCCTACTGTTATTGTTGAATGTGGGTAACTGTAGAATGAGGATCATGAGGGTGGAAGAAACTCACTGCTAAATTTAGAAAAAATGTTCACTCTATCGAGGGATGTTGCCACCAAGGTAAGGTCATCTTTCTTACCATGGAAAAAGTCCTGTTCCCCTAAAGAGTTTATGCTATATTAGGCAAATCAGACTTGTTTGAGGTAACTACAACATAAAGTGCTAAGTGATATTTTTGTTGCTGCTGTTGTTGCTTGTGATTCTAAGGGTTGAACCCAGGACCTCACACATACTAGGCAAGCACTGTACCACTGTGATACATCCAATCAAGATTGTATTTCATGTCCATTATACAGACAGTTTCTACAGGAGAGAAAGGGATGAGATTATGTTCAGTAGTGATGAATGATCAAAGAAGACTGCAGAAGGTAGCAGTTCAGTGGGGCCTTAAAGATCATATACGATTTTTAGAGAGAATAATTTTTAAAGAAATTTTTAAGACAATAGATAGAAGAAGCTGTGTGAATAAATCATGGAGGTCAAACTTGCAAGGCGGGAAGAGTGAGAGATTGATTCAACTGAATGAATTCACATGTACATCAAAGAATGAACAGAGGCATTGGTGAAAAGAAGATGACCAAGGCTTATATGGATTCTATGTGAAAATGTAATGATTTTGAGGGAGGAATGCCTAATAAGCAACTGTAGAGGTGTGTTTAGAGAGTGTATGTTTAGAGAATTTGAGCAGCTAGGGGTCAAAATGTAAATTTAGGAGTTATCCAAATACAGACATTATTAGAATTTGGAGATTTTTTAAAAAAGCATTTGGATATTAGAGGAGATCTGTTCCACCTATATACATATTTCCTTCGAAAAGGCTTCAAAATCACAGGGATGTCCTACCAGGTATTAGGAGGGAAAAGAAAGAACAACAAATAGAGAGAAATAAAAATACATGAAAGGTTAAGTGAGTTGCTTTGTAGTTGATAATTGGTATCAGTGTCATTGAATCCAAAGCTGAGAAGAGCATTGGATTTGGCAATACAGAACATTGGTGACTGGTAAGAAACACTGTCAGCAAAGTATACTCAAAGGGCATAGCAAGTAGGAGAATAGCTCTTCCTCATCCATCCATCCACCTAATCAGCAGATTACTTACTGGATTGCTAAATTGCCCATGGTTGACTTGAACTTGCAATCCTCCTGCCTCAGCCTCCCAGAGTGTTAAGATTACAGACATCTTCTGTCTTGCACAGTCATCAAGCTGTTGCTTAGCACCCCCATTGTTCCAGACACTGAAGGAGTAAGATACTGCCTTGTCTCTTGTGCTCTCAGGTTTGGGGAGCAACAAAGACATAATGATTATATAACCCAGTGCAATCCATGCCATGCTAAGGGAGTTCAGAAATAAAGCAAAGAATTATACTTCGAAATATGAGAAAGACCTACCATAAAAGAAAGACAAGGGAGAGGAAGAAGATACAAGGATAGAGAAGGAATGCAATGGAAAAAGATAATGAGGAGGGAAAAGGAGAAGAGTGAAGTATACAGCAAAATTATGGAGTTTTGTTTTTTTTAATTAATTCCAAGAGTACTACATTGGAAATATTCATAATGAGGTATTAATATTTTTCACTTAGAAACTACAAAGGAGATCTCATGTTGGTAAAATTGAGAATGATGCCTTGGATCTATATGCTTTCCAAGGCCTTGTCACATCTAATCCTCATGATGCTACTGGAGATTCTCTTTCTACTTTGAAAGACTATCAGAAACAATTTATTTTAGTATTTTCCCCTAACTCTTCACCCTCTCGCAGCTCGGAGACTCATGCAATTTACTTCTATGTGCTATATGTACCTGTCTGCATATTCCTGCTCAGGGTGGCTTTTGATGAGATCATATCTACTGAATGCTGTCCCTGAAAGCAGAAGAAGTGGACGGGTTCTACTGTGACAGAAAGGACATCAGAGATACTTGATAACATTCTCTCCAAATACAAATTCCACCCCACAACCTTGCAGATGGATCCATTGTAAGTTTCAAACCACCCCCCTCGAGAAAGTGTTTCAAACCCTGTTTACACATTCTTAAAATTATTAATTCAGTCAAGTGTTATATTATTATAAATTTCTTCCTTTAAAAAAATTCTTATTTTTATTGAATTGAAATCTATCTCTCTGGCTTTGGGATGCTCCTACTAATATAATGCCTCTTCCGTGGGGTAGAATTTCTAGAATAGGGCTTCTGAAACTTCCCTGTCCCTGGTTAACTGTCCCTGGTTCTTTGTGGTGTCCATCCTCATTGGTCACTACCATTTTCTCCAAGTTGTTAATGATTCTCTTAAAGGGGAGTGGCAAGATTGAATCATTAGCCCATGGCCATTGCCCTTACCAGCATCATCTGCTGTAGGATGGACATCCTTCCTGGTGGACTTGTTCTTCTCTTAGGCTTAGCGTAGGTGTCATCTCCACTAAGAAGTTTATCTTGACCTGTGGGTCTAAATGAAGTGTCCTTATTATCTATCCCCACAGCCTTTGTCCAATGGTGTTGTAACTCTATATAATATTAGTCTCTACCATACTTCCTTTCCCACAAGGATACTTTACCTGGTTTCCTATTCACAGCACCTATGCAAGTTCCTGAGAATTCACTAAAATGTGTGCAATGGAGGCAAACTGACTATCCCTCCAAAAAAAATCTGGAAACCAGACCCAATGCATGAGCCAGGTCCTAAAGCACATATATAGTGTTATTATATGTTGAAGCAAAAGAAAAATATGGCTAAATTTCTGCTCACCATACAGTCATGCTACAACACAGAAAATTTTTGTTCTAGAATAACTACAAGTTCAAATTCCCCAATTCATGTGACTTGGGCCCCATGTGACTTTTGACTTATATCCAGAGGCCCTTGATGCATAGTACCCCAGGAGACAACCTCTAATTGGAGGAGATATTATTTCTACAGTAACTATAGCCTCCTGGACACACTGAAAATTTATAGATATTTTATGAATGCTTCTGTGGCCCAACTATTGTCAACCCCCTAGCTTTTTCTCCAACTCTTTCCACTAACAAGTAGTATACTATGCTTTACTTATCCTTTTTGAGGCAAGGGCAGTAGAAACTTACCCTCTACCTAGCCTTCCAAGCCTTATATCCGAAGTAGTTGTCTGAATGCCTAGGCCACAGACATGGGAAAATTTCAGCATCAAGTAGCCAAAGAAAGCCATAGACTGGGAGACAAATTGAGCAGCTGGCTTACATTGTCCCAAACCTTATACCACCTAGAGAGGCTGAAATTCTACCTTAGTTGGAGGGAAATAGAAGGCTTTGTGGAAACAAATCTAGGGATGAGATGGTACTTCAGGTATGGTCTTCAGACCTTAACCTCACCATGAATTTCAATGCAGTATATGAACTGCTCTAGGAAATATGTCTAAGCAACCCTGGACCTAATCCTTTGCTGCTCTTTTAATTCCTCCTCCTGCTCCTCTTCCTGTTCCTCCTCCTCCTCATCTTCCTCCTTCTTCTAAATTTTCTTCTAATCCTTTTTCTTTTTGGTAACTCTTTCTTTAGTCTACTTTCCAATTTGGCCTTAGTACTGTGTCTCTAATATTTGGGACTCTTTCAGGAATCTCTTCCCTGTCATCTACATGATACTTTCTCTTAATAATCTTATCTCTAGCTGTTGACAGTAGAATTAGTCATATTTCTGTCACTGGGCACAAATACCCAAAAAGAGAATTTTAAAGGAAGGAAGACTGCTTACCCTGACTCATGGTCTCAGAGGTTCAATCCATGCTTACTTGGGTTCATTGCTTCTAAGCCTGTGGCAGGGAAGAAACATCATAGCAGAAGAGTATGGTAAAGGAAAGCTCTTCATCTCATGGCTGCAAGGAAGCAGAGATGATAAGAGGACCAAAGAGGAAGGGATCAGAGACAAGATATTGTCCTTAAGGTCACACCTTCATGAACCACTTTCTTCAGCTTAGCCCCACTTCTCAACTTTTAATTACTTACCAATAACATCATCAGATCATTAACATATCAATGGATTAGTTTACTAATGATACAGGCACCATGGCCTAATTACCATCTGGAAGCCCATCTCTGGACATCTGAGATACTGGGGAGCATTTTAAATCCAAAGCACAACAGTGACTGTAGGAAAGAGCGCAGGTGGTGAGTTGCAGCACTGGCTCTACTGCATACTAGCTGTGCAAACAGGCAAGATACATAACTTATCTGGGCTTCAACTTCCTCATTCAATAAAATGGGTGCAATAAAACTTACCTTATAGCATACTGCTGCAAAGAGAGAGGGAAAGGTGTGGGGAAAAAACCCTAATTCATTGTCTAATACCCAATAAGAGCTCAATTAATGGCAATTACCATGATCTAACAAACCCTGAAACACCATTGTATCCATTAGACGTTCCCATTTCCTGTCTAAATCCCTTCCCCATCATGTTCAGGTGAAATATTTATATCCTTCCCTACTAAACTTATACTGCAAGATCCTTCTGATTGGCTATCAAATGTCTTTCTAATTGCTTCTCAGCATTCATGCCATCTGTGGAATTTGCACATACTCCACCGTGAGTTCATCTTTTAGCTATTGTAGATCATGCTCCAAAAAAACTAAATATTTTCTCTTTTTTTATCCTCAAAATGCACTTTCACTTGCCAATCCTTCATGTCCCAAAGACACCACTTTCACATGGAGAACGTTATTTGCATGTTTAATGGCTAAGGACGAACCTGCTCATGCAAAAGGTGTGATTTTTACAGCTTCATGATTTTAAAATGCAGTTCATCTTACTAAAGTTGTAGTGTTTACTTAGACTTTGAGTACATCTTATAAATCATCGACATTTCCTTCTAAATCTAGCTCATGCTTGTGAAAGTGTTAAACATCCACTTTTTTTTGACCTTTGACTAAAGCTCAATTGGCTCTTAACTATGAGGTGGAGTCCTTCCCTCCGGTATTTCAACACCATTTTCAATCAACAATCAAACATTCTTATCTGTTTTCAGTTAGTTACAAATTTTTATAAACTTAACAAATCAAGTAATCTTAAAACTGTAAACAGCACTTATAAACTTGATTAAATTCCCTTAAACATTTCAAACAATATTTAAAACACCTGGTTTGCTTAAAAATTTCAAATCCCTAGCGGGCCAACTTATAAATAGAAAAAACAAACTCCTTCTTAGGAATTACATACCTCTTATAAATCTAATAAATCAAAACATCTAAATTTAGCATATCAAATTCTCTTGAAGAATTTCAGCTTCACAAGTATTAACCTTCTAAATTCAATGAACAAGTTTCTCACAGGCACTTAATTATTGACTACAAAATTAATTCATGTAGGTCCTTCTAAGCATCACAATTGAAATTACAAACCTGACAAGCCAAATTCTCTAATATATCATTTTGACTTTCAGCATATGAAAAGCAAATACACAAACCAACATAAAGGGATAACAAAACTTACTCTTTTGCATACACACTACTTACACAGAGGCACCATTTCTTCACTGTCTGCTGTTTAAAATGCCTTCTCAAGATCACAGAGTTACACAACAAGGGGTCACATGTTATGATTAATTTTAATTGTCAACTTAATTGGTTTGAAAGACATCTAGAAGTAAAGCATCTGAGTATTTGATTGGTTCAAGGGAGCACGACCTTGAGGACGGTATCTTGTGCCTACCCCCTTCCTCACCCTCTTCCCCTGCTCTTTGCTTCTTTTATGCTGTGAGTTGAGCAGTTTCTCTCCATCATGCCTTTTCGCCATGATGTTCAGTGCCTTATAGCAAGCTAACCACAGATTGAAACGTATAGAACCATCAGCCAAAATAAACCTCTTCACTTTTAAGTTATTTTTGTGCATGGATTTGGTTCCAGCAATGAAAAACTGATCTATACATGAAAGAATCATCTTCTCTATAAAGGGCAGCTGAACTTCTGGAATCAGGGACTGAATTAGAGGTCTGAATTTGGGCGTATCTCACAGGGCTGTTGCCTAGAGCTGCAGCCTAGAACCTGGCCCTTCTTACTACAGTGTTGCCTGCCCAGAACCCATGGAGTCCACTTATACTGTTGCACTGGAGTAGCGTTGTGAAGTCCATGTGGCATGTTCCCTATATTTCCTTGGTTTCCTTCAACTTTTACCCTTTCTTATTTTTTATCTGGAGAATTCATATCTGATTCACATAGAAGTAATTACACAGGGCCTCGCTCTAGCCCAAGTTTGCAGTTGACTTCTTTCCACCTGACTAAAGTGCACTGTGTTCTGAACCCTATCATATTTTACCTTATTGACCTTCATTTCAGGATTGTTCTCTGGCCTGTGCATTAGTCAGTTTTCTGTGGCTAATGACTAAGACTGCGGGTTATTTTTTTTAAGTTTGTTTTGTCTTAGTTCTGGAAGTTGAAGTTGAAAGGCTGTCTGGTGATAGCCTTCTTGATGACATAATACAGAACATTGCATGGCAAGAAATGGGAAATGTGTGTGTCTGTCTGTCTCCTCTGCTCTCTCCCTCTTTATAAAATGCCACTAGGACTCAAAACTGGGGGACTTTACCTCATGACCTTACCTAATCCCATTTGCTTCCCAAATACTCCACTGGTACACTACAGTTAGATTAAATGTTTGCCCTCTTAATACTTTACAATGAGGATTTGATTTCAATATTTGAAGCCTTGAGAAACACTCAAACCATATATAGATCATAGCAATGTGGAAATAGTGACCCCACGCCCCCCTCAAAAAAGAAATCATCACTTATTTTCAGTCTCCCAGTTTCTTTTCTGAGACTTTTAATTAAAGATGAGTATATGCCAGAATTTTCTGGTATCTTCTATACCTCCATAGAAATGATCAGAAATGGAATGGTGCATGTTATTAATTCAGCAAATTAGAGGCCTGTGCTCCAGAGATGTGAGCCTCAGATATTGAAAGTTTGCCCAGCACTTTCCTTTTCTCTTAGCACAAAATCTTCAGTGGTGGGGTCTTCCTTCCTGGAACCGGAAACCCAGAGCACTCTGAATCTGCCAGATCGGTCATGAGATTTCTTTCTTCATGAAACTGAACTGCCCTCTGAGATGCCCATCATCACTGCCACATTTTCAGAAAACACACAAAAACTCACAAAAAAATATTCTCTGTTCTTAGAATTCCGCCCAGTTCCCTCAGCCACGGGTGAACTGATGACTTGCCACCTTTGCTATTACAGAACTGCTCTGAGCCCAGGTAGGGCAGCTGCTGAATGGGCAGACCAACCTCCCCTCTGGTCTCTCTGTCATAGAATATAATTAAGACACTACTTTTTAAAAGCCTCATGTGCACATTTAGTGGCAAGTGAGGAGATTAGGAGCTGAAGCTTAAATTGCCCACCTTGTATGATTTATTAGTTTTATTGTACTGTGGAGGAACTTCCTATAAAATAATTAATGTTTTCATAAGAGGATTTGTCTGACTCTGAAATTGTTTAAACAAAAGAGAACCCTGTCAACAAGCTGAAATATTCTCCTAAATAGTCTCAGGGAGCCAAAGAGGGCTTAAAGTGCCCTAGAATTCATGATGGAAACACAAATAGAAGCAGCCCTGTGTGTGAAATACTTGTTGGTTCAACAGCTTAACTGGGCTCTTCAGAAAAAGACCAGAATATACAAAACTTTGTGGCTGAATCCTCACTGGAGCCACCATTTAAATCCACCCCCAGTGTTCTTTTCTCATTCAAGCTGCAGGAATGAGGGGTTTGGAAGTTAGCGTGTCCAGGATTCAGCCAGAGTATCAGCAAAACTAGAACCTTCATGGATTTTCAGTGTGTCAGTGAAGACACTGTGAGCCTACAAAGCTAAGCAGAATGCCAGGAAAGCGCAGTGTTATCCCCTTCCTTGGTGAAGTTTCTCTCCAATAATGATATAACTAGCTCCAGTCTGCTTTAAGGAGCTCCAAGTCCTCCCTCATTAATGCAAAATCTCAAATTACCGCTTGCTGTCTTCACAGCCCAATCCAATTTAGTAAACGAAATTGAGCAAGAGAAGCATAGCTGATTAAAAGCAGTCTAAGGTACAGCTGTCAGGGGCTTCTTTATACCTCTAAGACCTCACTCATATTTCAGAGTTGGAAGATGTGCATTCTACTTACTTTTTGAGCAGGAGAGTTTGTGAAGAATTATAAGAAACTTAGTCCTAGGATCTGGGTCACTATGGGATGTAAGGAACACTGGACTTTAGGTAATTCAGATGTGTTCCATGGCCTTTCAAAGGAACTGATGGAGAACCCTGGGAGACTGTTATGAGTCCACATTGCCGCTGAAAGACCTTCTCAGAATTGTCTCTGCCCTGAGGCGCCAGTGAGCTCTATATTGTGTTTGTGTAATGAAACAAGGTTGAATTTACTTCATATTTCATAGTTCACTAACTGTCTTGGTAAACGTGTAATTCTTTTATAAGTTGGAAGCGTATCATCAAGAAGGGACTTTGAATCACAGGTCCAGCTAGTCCTCAGGGCTAAAAGGTTGAGGTTAACAGGAGCAGTGAAGTCCTATTACAATGGTCAGCATTATTCTTCAGCCCACCAGCAAGCATCCTCATCAATGAATTTGTGCTTTTCACCAGTCCTCTGGTGGGGACCAGTTTTCCAAGACCTGGGTGTTCTGCAGTGTCAGTCTGGGCCCACACTTCATCAGAAAACTTTAATCTTTTCTCCTTTGTCAGTGTCTTTCCTTTCTTCCTTTCTTTCTATACCTGGCTAAAAGAAAAAATACTTCTCTCCGTTTCTCTCAGCCCTACATCAACATTTTGAAAATAGCACAATTTCATTAAATGTCAGTGATTGAAAATCAGAGAGGGAACTGAAAAAGAATGCTGTTTTGTTTAAAACGTTTACATAGCAATATTTTAAAAAACCAAATTAACAGTATTCTGATTGAGCAGGCAAACCCAGAAGGATCCTGAGAGAATTATTGGCTGCTGTTCATTATGTAGGTAGAAACTTAAACTACTTTAGCTGAGAAAAAAAAAAAACTTACTCTTGAATAGTATCTGCACAACTCCAAAGTCCTTAAGATCATATTTAATAAGCCTACTTTTTGAACTATGAAATATTACACACTTATTAAAGATAATTAACAACTTAAAAATAACATGAAACAAAAGCAAAATCAACCTGTAGGTAAACATTCAAATGCTACTATCATAAGTTATTTTATTCCAGGACATTTTATCCTATGCTTAGGATCTTGTTCTTAGTCAGCTTTCAGTTATGGTAACAAAATATCTGAATCATCAGTTTAACAAGGAAAAAAGGTTTCAATCCCAGGGTCCTTGGTCCTCTTGCCCAGGGCTGTGTTAGGATAGTACATTGCAGTGAGAATGAAATGCAGAGGAAGCCTGAACACCTCATAGCAGTCAAAAAGCAAAGAGAGACCGGAATATGCTGGGGTCCCAGTAGCCCCTTGAATGGCCTGCTCTCCATGACCCAACTTCCTCCTGCTAGGCCCTCCCTCCCAAAGAAGGTTACCATCTATCTCCCCACTAGCACTACAGGCTGGTGATCAAACCTTTAACACATGGAAGACATTCAAATTCTGATCTATAGCTGTCCTTTAGCATATAGAATAATTTCATTTTTATTTAACATAGTATAGTAAGAAATACTTCATGCACTGAATTTTCTTCTATAAAACCATGATGAATAGCTATAAAGTATCACACTGTAGATGTTCTTCTTCCCTTCTTACATTTAACAGATTTTCTAGTTTTTGCTGTGATATGTAACAAATGATCAACTTGCACACATGCTTGACTATTAGGTAAAAGTGTTATAAGAAAACTGTTCAGAGTATGAGTATGAAGCTTTTGCTTCATTTTGCTGGTTGGTCATCAGAGGTCATAAGCCATTTAGCACCATAAATCAAATTGCACTGACCCAACGTAAAGGTCTGTTATTTTGCTTATATTCCTAACAATTTTAGAAAAAAATTCCAATTTAAAGACTAAAAATGTTGTTTATGTTTGCATTATTCACTAGTGAGTATAGTTTTATATATTTATTTTCCCTTTATATTGCATTTTGTGAATGACTTAGCAGGTCTTTAGAATGTAATCTTAATTTTTTTGTTTTTATTTTTTATTTGCACACATTTGCACTACACAGTGCTCATACTCCCCATGTGGAGTTAGTCCACGTACATAACACATCTTAATTCCTTTTTCATCCCCTTGCCCTCCCCTTTTCCCCTTCATCTTTTCATCTCCTTCCCATTTGAGAATGTTCTTTCTACTTCTTATTAACTTTAAGTTACATACTAACTTGTAGAAGTATTAGATATAAGGTTTTGATTGTCTTATGATGCAAATGTTTTTAATGTTTCTGGTTAAAATTTTAATTTCTTGAGTGGTTATTTTAAATTACCTTCTATAGTGGTATCCATTCACCTTCTCTAAAATAAAAACTTGTTTCTCTCTTTGGTATTATACTTGGAAAGGGATTTCTATCTGTAAGTAAATAAATATGTACACATAATTTTATCTATTTTTATAGCTTACACACTCTTAAATTTTCCGTCCATTATTAATTTAACTTAGATTATATCTTTTTAAATGCCTTATATGTTGTCTGGTTGTCCAAAAACCATTATTGAACAACCATTTCCCTATTAATTTGAGGTATTACTTTTGTCCTCCATTGAATTTTATTCGCAGTTAGGTTGTCTGTTTTTTAAATTATGTGATCCTTTTTATTAACGAGTATGAATTGAAGATGTTAATAAAATTCTATGTTGTATTTTCATACATGAATACAAAACAGTGATCATATCCAACCACTCTTCTTCCGTCCTTGCTTCCCATTCTCCCAGTGTCCTTCCCAAGCCTTAATAATCCCTATTCTACTTTAAGGTTGACTTTTCCCCACATATAACAGAAACCCTGTAATATGGTGATTTCTTTAATAGTACTAGGTACCCAGTAGTACTAAAGAAGAGGCACTTATCTTTCTTGATGAACTCTGGACTTATTATTTAAAATGCCTCTGTTGAAAAGTCTTATTAGAATTTTTACTGGAAATGTGTTAGATGCATTACATTTTAAAACTACCTATGGGGACAACTGTTAGCATATCAGGTTTTTTAATATGAATGGTGCATCTTTACATTAATATGTTTTTTACATAACTTTTGTATTTTTCTTCATGTAGAACTTGCACATTTCATAAAAGAGTTTTATACATTATATTATTATTCACATCAAATATAAATTACAAATATATATAATTTAAAATTTTGTTCACTAATTAAAGTGTAATAATATTCCCATGTTTTTTCTAATTATCAGTGCTTCAGAAAGCTACTGATATTTTAATAGTTATTTGGAAGCCAGCTATCTTAATAAACCTCATATTTTAGCTGAGGCTCTAATGTTTTCCCTGTTAGGTTTCTCAGGTTTTCCTAGATCATCATATAACCTATAAACACTGATTTTTTTTCTTATTTCTACCTGTATCCTTTACTTCTTTTTTACTAGATTTTTCAGAGCAATATTTGTTAAAACTGGTAATTGTGAACATTTTTTTTCATATCTCTTACTGTAACTGGAGTGTTTTTCTTAAAAATAACTAAGTATTTGGTTGTACACTTAAAAGAGATACCTTAAATTCAATTCTTAATTTAGGAGATTTAATCAGATCTAGATATTTTATTTACCAATTATATTTTTTGGTTACCTAACTTCTTAGTTTTCAACTCCTCTGAGTGCCTAAAGTAGTACTTGGTCATATGCCTTGTTCTTTTAGCACATTTCTAGATTTACCTGCTAATACAATATTTTATTTACATTTTTGCATCTTTGCTGTACAGTACAACTTTAAAAGCATCATTTTTTATTTTGTTCTTTCAAATTTAGGTTTCAGGGCATGGGTAAGTGAAGTATTTTCTCTTGAATGAAATAAGTGAACTTCCCTAAGACGCTTTTCTTCCTATCAATTTTCTAAATGATACTACATCCCTATTTTTCTGTCTTCATCCATCACCTAGAACACAGGGCTTTTACAAAGCTGTTGAGGTGGAACAAGAGGAAAAAAATAACACAATAGTTATTGATTCAGAAAACCAGTGGGAGTAAAGTCTGCACAGCAGTTTGGAGATTTCCTCCTCTCAGCTTAGCAATCTTGCCAGAAAATAATAACATGGTAAGGAAGGAACCCCACCTGCAAGCTCCCTGTGTAGCGTGGTCACTGCAGAAGCCAAACCCCTGCAGAGTGGGGAGTCCACATTAGTTCCCAGGCTCCTTAGTTAGAAGGAGAGGTTGAGCTCCATGTTCCATCTTTTTTTCTGCCACATTACACCGTGTCCCAGGAGAGATCCATCCTCATGAGCGGATGCAGATTTTGATGAAATCTAAGAAATGTAATAAATATGCAAAGAATAGCAATATGGGCATTTTCAGTTTGAGACTGCATTTCATAAGAGGTCTAACAAACCTATGATTAGTATAACCGCTTATGTAAGATCCCAATAATTAACATTTAGAGGTGGGAAATAAACATTGCAATTTTTAAAATTAAACTTTACTTTTAGTACATTGAGCTTTATTTTTGCTAGACTTTTCTTCCCATAAACAGTATGAATAAGGCAAGCAAATAAATACTATTAAAGAGGAAATATTAACAAGTCTTTCTCTGGCTGAAAATATCACTATTGTATATAGGTTATTAATTTCTAACATTTTATTAATATAAATCAAGTTTGGCATGGCTTATTTTCATCACCTCCTTGCTTTTGAAGTTGTAATTATTATGCCTACTAATAACCTAACACCCTCATGCTGTGTGAATGTGATCTAAATATTTATAGAGAGCCTAAAGAGTACATTCCCTAGCTCCAAGAATGCAGGAGTCAGTAAGAATCAATCGTGGTTTATGCCCTTAAGGAGCTTATGGTAAAGCAAGAGAAGTAGATACTAATAAGACATTATTCAATGATTATTCAAGTCAATGCATAATTATATGATCTTTAGTTCCAGTAAAGAATGTTAATGCCATGAGAGTATATAAAAACCCACATGGTCTAAATGTCTTAAGGCAAAGATCTAAAAGAGGAATAGGAATAAGGGGTGGGAGTGTAAGGGTTGGACATTGTAGCCTACACTGTAGCTCAGCTATGCAAAAGCCATTTACAATTCCTTTCTCCTGTACCACCCCCTTCCAGTGATGCAGGGAGCACAGGCCATAGGACAAAGTTTGGGTCAGTGGAGTGCTAGAAGCATCCAGGCCAAGATTCTCTTCCTGATTTAAGTATAAACAAGTACAAGAAGAGATACCTATTTACCTCATGCTTTCTCCCTGCTTTGAAACACAGGTGTGAGACAGACAAGCCAGAAGCACATTTTTTGCATGAGAACAACCCCTGCTCACTAAAGACTGAATCAGAGAAAGAAACTGGCATCACTCTGAGCACGTCCCTGCTACACATCCCAGCCCCACACTGCCAAGGTCTAGGCTCTTGTTATCAAAAGCAATGAAACTTCTACTCCATTAAGCCCTTGTTAAACAGATTTTGTTATTTATTCTGTTGTTTCTGTTATTCTGTTATTTAATACAGTTCAAACTAATTAATAGTAGCGAGGTCAGGTGAGAAGGAATGAGTTCTAGACAGGATAATTGCATTTATGAAGACTCTGAGCAAGATAATTCAGGATCCACTGGAGAAATAAATACTCTTCATTTGTATTTTCTATCTCTTGCATTAGAAATTTATCCACAGATAAAATTAAGCTGAAAGTGGAAGAAACATAAAATCACAATAGATAACACTCTTGTAATTCCTTACCATCCCAACTATTAAGGGAGCCTCAATGGAAATTCAGTGCAGGCTGATGGTGAACATGATACACTGAGCATTACTGGAATTGTCACTATGGTTCCAACCATTATTCCATGTTTAGGAGAGCAGGAGAGTGAGAATACTCATTATAATACCACAGGAATAATGTTAGATCCACTTACTCTATTTTTAATATGCCTAACATTTTATAGAAGAGTCATAAGTTAATTTTACATCAAACAGTTAAGTATCAGTGGTCTGGATTATATTTATCTTATAGTTGTTTCCTTTATTGAACCCGGTTCAGATTATGTCATGGTTTATGTCTACATGTCTCTTTAAAGCCTCTTGTGTTCACAGTTGGGGCTTTGGGGAAGTGGTTGGATCATGGGGACATGATATTCATCAGTTGATTAGTCCACCTCTGAGATTATAGTTACATGTGATGATGGGAGGTAAAGCCTGGTTGGAGAGAATGACTCACTGGGGGCAGGCCTAGAAGGGTCAATCTCCTTCCCTCGTTCCTTGGTCCATCCCTGCTTCCCATTGCCTTCCATAAGCAAACCCCTCCATCATGCTGCCCTGCCTTGGAGCCAACAAACTGTGAACTTTAACCTCTACAAACTGACTCAGATAAACCTGTCCTTTAACTTTGGGTGTTGAGTATTTTGTCACAGCTACAAGAAAATAACTATGATAAATTCTTTCTTTCTCTCTTTTTTCCTTCCTTGCTTCTTATTTTTTCTATGTGTCTTTCAAGAGAATTTGGGAAATAGGTTTTTCAAAATTGCCCCAACTGTTTGTTCTAACTGTAAATTTACATTTTAAAAGCCAATTACATTAATAGAAATAGGGAAAGTATTCTAGAGTAGGAAAGAGACCATTGGTAGGGATTCCAATTAGGAAGTTATTATAATATCAAGGTAAAATATGATTTTCAGCATAGACTGGAGAAACCAAATTCTACAGATTGAGAGTAGAATGAGATAATCTAGAAAACCACTACATATTTGGAAGGGAGTGGAATTAAAAATGAGTAGGAAGAAAGAATTAGGATTTTCCCAGTTTACTAACTTGGGAGACTTAATGAACACAGGTCAAACCTGGAAAACATGAGGCAAAACATGCTGTGAAAGAACATCCACACACCCACTGCAGAACATCTACACATTCATTCAACAGCTAGTTATGGAGACCCTCTTATATCAGTTATCTGTTGTCACAGTGATGCTGTGTAACAAGCAACCATAAGATCTCAGTGATATACCACAATAAACAATTGTTTAGTTTGTTATTTACTGGGCTCACTCCCATGTCCAGCACTAGTTAGCCACAAAAAGGTCTCACCTGTTTTTAACAGGGATGATAGGGTTACCCAGCTCTACTTTGTGTTTTCTTTTATCCTTTCACAGGCCACCAAGCAAGAAGTCACATCTGAGCATTTTTTTCAAATCTATAGCCACAAATACCTCACAAGGTAAATCCAGTCTTAAAACTAGAACAGGTTCAAGGTTGGGAGGTTATAGTCCACCTCTTTAGTAACAAGAGCTTCATAACTATGGGAAACAATATAAGGAAGCATTAAATTATTTTTATCATTAATGTAATTAGTATACATGTTAACTGTGTTCCAAGCATTATTCCAGATCCTAAAGTTATAACAGGGAGCAACCACAAAAAGACCTATTTTCATTTAGTGAGATAGTCAGAAATCAAAATGTATAAGTTTGAGTACCAATAAACACCGTATTGAAAAGAATTGGTGCATAGAGTGGTGTGCAAAATTGAAAGAAGGGATAGGGAGATGAGAAAAGGCCTTTTTGAGAAGATGATGTTAGAACAAAATCCCAAATAATGTGATGGATTCTGCCTGCCCTGTGATGAGCTTGGAGAAGGACTTCCTAGGTAGAAGGGACAACTAGCATCAAAGAACCTGAGGCAGCAATGGCTTGGCAGTAAAGCCCAGCTGGCTGAGTTGGGATGAGCCATAAGGAGAGAGGCCAATGAAGTTAGAGAAGAAGGCCATAAAGAGCACAAATATTAATCAGGGTAGGCTATAGCGTGATCCATAACGGACAAGTCCCCAAATCACAATGGTTTAATAATACATAGCCCATTCATTTTAAGTCTACTGTAAGTCTAATTCTCTCCTCTGCAGTGCCCTGAAAACATTACTTGGTTGCACGCTTCCCTTTTGCGGGTCAGCTGCTTCAGTCTGAGCTTTTTAGTTGTCATTTTACAGGAGAAAAGAACTGAGAGTCCGTGAGACTTAACTGATCCAAGAGTGATGCACACTGTGTCTACTTGCAGTTCATTATGAAAGACTAAACACACTGCCTGACCCAATTACAATGGCTCTGCAAAATGTGAGCTGGTATATGAATATTTAGTAAACATTTATAGTCTCTGTCACATCTGGATATTTCATTTTTATTGTGTATATGATGAGAATTGACTTGAGGATTGTAAGCAGGGAAAGACATGATCTTATCTACATGTTTAAAAAAAATCTCCTGGTGATGTGTGAACAATAGACAGCAAAGGACCACAAAAGGAAATAGAAAGACCAGTTAGCAGCTTTCCTGACTATGGTGACCCCAGAAGAAAGATTTTGTTGGCTTAAATCATGGCATAAGGATAGATAGTGAGAGATGATCCAATTTGGAGTATGTTTCAAAAGTAAAATCAAAGAATTTGGTGATAAGATATATATGGGAAAGAAGAAAAAAATCAATCAAAAGAGACTGAGGTTTGATGCTAAGCAACTGGGAAAATAGCATTTATACGTCCTAAAATGGGGAGGAATGGAGAATGAATAGGCTCAAGAGCAAAAATTAGGTGTGATTTTGGCTCTGGTAAATTTAAGACAGGTGTCAGAAAGAGAAGTAGAGATTTTAAGTAAATAAGCAGCTGATTTGTAAATCTGGAATTCAGGAGATTGGGAATGGCTAGGGTACAAATGTAGGTGTTATTAGCTTATAAAAAAAAAAAACTACCAGACTATATTCAGTCACCTAGGGAAAAGAGCAAGAGACAGTTGTCCTGACTGGGTCTTGGAAAACTCCAAATTTATAAAATAAGGGAGATCAGAAAGAACTGCCAAAGATAACCAAGAATAAATAGCCAGTGTGTCGAGAAAAATAGCAGGTACGGTTTTCTGGAAGCTAAAAATGAAAACATTTCAAGAAGAAGGAAGTTATCTGTTGTCTCATAAATTGCTGAGAAGACAAGGATGAACTCTGGACCATTAGATTTAACAAAATGAGATCATTGCTGACATAAAAGTGGCTTTAATGATGTATTAGAGAGTGATGGGAATGAACTAACAAAAGACTGAGAGGAAACAAATAGAGTTATAAATGGGGGAAAATGAAAAGTACAGCAAATAGAGCCCCAAGAGTTTGAGGAAATTTTTTCATTTGTTTTCTATCTTTGTTTTTTAAGAAGAAACGTATTACAGCATCTTTTCCTAGAGGCACAAATAGGGAATCTGAGAAAGAAATATATGATGCTGGTAAGGGGAAAAATTTAGGAGTAAAGTTTTTGAGTGAGCAAATGGGGATGGGTCCAGTGTTGGTTATCTGGGAGGGGAGAAATGATCCATTTTAGCTGGAAAGAAGGTGCACTTATGTGTAAAACTGAAGATACATTGACAGAATTAATTGATAACATTATATAGTCAATAGTTATTGTTTCTTGTTTCCCAGTGAAGCAGAAAACATTATCAGCTGAGGGTGGGGAAAAAGAGATTGAGAAGTTGCAAAATAGTCTTGTTAAGAAATTGATGAGTTAAACACACCTAGAGAAATATTAGGATCTTCAAGCAATTTTGAAGGAGCAGTTGTTATGGGGGGGGTGTTTGTTTGTTTGTTTGTTTTAAGAGAGGGTCTCACTATGTAGTTCAGGCTAGCCTTGAACTCAGCAATTCTCCTGCCTCAGCCTCCTGAGTGCTGGGATTACATGAGTGTGCCACCACACCTGACCGCAGTTGAGATTTGTGAATCCATCAATGGAATAATTTTCAGATCAATCAACATAATGTATACTTTTCTACAAAACAAGAATAGAGCAGGCATAAAATCATTACTGTTGGGATTTTATCAGGAGGAAAGTGAAAAAAAATGAAAAAAGAACTAAGATGTATTATTTGTTAGATATACCAACTATGCATGGTAAATACAATTATCAAGAACTGCAAACACTGGGGACCAGGATTTTTAGCTCAGCAGCACAAGCATCTGTCTGGTGTGCTTGAGGTCGTTAAGTTCGATCCCTGGTTGAAAAAAAAAAATACACCTGCAAACATGTACTAATAAAAATAATTTCTTTAAACAGAGTTGAGGGTATATGCAACAAGCCATTGCAGGGCTTGTTCATGGGATCTAAACTAGGTAAATAGAGAAACAAGGACACAAGTGGGTAATAGACAATAGGAGCTGGTAAAGTAAATGGATTGGAAATCCCGATCATGAAAAGGACATAAACTGAAGAGGCTTGGCATAGAAATTTTGAGAATAATGTAGTTGATAAAATCCAGTAATAATACATCCAGAAGAATGGAGCAAGGGGAACACAGTAGAATTGGAAGTTAAGATGCCAAGGAAGTGAGGCTCTGACTGATCATATATATGGCTACTGTGCTCCCCAAAAGGGAAGATAATGACCTGGAGACTAAAATCCTTAAACAATGAAAGAAAAAGAGCAGTAGATGAGTTGGAGAATGGCCTCAACACAATGTAGCAAGTAGGATAGTATGATAACATGAGCTTCAGTGGAGCTTCAGAAAGAAAGAAGACGTGACAGTGAGGAGCATCCACTGGTCCAAACTCTGCCTGAGGAATGTGACTGTAGAACGAAGAACACCACCCTCCTGAAATGACTGTAATGGGGGCAGTGATATGACTGGACAACCAAGTTATAGGTGACAAAGCAAACAAAAAAGATGAAGGGGAACTTTGAAGAAGAGAGTGAGACTTCGCTGAAGACAGGCTATGTGTTCCATGGGGGTTAGAGAGGGTAGGAAGGGTGCATCAAGTTAGGAAAATGTTTGGAACCATACTGGAGACAAAAGCATCAATGATTGTCAGTACTTAGAGAAGCACAAGCCTCTGGTGACAGTTGGAGAAGACAGAAATGATAGGATTGGCACTAAGCACACAATCTCCCTGATTAGAGGTTTCCTCTTGATAATAGACACTGGGGCATCTTACAGCGGTAAAGTGGGTGATGCAGCAGGAACAGGCAGAAGTCCTATTGGGAGTGTGTGGGGCTCTGTGAAATTCACTGAAATCTTACTGTGAGAACAGTCTTGCCAAAGGGCTCAGGAATGCAAAAACCTCCTCCAGAGATTTTCCTAGGAAAGTGTAGGGCCTTGGGAGTGGGAGGCTTACATGAACCATGCAATATGTAGTGGGGAAAGAGCTTGATAACCACTGAACCTATGTTCAGTGATGTTTGAAGGAGATTAAAGGGAGTGAAATCCAATGCATAGGTGGTAGACGCTTACCAAATAAGAAGGGCAG
Source organism: Dolichotis patagonum (assembly GCA_004027295.1). NCBI lineage: Eukaryota > Metazoa > Chordata > Mammalia > Rodentia > Caviidae > Dolichotis > Dolichotis patagonum. The sequence continues at coordinate 214,918 of PVJX010000702.1, forward strand.
CGAGATCTGAGACACAGCAGATTCAATGCCCTACCTTTTTTGTAACAAATATTTCATACTCCCTTATTGTATTGAAATAAAATTTGTAGGTTTTGTATTCTACCTATACATACATTTCCAAGGGGGAAATCTATACTATGTTCTAACTTTATTATAAAAGACAAGTGAAAAGTAATTTAAAATCAAATATGGAAATGCTTAGGAAATGCAAATAGGAAATGCAAATATGCACACACACATTAGGATAGAGGGTATGTATGTTAGGCTTATGCCTTTGTGTAGAATAAAGAGAATGTGTCAACAACAGATGCAGGAAGATACAGGAGTAGAATTTCTTTAGTTACTTTGTTCCTTTTGTTCTTCTAACAACCTAAACACAAAGAACTATGCTGCTATTTTACTACATGATATTCTGAAGTAGAGATCAATTCTTTATAATGAGCAAGAAATAAAATCTTTCCTTATTTTATATACTAGTTAGGTTCCTCAAAAATACATGTTTTGAAAACTCCATTCAAAATACTCTTTTTTTCAGGTAGCAGGATAATGGTCTCCCAAAGATATCTATATCCTAATGCCTAGAATTTATTAACACAGTGGTTCATCTTCATCCTTCATTTTGCTTTTCACCATTTCAGTTGCCACAATCAACTGTAGTCTGAAAAAATTAAAAAGAAAAATTCTAGAAATAAGCAAATTAATTTCAGTGTGATGAAACTTTGTGCTATCCTGCCCAAGATGTGAACCACCCTTTTGTCAAGCATATCCACCTAATATATGCTATCTATTAGTCACTCAGTAGCTGTCTCAGGTATCAGGTCAACTGTCATGATATCACAGTACATGTGTTTAAGTAACCATTATTTTATTTAGTGGCCTCAAAGTATAGGAACAATGATATAATACATTAATTTTATTAATTATGTTACTACAACATATTGTTGTAGTTGTTCCATTTTATGAGTAGTGATCTTTAATCTCTTACTGTTCCTTACTTATACACTTTATCAGAGGTATCAGTAATACAAAACATAGTTTAATAGGCTTTGGTACTATCTGAAGTTGTGGGCACCCCATCTGTGTCTGGGAATATATTTCCTAGAGATAAGCAAAGACTACTTTTTGTTATTTTGCATGACACAGGGACTTTGCAGATGCTGGTAAGGGTCTTGTGATGAGGAAATATAATAGGCTACATAATCACAAGGGTCTTTACAACTGAACATGAGACATGGGAAAACCAGAGAATAATCCGAAGGTGCAGTGCTGTTCCCTTTGAAACAGAACGCAAACAGCTGCTAGAATCTGAAACAGCAAAGGAAAAGACATTCTCTCCAGCATGCAGGAGGATGGTAACCCTGCCAGCATGGCCATTTTAACCCAGCAAAATCCATTTCTGGATTTCTAGACCTGTAAAATAATAAATTCATGATTTTTAAAAAGCAATAAGAAATAGTCACTTGATTTGTATGAAAATTATAGCTGAGTTTTAGGTTTAGGTAAGATGCTAGGTTCGTTTTAGGTTTTTAACCTAAATATCTGGAAGGACATTCAAAAATCATTTGGCAGGTGAGACATTATTTTCTTATGCAGGACTTTACCACACATGCAGGGCACCCAGTATCCCTGTTTCCCGCCCACATATAAATGCCAGCAATGCTCAGGGGTCACTGACAGTCAAATACAATACCACAAATGCCGAATTTGCAAAAGAAGAAGTGTATTCTGCATCAAGGCAATTATGGGTACATTTATATCTGAATACTTCTGAACAAGAAAGCCAATTTCAAAGATACTTTCTTGGACCTTTAGTTACATGGCACTCAGCTGTCTCAAAGTACAGACTGTTTCAGAACCAAGACCAATAACTTAGTGGAATTCCAATCAATCAATAAAGACTCCAAAATTGATTTTATAAAAGCTTGTGTTTAGCTCTGCCTTTTCCCCTGCCCCTGATAGTAGAACTGAAAACAGATCTGCATTTGGTAGTAGAAGCCATAGCAATCCATATCCATCTAGTTTCCCAGGGATACATCTTAATGATATCCCTAACCATTATAAAAACTCACAAGTGGGGAGAATTAATGCAATTACAATGGAAAAAGACGCAATTTTCCATTCATTCTGCATTGCTTTGGATTATGAGGGGAAAAAAAATGAAGCTTTTATATAACACTGCCTCACTCTGCAGCCATGTTGTCATTTACAAAGGTGAGCATACCTAGCAACAGCTTTCAGGAGAGGAACGTTAGAAAACAATATACAGTAGTTCTCTGTGTTACATAACATTGATGCCGCTCCAGGGTGCCATGGGGCATTTGGAGTGTGATACCCAGAAAAAGAACCACAGAATTCAGAGAAGGTAATACACATTGGGATCCAAGACAAGAAAGTCCATCTGTTTGGAGTGAAGCTCCTGAATGAGTGAGGACTGAAGGCAAGAGAATGAATGTTTCCTCCTGAGCCTCAGTGTGGTCATCAGCCTTTATCAGGAAGACCAGTCACCAGTGTGTTGTTTAGCACATCAGGCCCTTTATCCTCTGGAAGGCTCAGGAAAATGGTGCAGGGTAAGACAGCTCATTACTGCTCTTTGCATAAGAACAGGGAGCACTAACTTTTCCTTTCTCTCTACTTAGGAATATAATCTGATCATTACCAAGTCGGAACATGTTCTTTTTTGGTGAAGGGAAAGTATGATGACAGTCTTTCAAGTTAAAAGAGTAGATAATTGTTGTATAATCAGATAAAAATCACCTTAGAGTTTTTCGAGGTGCACCCTATGGTGAAGGTTAGGAAACGAGTTGTTTTCCCCCTAGTTTGCCTTCTTTATTGTGGAGACTTCAACTACTAAGTTCCTCCGATCGTTCCCAGCCCTGTTTCATTTTTCATACTCCTTCAGTTTTATTTGTCAAGCTGATCGAAAGCCAACTTCATAGATAGAAAATGACCCCTAGTTACTATTTGTGATTCAGAAAGTAACACAAAGAGGCATTAATAGAATTGACAATGATAAGACGTGATAGAGGTACCATGACAAGGACCCTGAAATCTCTCATTTATCAACAAATATTTGGTGACTGGAATGTCAAGGTGAATCTGGCAGTCAGTTAATAATCCCTGACAAAGTTTCTTGAGGCTGTATGTCTGCAATGCAATGCTCAGCAAAGCAGACGAAATAATGAAGCCTACAATGGCACTGAGTACTAAGGTTAAAAACCGACTTTATGGCAGTGTATCAAGCAATTATCACTGGATTGTGAGAAGCTTAGCAATAACTACCCCTCTTATGCCCCCTTGACCAGTTATACCATGTCTAGGACAGAAGGTGGAGAATAGACCCACCAGAAACTTTGTGAGCTAAATTTTGTGCATACACACACACACACACACACACACCCTAAAATCCATATGTTAAATTCCAAAGCCTGGTGCAGCACACGTAAGTCTCAACAACTCTAGAGGCTAAAGCAGGAGAACTGCTTGGGCCAAGGTGTTCAGGGCCAGCCAGCCGAGGAAACATAGCAACAAATACACACATATTCCTAAAACCAAGTACCTCAGAATGGGGTTTTATTTGGAAACAGAGCTTTTTAAAGGGATGATCAAGTTAAAGGAACATTTGGGAGGACCTTCATCCCGTGACTGGTGTCCTTATAAAAGAGAAATCTGGACACCCAGAAGAAAAACAATGCAAAGAGATGCAAGAAAAAAAAAAAAGCAGGCGTCCATAAACCCAGGGAAAATTCTATAACAGATTCATCCCTCATGTCCCTCTGAATCAACCGGTCCTCCCCACACCTAGGTCTTGGACTTCTAGACTCGGGAACTGTATATACATTTTTATTGTTTAAGCTACCCAGTTTGTAGTCCCTGTCACAGAACCCCAGGAAACTAATCCAAGTACTTTATACTACTAACTTGAAAAAACAGGAGTGGCAATCTGTAGGCAAGTCATTGTTTTCCAAGGGTCCAGAAGAGTGTTGTCCTCACCTTTTCCTCATCCCCACATGACAGCCTCTTGTCCTGGGACATTACAACTTTCAGGCTGCAGCAGGCCAGGTAGGACATAGGGATGAGACAGGTGTTAATACCTTAGATGTGTGTTCCTTCCCCCTGCCAAGGAAAAGCCCCCAAATTATGTGAGGCGCTGTCCTTCCAGGATCAAAGGTTTATGTGGCTATTTGTTTTCATGGAGAAATGAACACGTAGAAGTAGAAAAATTTCTGCCTCAGTTCAGTTCTTAACTATACAAAATTATAGAACCAAAAACTTAGGCAGCACTATTCAGTGTGTCTTTCAGTCACAGATCCTAAAAGGGTTTCAAACAGTTTCCAAATGCTCAATGGCACCTTTTGTGTCAAATCCAGATTTGGTTGGGTTTTCATTAAAAAAAACAGGAGATTATTTTTAAAAAACCATATCATAGCACAAGATAAGAAAAGCATTCTTCTAGAGAATTAAAGAAAGACTAAAGAATTAAAGAAAGAGCATTCTTTTTAATGCTAGCACAAGAAATAAAAAACAAAATATTCACAAAATAGAGACATCAAATAAGAAAAAAACCAAAAGGGTCTCATTGAGAGATTACAAGGAATACAAGGAAACAAAAAATGCATTTCAGAATCAAAGTTACTTCACTGAAGGTAGTAACAGACACAGAAAAGCCCAATTTGTTGTGGAAAAATTTGTAAGTTGTTCTAGAGAAGAGAGGAAAGGGAAAGAAAAATGACAATTTGACATGTTATCAGTTATGAAAAAGACAAATTAAAAATCTAACTTCACATACCAGCTGTTCTTGAAAAAGAAAGCACCATGAGTTGAACGGTTATCATAAACTTACAAAACAATAAACCTTTCTTGAGCGCAATCTACTTTCTGGAATCTATGTGGGCTGGGCTCACATATTCATAATACCAAAGGTGAAAAAAACTGCACCCATTAATATTTTACTTATTTTGGTAAACTTACAAATTCTAACTTTTTTTTCATTTTATTAGTACATGTTTTTTTTTTTTATTTAAAAGAGAATAAAACAAAAGGGGGCAGTACAGAGCAGATCAGAACAGGACAACATAGGCAACACAGTACTTTACATTAAGTCAACTGGACATCAACAGTATCTAACACCATATCTCTTACTCTGCTATAGTTGAGCATAGTTTCAATTACAATAATATCAAACATAACACAATAGTATAAA
>PVJX010000703.1:8975-219835 GCA_004027295.1 Dolichotis patagonum
CTTAATACTATTGTGTTATGTTTGATATTATTGTATTTGAAACTATGCTCAACTATAGCAGAGTAAGAGATATGGTGTTAGATACTGTTGATGTCCAGTTGACTTAATGTAAAGTACTGTGTTGCCTATGTTGTCCTGTTCTGATCTGCTCTGTACTGCCCCCTTTTGTTTTATTCTCTTTCAAATTAAAAAAAAAAAGGAAGTTTACTGCTATTCAGCTTTATGCAAAAGCTCTTTGTCCTTCTTTCCTTATGTCAGTCCTCTGAATTTGTGTACAAAAAGATGAATGACACACTGTGGAATTATTCATCAGTCCATTGGACTTCGCTGACTCCCAATCAACCATTGACATCTATACAGTTCACAGGGGCATCCTTCTGGTTATTTGAATGTTGGCAAACTAAAAAATGTTCTTAACGATTCTCCCTGATGCACATTTAGGTTATGTAGGCCTTAAAATATCTACCTGAGCTCACCTGGAATCGAGACTTCTTTAGATCAACACAGAAGCTGTATTAAGGATATTGACCCACAAGGGTTTTTTTTTTTCCACAAGGGGTTAAAAACCTTGAAATTATAGTCCTCTTGCAAGTGAAAAGCTCCTTTTAGTTGCAAAGTCATTTGTGCATAAGTAAACAAAGTTAGAAGACAAGTAGTCAACTTGCACGTGTCATAAAGTATTTGAAGATGAAAGAAAAGACATAGGGACACAATTTGTCAAATCAATAAATTGTAAAGTGAAGACTTCGATTAATTATTATCAACATAAGCAGTGAAACAAAGTCAGGAGAAAAGTGTTAAGAACAAGCATAGGGGCCACAACCCATGGGACAGGAGACTTGGCAGAGGTCGTGGTGATAGCACAACACTATTACCATGTGCTCTAAGACATGTTTCTCCAAAGACAGGGATGAAGAAAGCCACTTCCTTTCTGACCTGAGGGGATACTAGAAGTGAACGTGGAGTACATTCATGTTGAGCTGTGGAAGAGCAAATTTATAAGCCAGGAAGTGAAATGCTACCTGTACTTTTCTGTCTCCTGTTGCTTAACCTTAGCACTCAAATCTTCACTTAGTGCCCTGGCTAGACAGTGTGCTCTACTGTAAAGATCTGTGTACTATTGCACCTCGTTTACTTTCTCAGTCTTTCTCTTCTTTGTTGCTGAACAGGACCCTGGCCCGGGCGGCCTGACTTCAGGCCAGCAGAGCGGAAATGAGAGCCCACCTTCAGGAGCAGTCATGACAGACACATTGGATGCTTTTGGGGCTGACTGTCTGCCTTAACCTGCCTCTTGGCTATTTGCCTCTCATTAACACCTTTCTTGAAAGCCACATTGGGAAGAAAGAAGATATGAAATTCAAATGCACTGGTTCCACAGCAGGGAAAGATAAAAAATATCAAGTGACTCAAGATTTTTTATATTATCCGTAGGTTTAAATTGTCCTGCAGTGTCTAGTCCTCATCACCATGGAGAGTCAAGATCTTGCTAGAATTGATGTATCACTACATGGCAGGTTAGGGCATAAATAGTGCCACAAGTCCTCTCAGAACTTCTAGTTGATGATCCTTCCTAAAGAATGGCTGAACAAAATGCCCCAAATACAATCCTAAAAACAGTAACTGTAAATATAGCTTTTAAATGTTACCTATGACCCATGGCTACAGTAATTACTTTATACTTTCACATTTCCTCCCATAAATGTGCTTTTTACATAAAAGCTAGCTGGAGAAGGACTGGAAAATCTGACATGTTTTAAGAGAGAGAAAGAGAAAGAGAAAGAGAGAGAGAGAGAGAGAGAGAGAGAGAGAGAGAGAGAGAGAGAGAGAGAATATAGAGGGACACTCAGTGGCTTCCATAAATCAGAGAAGATGAGAGTGTTCCATTCTCACAAGTTACTGGCCGATTAGACAAGCACTTGGTGTCCTGAATAATGTGTTTGGTCTGTGCATCATACACTGAGGAAAATAAACAACCAGCAGCTTTAAGTTTTCAGGGATGTGCTATTGCAGTAAGCACTCCTACTTTCTGAAGAAAATTCAACAGGGAAATCAGAAACTCAGTAAGGAGCCTGTGATTACCCTGTGTGACAGAGAAGATTCAAACCACACTGAAAATGTCTATAATTCACAACTAATATGAATAGGTCAGAGGAGAACATATAAGTCTGGAGAACTCATTCTAAAGTTGGAATTTGTGGCCATGAAATAGAGAAAGGCCGTATTTAAGTAAAAGCTCTCTCTCTCTCTTCTCTCCTTCTCTCTTTGTATAAGGGAAAAATTTCAGCTGACCTGGTTTAATGCTGAAGACATGAAAGAAGGAAATAAACTGCAAAATTTTAGACTTAACACTTACACCAATGTGGTTGCTGGAAAGTCAGGTTTTAAACACTTTAGCCCAAAAGCTTATTGCTTTATATGTTTGATTTGTAAGTAAGAATTTCCAAAGAAGCTGTGTTCTAACTGGCTCATGCTTGCATTTATCTAACTTTATTGATCACCTGCCAGGCATTCAACTAGATGCTGAGAGTGCAGCGTGAAGGCGTCATATTTTCTAACTTTATAGAGCTAAACACCCAATAAGGAGTATCAAGACATAAATTACCACTACATATCTGGGAGAGCCTTTTAGAAAAGAGTTTCAAGGGTGACGAGAGCTTGAATCTAGGACACAGAGGAGAAAACATTCAAGAAATAGAAAAGCAGGAAGATTTTGGTAATTGTTTGATGTTGGAGGTAAGGTAGAAAAATGTGGCTCCAAGTTTTTAGCTTGTGTGACAGTGGTTTCTTCGCTAGCAGTAAAAGGTTTAATGAGGGAGACAGTGGGTTCAATTTTGAGCCTAAGGACCTTACAGGGCAATGATAGTCAACCTTTTAGTGCTTTCAGTGATTAAAACAACCCACTGGAGCACCTGTACCACAGATTCACAACCACTCTTCTAGGGCATTCAGACACATACCAGCACACTGATCTATCCGGAAATTTGAAGCTCAGATAAGAGATGGACAGAGTTGTAGGGAACTATGGGTGTAGTTGTTAAGCCATAACAATAGATGAAATTGCTCAGAGTTTGTAGAGAAGTAAGATTAGAGGGATGAGTGTTTTATCCTGAGGAATATTAATACTTGAGGTGTAGGATGAGCGGTAGGCATTCAGAGAAGATACCAAAAGGTACTTCAAAAAGGTCAGGGGGATGATGGGAGGAGCACGGTGTCACAGAGGTAAAGGAGAGAAAAAGGCAGAGTGGGACTGGGCCCCTGAACCCAGTGTGCTACTGTGGAGCCAACTTGCCATTGCATTCACAAGGTGGGGAGGGCTGTGAGGATCTTTGCTAAAACACTGTCACAGTGTAAGACTAGAAACTAGACTGACAAGGGCTGATTAGTGAGCAGGAAAAGAGAAAATAAGCAGTGAGTACAGGTTGCTGTTTGACCACCCGGCAGTACAGCAAAATTATCTGGGGGAGACTGCTGAGAGTATAAAAGAACCAAGCCATATTCTGAATATCCTGAACTAAAATATTTAAATGGAAGCCCATGAGTCTGCGTTTTACAGGCTCCCCATTGGTGATTTTGATACATAATCTGGTTGGGAAGAGTAGATGATTGTTTTAAGATACTTTATGACAAATAAAATGAGACAGCTAGGGCAGGAGTCTGATTTTATTTGTTTGTGGCACTGGGGATTGAACCTAGAACCTTTGACTGAGCTAATCCTCATACCCTTTTATTTTTAGCTTCTAAAATTCTAGACAAAGTCGCCCAAATTGCCACTTTTCCCAGATTGGCTTCAAATGTGCAATCTTCCTGCCTCAACTTCCCAGAATGCAGATAGAATGAGAAAAATTTAGTCATATTCGTAGTTTGGTGTTGGAAAGGAAGAAGGAGAGGACATGGTCCTAGGAGAGAAGAGGCAGAAGAACCTGGGGATGTTAACCACCCAGCACATGGAGATCACTCAGTAAATCATCAGTCTTTCCTTTTCCCTTTAGCAGAATGAAATTTCTCCTGCTACTACTGTATCTTGATTCATTTCCAGTCATACTGATTAATAAACAATGATAAGCTCATAGGCAAAGATCTGGGTGCATGCTACAAATTAATTGGTCCTGCTAGAGACAGCTGCAGACTTGTTATATCTTAAGTAAGAAAAGTTGTACATTCTTCATCTTGCCACTAATCAATCTTGAGTGACTGAGAAGCCAGCCCATTTAAAAGCAGAATGTAAGGCCCACTGAATTATGAAAATAAAGCCTATGAACTTTTCTCAGAAATTCTGTGACAGGATCATTTCAAGAAGGAATTCCTACAGTGTATGAGTGCATACATGTGTGTAGGCAGGTTTGCACACGCACCCTTCTTGCTTTAGTAAATCTGGCTGCTAAGTCACTACTTTAAATAATAGCTTCACACACATGACATCATAATAGTCTCCACAGCAACTGGGAGTGATATTACAAACCTGTCTGGGAGTAAATGGGAAGGATAAGCAAGAAGACAAGAGTGGACAATCTCCTAAGCAACAAATGCGCCTTTTCCATGGAAACACTGTCTTTGGAAAAGAAAAGGAAACATAGATAATAGACATAGGTATACAATAGTTCCTAAATATAGCATATCACTAAGCACCCTGTCAATTGCAATTTAAAGACCATTCAACCTATGAGAATAATCGCTGAAAGAAAAGCTTCCTGTAGTTTAATTTTTCAAGAGACGAAAGACAGACATTTTTCTTGAAGCCAGTGAGCACATATCATCACAGCTGCTCACAAAAGAAGGCAAATGTGAATGAGCCAAATATTAATAAGCTTTCAGGTTGGACCCACTTTAAGAAAGACCAAAGAACGGAGACAAAATTTAATAACCTGGATAAATTAGGTATAGACAATTAGCTTTATAAAATTTTTCTCACAAACAGAATCAAGTTTTTTTTTTCCTTCAGTACTGGGGGTTAAACTGAGGTCTTTCACACTGAGCTGTAAACCCAGACATTTTTTATTTTTAACTTGGAGGTGGAGTTTTGCCAAGTTGCTAACTTGTCCATGTTGTGTTCCAACTTACAATTCTCCTGCCTCAGCTACCCAAACTGCTATGATTGCAGGTGCCCAGCTTAAGAATCAAGACGTGAAGTAGCAAGCTCCCCTAGTTAATATAAGATAAAACTCACATTATAAGACTTACTTAAACAATGATTTTATGAAATGGTTGCTAGACGTGCCAATGTGTCCATCTGTGTACACATTTTCACTGATAAAGGCCCCATTTTGATAGCTAACTATAGCCAGATACCATGCTATGCCATGGGCGTCTGGTATCCTACTTATCTCCTACAACAACCAATGACACTCTATTGTCCTATGTGTCAAATGACAAAGTGATGGCCAGGGACATAAATATGCCTCAAGTTACACAGCCAGTGTCAAGCACTGATTCAGAACTGTCTTCTCACTCAAAAGCCTCTGCTGTGTTCACAAGGCTCTGTCACCCCCTGGCACAACTTCCTCCACCTACAAAGCTGTTCACATGGCACTTTTTCCTATAATTCTTCATGATTAATGTCAACACATCCATATAAGGCTGTCACCCCTATTTATCAATGGTATCTACATTTTGCTCTCTACGCTATAATCATTGATCCTTAGAGGAAGGAGAGATTTCAAGAGAGCCTGTCCAAGTGTCTTGTTTTACTGTGGGAGAAACATGAGTCCAAAAAGGTAAATTTCTTTCACTAGTAAGACTAGAATCATAGTTTGCCTGCTGCACTGTCCCCATTTCCTATCTCCTAAGGCCTAATCTTTATTATTCATTATTAATAAATCACTTTCCCAAGAGGATATCTTTGTCCCTCCTCCTTTTTCTTCTCTCTGCCCACATCCAACTATAAATTCAAGTAAATTTAGAAGCCATCTTACTTGATACAAATTTAAGTCCCAGACAACAAACACTTTCACAGAAGACTATTTTCCACTTTGTGAACCATTAGACAAGGAAATCTTCTGAGAAGACAGCTTCCTTTCCAGCTTTCTACAGCCTATCACAAAGTCAGTCTTCCTTAGGTTGTATTTATCGTCTCTGATGCAACAGAACCTTTACTATGAATCAAAGCATGAACCTCATTTGCTTTTGTAGGGCCTGCAAAACCATTGCTGTGCATCTTCACTAACCTTTATGTAATCTGTGACCAGCACTTATTAATGTTAACATGAGCTACACACAGATCAAAGAAGAACCCAATGATTCAACAACATTTAATTTTCTCTGAAGGTCTTTGGAAAGTAAGACATCTTAGATCACCCATAACTAATAAATGAGGATTTTCAGGCTGATTATAATTCACAGAGTGAGGATGTCCACGTCTAGCTTAGCAATGTGGTACTTTCATTTTTTAAAAGTCACTCATTCTTTTCAGAGAAAAACTGGCTGAATTGAAAGTGCAGTCATATGAAATAACTCTAACTGAAATGAAGAGCATTAGACACGGGATTCCCTTCGCTGCAGAACAAGTACCATACCTAGTTCAGGAAAAGCGAATCAGCATATTGAATAGCTGGAAGGTCCAGTGCAGCAAAGGGTATCTGCCCCGACAGCCCCATGACAACCATCCCATTCAGCCAGGCTTTCCTCAACTCTGTTGGTTTCAAGAGAAAATCGAAGCTTTTTCATAATCATTTCTGTTCTTCCTGAAAACTCTGTTCATTTCTCCATCAACACAAAGTTCTAGAACTACTTCTCTGTTATACTGAAGGTACTTCTAGAGTCTTCTGAGATATAATAATTGGTTACTAAATGGGCTCAAGCAACCATTAAATGTAGAAACCACTGAGTCATTTTGCAAATAAACTCATTAAGAAAAGCATCAGGACTTTATTTTAAGAATAACTAAATTGGGATGAACTACAGCAAAATACAATTTTCATTTTCTGATCTGAAACGCTATTTCTGCTTAGCTAAAAAAATGACAATTTAAATTCATTTTTTGGATCTCTCTAAACTAAAACATCTCACGTTGCTATTTCTCCAAATTCTCTGATTAAATCAGGGAATTAAATTAGGCTACCAAATTAAATCTCAACTTTCAAAACCATTATCTCTACTGCTTTCTTTAAAATTAACTCTGAATAATAATAATTTAGGCAAATACAAAGCTGATGTCTTTTGTAGATTGGAGAGGAAAAAATACATTCAAAATCAGGCTCTGGGGCTATTCCAGCGGCTATAATAAAACTTTTCCAGAAGCATACTTGGTCATTTTCCAAACCTCAGGCATCTTTCAACTAATCCTTCATTAGGATGTCATTTGTTCTGTTCACTTCAAAGCTCTGACTAGTGTCTTGCATTTTTCTGAAAACAAGGAGTTATCTGTGGAAATCATTTTGTCAGGCTACTTGGCAAGTCACTTACAATACTCATCAATTGCAGTGCTTTAATTAAAGCCAGGAAGTCCCTCTGCCCAATGTGATTCTTCTGTCTGGGTCACAATTCATCTTTGCCTTCATCAGGACCTGATCTTTTGGGACAATAAAAGAGAGGGATTTTAGGCCTGAGGTTAGCTAAGTGTATCTCAGGGTTTTGTCAGTGTTCACTATCTTGATTTTTAAAAAGGTAAAGGACAGACATTTGGCTTACTGATCTGGGAGCTGACAATCTACTCACCCAAACTTGCCCCACAGAGCATAAAATGACCAGAGTCAATGACAACTTCAGGGGAAATAAAGAGTCACTGGCATAGTATCTGACCATCCACGACATACATGACAGCAACAGCTTTGCCTTCGGAGCTCTCAGTGTGAGTTTGGTTGGGGGCTCTTGCTGACAACATGATTGCAGAGAGTTTCCAGGGGCTGGCTTTACTGGCCTCAGGTGTTACTCTCCTCAGTGACACACATTGTCTTGGGGAGGGACAGCTGAAACATGGATTAATGTCATCCAACAGAATGCTACAGGAGATGACAGTCAGTGTGTAAGCTGGGCAAACCAGGGTTTCTCTATAGCTATATTCCCGCAGGTACTGTGGGAAGACTCAAAAAGATAGAGCAAGATGAACATAGAGAAGTGGTGCTGCACAGGCATAATCTAAAATTCATAAAAGCAATAGTTGACGGAGCCATGACACTAGTGTATTTAAGGAAAACACAGCTTGGGCAGCAATTTCATCCTCTTTCCCTCAGTGAATGGCCCTATGTCACTACTAAGGACTAAACAGTGTCCTGGTTGAGGCTATTTCTAGGGGTTATCAATCTAAACTAAAGTCACTAGGGTATGTCCTACTCCAGACTTAGCTGATGCTCTGGCAAAAGGAGCCTTTGGGAAACAGCAACAGGAAAACACTGAGGACAGTGATGTAAGGAGATCCTGGCAAAGGATGGCCATTGCGGTCTAAGGAGAGAACCCTCGAACACGTCCTTCCATTAGAATCAGCCTTACCAAAATGGTGATTTTATACTTAAAAGCTCCAGAGTGTGAGATGATAAACCTCCATCAAGCCACCCAGTTAATGGCACTTCTTAGGGTGGTCCTAGCAAATTAAAACATCCACCAAGTAGGCTTCAGCGTTTCTTCTTGCTTGAATCAAGTGGTCTGTGGTCTCAAGGATTCTATCTGCATAATAGTCTTAGAGTTTGTTCATGTTCTCTACTCTTTCATCAGACTTTAGCTCAGGCTGCTATTCTATTTCACTTTCATAGCTCTGAGAAGTTCTTGAATTTTGCCATCTCCCAGAATGTCACCAAGGAAGTCTTTCTATATTATTAATCTGTTTTAGAGCATTCAGTGCAGTTTTGTTTGCATCAGGGTAGGGAAACTGTCCTTGCCCCACACATGCCAGACATTTTTGGATCTAACTCAGCCTGCTTCTAGAATTTTACCTTGTTAATTTCTCCTCTTTCAAATTCACGGTTCCAGCCTTATCTGTCTTTGACATTTGTCAGACATTTCCCTTTGTGTTCATGTTCCTCTTTCTTCCCTTTACCCGGAAAAATACGCACAATCACTGCCAGTATTATCACTTTTAGGGGCCTCCTTGGGCAGCTTTGCCCTACCCCATCAGGGCTAAATTCCTTTCCTGAACTGCTTTCAGTACATGTGCATGGCTCTGCCAAGACTTACACACATCGCTATGATAACTTCTTGCCTGTGAGCTTCTTGTGAGCAGAGGCTATACTTATTTGTCTTTGCATCCTATTTGTGTATCTCATTCAGTAATTGGCACATAATTTCCAGGTCTCATAAATATCTGCGGCAAGGGGTGAAAAGTTGTAACATTTAAAAGCTATCAATGCTAATTTTATAATATTCCAAAAGTTACAATTTTAAAACCAATCACAAGATATAATTTTTCCACCATTTAGTAGCCTTCCTAATGCAGTAGATAGGAAATGAAACATCTTGTTCTTACACACCACAACATGGCATATTTCCATGCTCTTTTTGTTACATACATATAACAAAAAATGAGTTGCCATAGTCTCTGCTAACCCATTTGATTTAAGATCAGGTATTCAAATAAATTCGGTGCAACTCTATAATGAGCATTTATGCAGTATGAGTACTGATGTGTGTTGTGCAATAAATAAAGAATTGCAGGGAGTGATAAGAGCAGGTGGTGTGGGGAAGACTAAAAATGCTAACACGAAAACAAGTTATGTATCTTCAGTGAGCTCCCAGGTCATCAGAAGGAACATACCTTCTTTTGCTGTGATATTTAATCATTATTGAACTGGCATTACATGAACCATGCAGGGTTGACACGATAGAGATTTTTTCATTCAGGTTTTTTTTTTCCCTCTGATTTTATGATTGCAAGACAACATTTGCGCTGAACACCAAAGATTTCAAGAGCAAAGAGTGGAATACCTTCAAAGACAGCACCAGAGTCAGCCTCATGTGGGAAGTGCCTTGAACACAAACTTGCTGGGAGGCCCCTCTGGGAGACTTTCAGAGCCAGTGACTGATATATTACCATGGAACCACCCAGGAAGAGGGTCGTAATTCTTTAAGAGGAAGCTTATCCTCAGAGCAGAGGCGGACATGAAGCAACTTTGCAGCCAAGCATCTTACAGGGAATCTCAAGGAAGAACATCATTTTGGGAAGATTTAAACTCTTGTTATTAACTTTTGTGGCTTCACTATGAAACTCTCGGGCTCAAATGAGAAGTCTATGTAACCTTACAACGGAAAGGCTTTCTCTCCTGCCCTTTGAGCTGCTATCTCGCTGTTTCCTCCTAAAAATCTCATGAAAACAGGTCACATGTGACTTCTGATGCGTGCTCCCTCAGCTATAAGGTTGATATATAAATACACACTGCATGACCTGATTCTTATCTCAAGGGAAAAACTCGATGCTCCCCAGGAGTCATCGCTGAGGAAACAGCGTTGACAGATTCACAATCAGTTCTTACTCAACCATGATCTCATCCTCTATCTCTCTATTTGCCCGTGTAAACACTTGATATTGTATGTACACTCATTCTGACCTCCAAACAATTGCTTGCCAAGGGACTGGTGGGAACACCATCTGTGATAAATAAGTAGCATTTAGTACAAAATAGTCATCTAATAAGAGAATTAATTAATTGCATTAATCTCAGGCATACTTTCATAATTACATTTTACCAATTTTTTAAGGTGTTGGGACAAAATTAACCAAAAGGTAAGAATTTTTATCTGCATGAGCTATCTAAACATCGTAAATCAGTGAATCCAAAGCTTCAATGAATTAAAATTCTGTAAATTATTAAAACATAGTTTCCCAAACTGCAATCCAGAGCTGCTGTGCAAAATCTGACTTTTAAACAAGTATTCGAGGGGTCTCTGATAAAAAGGTTTATTGATCACAGAATGAAATATAATACTGTGAATATGCATTATTTGGCTTTTAACATAAATTGAGAAACATAATTTTAATGGCATTTTTATATAAACTTATCACTTCAGAGAAAAGACCTTAGAAATCACAAACATTCAATGAAATGAACAAGCAGCAGAACAAGCCTGATCATTTACATTAAAGAAAGAAAATGGCCCTAAGCTGCACATATTACTATGAAAGCTAATAATATTGCAACAACATCTGTAGGAGACAACCAGAGCATAGAAAGGCTTATGCCAGGCATCTTTGTGAGACATATGATTCTCTCCATAACCCTGTAAGAAGTGATCTGGTTGAATGAGCTTCAATGTGTCAAGCAGAAGGATACAGGAATGTAACAGCCTTAAAGATAAGCCAGAAATACTGGTGATTTTATACATCCACAGTTGTTTTATAAAGACCTTTTAAGATGATACATTTTTATCACCACCTCCTGCATAATACAAAGAATTCTTCTACTTGCTTCCTTTCTCTGTTTGGAAACTCTTATCTCCCTGATGAAACCAGAGCATATGTCAGTGTATTCTCTTGGTTAACTGTAAGGAAATACTCTAATTAAGAAAAACACAAAGTTGCATTTTGGAATCAAATCAGAAGGTAGTTTCCAAGATGAAGCCTTGATTTTGGATGGTGATTGTATAGACTGTAATTGGTCCCCCATTCTTACACAGAAACCATAATCTATCATATGAAAATATTTGTTGGTGTTTTGGGATAAAACACATAAAAGCCATAACAGAGTTTTCTTCTTTTTCTACTCTCCCTGTTAAGATAGAGTAAGAAGATTACTATATGAAAAATGGAAATAGAGCCATCATCACTGGGAGTGAATTTGCTGTCTCCATGATCTTATGATTCCAAGCCTCTAGAATTTTGAGAAATCAATGTTTGTTGATTGAGCTGCCTAGGGTACAATTCTATTACCTCATTACAGCAGCTCAATTAGCTGAAACAGTGATGGAGGCAACAGCAATGACCAAAACCTTTAATAAAAAGAGACCTGGAAGCTCAGTCAGCAATTACTCTATAAATTATAAAAATATTTTAAGATAATTGGAGGATAAGGGTAAATGAAAATCTATGATTTTAAACATGTTTCCCTAATTAGCTTAGGAGATGGTTTGATTAGAATTTAGTACAAAGTTAAAGATTTGCTACAGGGAGCTAATTTGTATCATTATCGAAAATACTGGAACTTCAGGAATTAAATAAATAAATTCAGAATGTGTGCTTTGAAAACTATAAAACATTGTTGGAAGAAATTAAAGAATGATGGTGGAGCCAGCTGAAAGACACTGAGTTTACGCTCCCAGCCTCCTCCATTATCCCCCAGGCTGGCGGGGCCACTAGAAAAGTATAAGACCCACAGGAACCCCAAGACCCAGTAAAACAGCCCAGCACACAGAAGCACACACACCTTTGGAGGGCCAAGTAATCAGTGAGGTCAGTAACATGGAAGTATCTGAAACAGCAGTGAGGAGACAGCAGTTCAACTCTACAGAACTCCACTCACAGAAGACCAGACTCAGCCACCACATCCAGAGGCTGAGATCAGCTTCAAACCCAGCACACCTCTGGGATGTAACATGGACATTATCACAGAATTGTAAGACCAGAAGAAAGAAGGTTCTTAGGATAGCTGAAAAGAAAGGACATCTCCAATGAAAAGACACTTCCTTTATTCCATGAAAAAGGTCTCAAAGCTGGTAGTAGAGCTATATATCATGGAAGGTTCGCAGGCATTAACATAGAAGACAAAATAAAAGAAATAAACAGAAGGTGGAGAATAGTAGAACATAGAGTCAAGGTGTGGTTCCAGAGCCCCAGCCCACCCAGGACAGGCATAGAGCTCAAAAAAAATAAATAAATAAATAAAAATGGAAGAAGTTGGAAGTCAAATACTGAAACATTCTGAAATGATAACAACAGAAGTGAAAAAACAAGTAGAAAAGGGTATAGAGAAAATAATTGGTCAGGTCCAAAAAGAAATGATGCTTAAAATGTAAGATATTAGAGAAGATATAAATAAAAGAACAGATGAGCTTAGAAAAAGATGGAAACAAAAAATGTCCAACATGCAAGAAAAATGAAATCCATAGAACAGATCCAAATTGAGATTCAGGAGATTAAAATCTCCACTGAAGGTATATTCAACAAAATGAATGAAGGAAAGGATAGAATTTTAGATTTGGAAGACACAACTGCAGCTAGCAATCATGAAAAGAAAGATATCTTTCTTTTTTTTGGTGCCAGGGACCAAACTCACGACCTCGCATTGCCAAGCAGGCACTTACGCCACTGAGCTAAACTACCAGCCTCAAGAAAGATATCTTAAAAACAGCAAGAGACCATGAGAAATTAACCCAACAGCTACAAGTTGAAGCAAATAAGAATAACACAAGATTAACTGGAGTCAATGAGAAAGCTGGAGACGGCACAAATGCCATAACAATCATAAAAATATATGCACCTAATACATGATCACCCAACTATATAAGACAGTTATTGGTAGACATGGAAAATCAAAGGAGCAATAATACAGATGTAACAGCAAACCTCAATTCCCCATTGTCCTAGAGAGACACATGAACTATACAGAAAATCAGCAAAGAAATATCAGAGCTGAACCAAACCTGTGAATAAATGGACTTCATAGGAAGAAGCCATTGCTGAGGCTACACACCAGTGGCCCGGAGAGATCTCCTGAGCCTGGCTCTGCTACCATAGAGAGAGCATTGGTGAGCTGCTGCCCCATGCCTCTCTATCACTCCAGGAACCGTGGAACAGAGGAACCCAAGTGCCTAATCCAATTCACTATACTGAGGGACTGACAACCAATGCAAGAAGCACTTAGGATGCAACAGTGAGTTGATTCAGAGGAACCCAGGAAAATGTCAAGATGAAGGAGCAAAATACAGTCTGAGGCCTCCAGCCCACACAGAACAAGTTCAGAAAACACAGACATAGTAGAAATTAGAAGTCACACATCTGACATTTTTGAAAAGATAACAACTGAAGTAAAGAAGCAACTTAGTTCTTGCATTGTTTGATTAATTTTATATGTCTATATCTGATGCTATGGACAGCTATTTTGGAGATAACAAGAGGCATAATGGTAGGCACTACTAATTTCCTATTATCTTGTTTAGAAGTCTTGTATGGTTTTGATTGTTTTGTTTTGCTTGATTTTATTATGTCTGATTGTATGGGCAGCAATTTCAAAGATAACAGGATATATTATGGTAGCCATTGCTGATTTTTCTATTATTTTGTTTTGAAGTCCTCTATTTATTTCATTGTTTTGATTGGCTTTATTGTGTTTCATTTTGTGTGGTTTTATCTTTTCAAAATAAAATTTAAGAGAGAAATTAAAGAAGAAAAATAAATGAAAAGACATCTATGTTCATAGATGAGAAGACTGTAAACAACAAGAACCAAGATATGTATAATGCCCCACCCTATGGCAATGGAATCTATATTCTTATTCATGTACTATTATTCTTCATAGACTATATACTATGCCATTAAACAAGCCCCTATAAATTTCAGAAGATTAAAGCCATAACGGTATATTCTATTACCATATTGAATTAAACTAGAAACTAATAGCAGAGTGGTATTTTGAAAATTATAATATATGTAAACATAGAAAGATATACAAAGCATAGCCATATAACTTAGAAATTCCATCCATAGGTATATTCTTAAGAGAAGTGAAAATATATTTACATAAAAGCTTGCATATATATATATATATATATATATATATATATATATATATATATATAATGTATATTCATAGGAGCATTGTTAATAACAACCAAAAAGTAGAAACAACCTACATGTCTATCAATTGCTGAAAAGCTAAATAAAATATGATACATTCATATCATAGAATATTATCCCACAATAAAAGGAATGGAGTGCTGATACATGCTACAACAGGAAAGATCTTTGGAAACATTATGCTAAAAAAAAAACATGCTAGTCATAAAAGATCATACATTGTGTAACCTGTAGATATATGCTTGGGGAAAGATGGAAAAAATGGAAGAAAGTGAGGAGAGACAAATGATGGAGACAAAGTTTCCTGTTGGGCTGGGAAACATGTTTCCAAATTGATTGTGAGGGCTAGGGATACAGCTCAACGGCATAGCACATGATGTGCAAGTACGAGGTCATGAGTTCGATCCCTTGTAAAAAAGAAAAAAGGCTGCTCTACCTAGCCGTGCAAACTTGGCACCTCGCTCAGAATCTCATAGGGCCCCATCAGATGTCCCCAAACATCCAGGGAGCTTTCATAGGTTGCTCCTGGTCCTGGTTGGGCCCTACCCAGTGACTCTGACTGGCAGGGATATGTGCTAAGTGGCATGAGCAGAAGGCCTACACAGCAAACTCCACCTAGCCATGAAAACTTGGCACCTCACTTAGAATCTGTTAGGGCCCCACGCAGTGATCCCAAGCAGCTGGGGAGCCTTGGTGTGTTGTGTGGCATGTACTGAAGGCCTACACAGTGTACTCCATCTATCAGTTCAGTCTTGGTATGCCACTAAGAGCCTGGTAGAGTACCGCCCAGAAAGCTCAAGCAGTTGGGGAGCTTAGGAGTGCCACGTGGGGTGAGCTGATGGTCCGCCCATTATACTCTCCTCATTTAAAGAGCCTTTAAGTGCCATAAGGGACATTATAAGGCCGCCTAATGACCCCCACTCAACTGGGAAAAACTCCCTGCAGTACAAACAGACATTCTCAACCCAGGATGCATTGGGCACCTTGCATTGGGCTTCCTCAGGGGACTACAGGAAAATGAAAAAATAAAAGCACCTTGCATTGGGCTTCCTCAGGGTACTACGGGAAAATGAAAAAATAAAAGCAAAATGCAATCTCAAATATCTAGCCCATTCCAAACAAACCTAGGAGACATAGGCATAGAAGAAAGTGTAAGCTATACACCTGCAACTTCTCAAATAATAGCAACTGAAGTAAGGAAACAATTCCATGAAGCTGTAAAGGAATTCAGATCAGAAATGATCTAGGTAAAAGAAGAAATGATAAATGCAATAAAAGAGATGCTGAATACATCTAAAGAAGACATAGTTTAAAAACTGAGGAGCACGCAAAAAGATGGAAACCTTGAAAGAACAATATAAGAAAGATATAGGATTCATGAAACAGATTCAGAGAAACTCAGGAAATAAAAAATTCCAAAGGTGGTAAAACTTCCTGAATGAACATGAAGACAGACTTACATCTTGAAGACAAGATTGGAGCTAGTGAACAAGAAAGGAAGGATCTTTTAAAAATAATAAGGAATCAGGAAGTAATTCAACAGTTGCAAGATGATGCAAAGAAAAACAATATAAGACTGATAGGTGTAAATGAAAAAGGTGACAAACAAATAATATTAAAAGAGTATTTACAGAAGTAATAGCAGAAAACTTCCCAAACATGGGAAAGGAAATTGACATGCAGATAAGCAATGCATACAGAATTCAAATTAGGCATAACCAAAATAAATCTACACCCATAAATATAATAATCAACATCCCAGAAATTCAACCTAAGAACAGAACAATAAAGAAAAGAGACAGATTACCTATAAAGGAAAGCTCATCAGAATCATAGCAGACTTCTCAATACAAACAATGAAGTCAAGAAGAGCATGCAGTGAAGTATGACAAATCCTAAAGGAAAACAACTTCCAACACAGATGGACGTACTCTGCAAAATTGTCCTTCAAAATTGATGGAGAACTAAGATTCTTCCATAACAAAGGACAGCTGAAGAATTTCATGACCACCAAACCAACTCTGCAAAGAATACTGGTAGATATTCTACATAGACTTAAAAATAACTAGACTTCAAGAACACCAACAGAAAAAACCCACTAAGCAAGGCAAAAATTAAACAGAGAAGAAAGGTAAAGAACAAACAGCAGAAAGATAACATGACAAAAATAAGCCAATATATATCAGTTATAACCATTAATATAAATGGCCTCAATTCACCAATGAAAAGAAATAGACTGCAGAGTGGATCAAGAAACAACATCCAACCATGTGCTGTATACAAGAAACCCATCTTACCCAAAAGGAAATTCACAGAGTGGAAGTTAAAGGATGGAAAACAATAATTAATGCAAGTGGATATAAAAAAATAAAGAAAAAGCAGGGATAGCTATTCTGTTTGCAGACAATATGAACTTCAAACCAAGAATGATCAGAAGAGATAAAGAAGGTCACTACATACTAGTTAGGGGAAAACTTCAAGAGGAAGAGATAACAATCCTCAACATATATACACCAAATATGGAAGCATCCAGATACATAAAACAAAAATGAATAGAATTGAAAAATCAAATAAGCAATAACACAATTATATGGAGGACCCTAACACCCACTGACACAAAGAGACAGATCAACTAGATCTGCAAAGAAATAACAGAACTGAATCAAACTTGTGAACAAATGAACTTAGTGTATACAAAGTCAATACTAAAAAATCAACAGCATTCTTACACACAAACAACAAACTCATTGAGAAAGAAATAAGAGAAACCACACCCTTCACAATAGCATCCAAAAAATGAAATACTTAAGAATCAATCTAACAATGGAAGTAAAAGATATATTCAGTGGAAATTATAATACTCTGAAAAAAAATTGAAAGGGATCTCAGAAAATAGAAACCCATTCCTTGTTCATGGAAAGGAACAAACATTGTGAAAATGGCGATTGTCCCAAGATTGTTATACAGATTTAATTCAATTCCAATCAAAATAACACTAGCATAACTCATAGATTTAGAGAAATCATTCCTAAAATTCTTCTGGAACCAGAAGAGACCTAGAGTAGCAAAGGTATATCTGGACAACAAAGGCAAGGCAGCAGGTATCACAGTCCTTGACTTGAAGTTATACTACAAAGCTACTGTGATAAAATTAGCATGGTACTGGAATAAAAACAGCCAGTGAAAAAGATTAGAAGACACAACCACAACTATAAACACACTCAGCCACCTTTTCTTTGACAAAGGGGCCAAACATGTTCACCGGAAGAAAGTTAGCCTCTTTAATAAATGGTGCTGGAAAAACTGGCGCTCCATATGCTGAAAACTAAAACTAGACCCATGCCTATCACCATGCACTAAACTAAAGTCAAAATGAATCAAAGATATAAATAGTAAAACAGAAACATTAAGTCTACTGAAACACAAAGTAGGTGATAATCTTGAAGACACAAAGGTAGGCAGAATTTATGAACAAAAATCAAACCACATGGGAAATACTTCCCAAAATCAACAACTGGGATCTTGTCTTAAAAAGTTTTTCCATGTCAAAAGAAATCTCCAACAGAGTGAAAAGAAAACCAGTGTACTGGGAAAATATGTTATCCAACTGTCCCTCAGACAAAGGACTTCTATCCAGAGCATATAAAAATTTTTAAAAATCAGACCCCCAAAATTCTCAGACCCAATCCAAAAGTGGGCATCTGAGATGAATACACACTTCTCAGCTAAAGAAATGTAAATGGCAAATAAATAAATGAAAAAATACCCAGCATCATTGGTCATTGGAGATAAGCAAATTAAAACAATACTGAGATTCCACCTCACTCCAGAAAGAATGGCCAGGATCAAGAAAACCATCAATAACAAACTGGAGAAGGTATGGGGAAAAAAGAACTCTTCTGCACTGTTGGTGGGAGTATAGATTGATGCAAGCACTGTGGAGGTCAGTCTGGAGGCTCCTCAAAAAAGCTCGATTTGGAATTCCCATTTGAACCAGCTATCTTAGTTCTGGGCATATTTCCAGAAGAATTGAAATCATCATATCACAGTGATATAAGTGAAACCATGTTTATAGCAGCATAATTTGTAATAGCCAAGTCTTGGAAACAACCCAAATGCCCATCAGTTGAGGAATGGATAAAAAAGATGTGGTATTTTTATACAATGGAGTACTACTCAGCTATAAAGAAAGATCACATTGAGGCTTTTATAGGTACATGGATGAGACTTGAGACCTAACTCGTAAGTAAAATAAATCAAACTCACATGTGTAAATATCATATTGTCTCTCCATTGTAAGTAACTGAAACAGTAAATAAGATACAAGATCCAATAAATGTTGTGAAAGGGTAAGAAATTTTTTACAAGGGAAAAATAACTCAGGGAAAAAGAGAAAAGAAGGAAAGGAAAAGAAAAAAGATATAAATTTATATATATACAATTAAGATAGCTAAGATGATTGTGCTAGGAATTCTATTAGTTTTTGGAACAAAACAGTTAACATTCATAGGATTAGATCAATTTTGCTGCTTGTATGTGGTACTCTGAGTAACTCTTTTGAAGATAACTATGCAAAATAACAACCTTAGTTATGTTCCTACCACCATGTTTTGAAAGTCTAAATTGTTATTATTTTGGGCTCTTTGTTATTTATTTGTTGCTTTTGTTTTGTTTTGTTTTTCCCTCTAATACAGAAGGGTAGATGTACATGTATGCTCTTATACATGCCTAGAACTTCTTCTAAAGAGTTTACAAGAATTGATTTTATTACGTGTGATTGTAGGAACAGCTACTTTTAAGTAAATGACACATTATGGTAGCCATTGCTGATTTTCTGTCATCTTGTTTCTGTCATTCTTTTTTTTTTATTCTTTTAGTTCGTTTGCTATTATTTGATTTCAACATGTATGAAGGCATGGGCAGGTATTTTAAGGAGAACAAGAGACGTTATTGTGGCCATTGTTTATTTTCCTATTGCCTGGTTTTGAAGGTCGGTAATGCTTTCATTCTTTTCTTTTTATCAGTTTTATATTGTTTTGTTTTGTTTTGTTTTGTTTGAATTCATTGTGTGTGAAGATGTGGACAACTATTTCAGTGAGAACAGGAGACATTGTGGTAGCCACTGTTGATTCCTGATGTCTTGCTTTGAAATCCTGTGTGCTTGCACTGTTTTGTTCTGATCTGCTTTGTTTTGTTCTTTTTAAAATAAAAAAGGAAATTAATAAAAATTTTAAAAATATTTTAAATTAAAAATAAAATAAAAGAGCTAAAATTGATTGTGATGATGGAACAAATATCTGTGAATATGCTACAAATCATTTAATCGGATGCTTTTAAAAAACATGCGAACAATGAACTAATTATCAGCTTCCTAGTAAAGTTGGTTGATACTTGGATGAGAAGCACTGAGAGAATCACCTACCAATTTTCTTGGGCTGATTCTCAAACATGCTGGAGGTGTTTTGTGGGTTTGGCAAGCAATTCCAAAAGGGTAAGAAGAGAGGAGAAAGAGTTGATGGGTAGTTAAGAGAAGGTAGTAGGTGAGTTCATGTATGCCCAATGATTTTAAAACACAAATATTCAAAAACAGAAAATGTTAGAACCATTTTTAAAAATTCTCATTATTTTTAAAATTATGCCAAAGTTGGTTTAGAGGCTAACTGAATTCTTTTTTAATATCAGTTCCTTTTTTTCTCCCTTTAATTACTTTTGAACTCAATATTTTCACCTTCAAAGATGTGTCAAAAATTAACTCTGATTTTGTCAAGTACTAAGTTCAGCTAGAATGACTTTTTTTTTTTTTTTTGGTACTGGGGATCAAACTCACAACGCTACACTTGCCAGGCAGGCACTTATGCCACTGAGCTAAATCCCTGGCCCTAGAATGATTTCTTATTCCACACATGAGGAGAATGAAGCAGGGGGAAGTCACAATTGCAGAGGACCTAATCTGATGAGTTTCATTGTGTTCCCAACCAGAGAAAGCCAAAAACCATTATTCTAAATTGCATTTAAGAGGACAGAAGAGAAATGTTGCACCCATGAACTTTATTGAGTGTTTTAACATAATCCACAGAAAAGCCCTAGAATTGAAGAAGGGATCCTCAAATTTGACAGCTAGGATTTTCTTCTAAATAATGCAAATGACTCCAAATTTAGAAACACTTTCAACAGGGTAAGCACGTCTTACCCTATCATTCCATTCACTTTTTAAGCCTTATCAGTCAGTCTGTCCCTGCCAATGCACACAAAGGATACACTCACGCATGATTCGATGGAAGCATTATTATTTCTCATACATCTTCCCATTCTTGCACACTTGACAATTCCATGACCTCAGCCTTCAGTGCATCTCCAGGGTTCTGTCTTTACCTATTAAAACTACACGTATCCTTCAAAGTCCACCTTTAATGCTACTCCATTTCAGTAAACTTCTGACTTCTCCAACTAGTATAATCTCTGCCACTTGTAAACTTTACACAATCCTTCCTCTAAACAAAATTAGCTGTGTGTCACATTATAGTAGAAAATGGATTCATAGAAGAATTCAAGCAAGTAAGAGATTTGCTTCTAAGCAGCCTTTCACTGATTTGTGGAACTCGACAGAATGCCATCATTTCCCTTTGGCATGATCTATGTCACTTTAATCTTTATTAACTAAATTCCCTACACTTAGAAAGGTGTTTTGACAGAATTGCATCTAAATGCTGGCTTTATTCAGAAGAGAGGTCTCTTATTTCTTCCAGATTTTGTTACCCTGCAGTGCCTATTTCCTCAATTAAACTAACTTTTAAATCCCTATTATATTCTCTAACTTTTCTCCTTCCTCCAACCACAGGAAAAAAAAGCTTATCAGTCAAATTGAGAACTGTCTTATCATTCTCTTTATTTGGTGTCAAAGTGAAGACTTTACAGCAGTGGATAAAGGGTAGCTAAGTAAACAGTTGTGAACAAAGTAAACAATTGTGGGGAGATAAGTACACAGTTGTCATTGCTACAGTTAGTTTTTCATAGGGGGAAATATTTGGCATAAAATTGAAACTGTGTGGACAAACACTAGCAACTTTTAAAGCAAAATGTGGGAATATTATCCCTCTGGGTTATTTCTAAATATGGGAAAACCGTAGCTAGCAAATATGTATTGTTTGCATTGTGCCTCCAACTATGCTAATTAGTATTTTTCACATATCATCTACTTCCCTTTTAAAATCTTTTGAAATAACCATATTAGGTAGGTCAAAATGTTTTTCTTCATTTTGAAGGTGATGAAGCTGAAGACTAAGAGGTTAAGAACCTTGTTAAAAGTTACAGGGTGCTGGATTTGGTGGCATATACTTGTAATCTCAGCACTCTGGAAGGCTGAGGCAGGAAGATTGCAAGTTGGAGCCAACTTAATGAAAGCCTGTCTCAAAATACAGTATATATTTTAAAAAGACTGGGGATGCAGCTTAGTGTGGAAGATATGGGTAGGAGTCTTGGTATATTTAAAAAAAAAGGAAAAGCTACACTCTGAAAACAAAGGTACTAGTCAAGTTTTTCATACAGTCTCAGTGAACTTCCATGCTTTGTCTTATGAGGTTTACAGATATTAAATATTTTTGGCATCTTCACAGTATTTTTTTAAAAGATCTGTAGACACCACAGCAAGTGTATCTCTTCCTTCCCTCGATTACTCCTATACCACTGCAGTACTAAGAAACACGAAACTAACAATCTGTCAATAATCTTTAGTAGCTGCTGATTGATTTCCTCCTGAAGTAAAAATAAAATTTTTGAGGATCAGAGACCAAACAAACAAACAAAACCACAGTGTCATCAAAGTAGGACATATGAAAGATTCAAGGTCAATGAAAGAAAATTGTTTAATCCATCCTTAATCTTGTATTGATAAATATACTCTTAAAAACATGACTCTAAATGTGTTCACACAAAATCATATCATATCAAGGGAACAGGAGACAGAAGCCTGTAATGGTCTTCACACGTCTAGTCATTCTCTCCCCAAATATCACAGCACTTGCTATGTGAAAAGCAGTCTGAGTGAGGAGGAAGAGCACGGCTTTATTCCATAAACTATGTAGGAATTAGGAGAGGAAAGAACTAAACAAACATTTAATTATGCAACGCCAATTATGGAAAGTGCTATAGTAAAACGTAGGGTGCTTGACTTCACAAAAGAAGAAAGCCAAGATGACCTAAAATATCACCCTCTTAACCAAAATAAAAGCTTCTCTGTAAATAGAATTCTTAAACTGAGACTTCAACAGTAAAAAGAGGGAAATACAAAGCACATTATTTAAAAAGAAAAAGGAAAAAGGAACAAACAGATGGACATGGTGTCTCATGCCTATAATTCCAGCACAGAGGCAGTTTGAGGCAGGAGTAACACAAGTTCAAGGCCAGCCTAAACTACGTAGTGAGTTCAAGGCCAGTCTAAGCTATATAGAGAGACCATTTCCCAAAAAGGTGGTGGTAAGGAGAACACTAAAATGTCTAAAGAGGAGAAGTGGAACTTAAATACTATTCTCAACTATACAACTGATTCAAGTGATTGAACTTTATAATATTTTTAAAGGACTGCAACTTAATATGTTTTAAATATACATAATAGAATAAATAAATGTTTTAAAAATGTTTTCAGAGCTTACACAAAGCTAGATCCAGGTCTGCCTAGAACCTGTAACAGGTCTACCTAGAACCATCTAACAAAGTCCCTTTAGTATTTTAAAGTGTTTTACAATTATTGACAAGGCTTCAAACTCAATAAACTAATATTTGTTTCACTTATTAACAAGGAAAGACAGTTTTAGTCTGTCAGTTTCAAGTAGTTCAATGTAAATTATCCAATGTCTGAGCCCCACAAAATGGGAGTAAATGATAAAGCTTTCGAGCCCAGTTGCAGAGTCCAAATGAAACAATAACAATGTACCAACAGGTGCTGATCTGGTTACATCCTAGATACACACTATA
The DNA here is from genome assembly GCA_004027295.1 of Dolichotis patagonum. Classification (NCBI taxonomy): domain Eukaryota; kingdom Metazoa; phylum Chordata; class Mammalia; order Rodentia; family Caviidae; genus Dolichotis; species Dolichotis patagonum. Next base: position 32,596 of record PVJX010000703.1, read on the forward strand.
TCATCCTAGTTTCCACTGACTCACAGGACCAGAAATCTTTTATCTGTAGCCTTCATAGACGCTGATTTTCACTTTCATTTTTGATGTTTAAAACTCATTGTTTCATCTGTGGCTTAACTCAAAGTACCTATTTAGCTGCACTTATTTTTGTGAATTTTTCATAAATTCACAAAAAATCCATATCAGAAATGGACATAGCATACATTTAAAACACAGTTAACATGCAAACTTATATGTTGCACACTGTAAACATACACCGTGACATACACTAAATAAATAGATATAGCAGCTTTCAGATTCCCAACAATTTTTAAACTACATTTATACTAATTCGTCAACCAGAAATTCTGCTACTCCCGTTTGAACCTTCATAAGCATTTTGCTATTATCAAAGAGTTCCTTAAAAGTTCATTTCTGCTATAGATGTAGCATAGATCCACCATAGGGAAAGACATATACATAATTCATTAGAGTTCTGAGAACCAGATGTTCCAGTTAGTGACTTAAAAATCACAAATAAGAATTGATAAGAAAGAATCTCTCCTTCATAAGAACTCTAGGACACCATACTGAAAATTGATGTAAAACAAAACAATTGAATTTATAAGCAACAGCACACATAAACCAAAACCACAAAAATGCAAAATTAGAGATCATCTGTGTGAAAGATTTCCATTTTCCTCCATCTTTGCCTTCCTTGCTCTGTACAAGCTGTAGCCCCTGGCCGCCTGGGCCATGACAGCAGTAGGCATCTCAAGTCTTTCTAGCAGATTCCTGCAAAGGAAATATTTTAAAGGTGTTCCCTGGCGCTCTGGTTTTCCAGAGTTACTCCCACTATCTATCACAGAAATTCTGCTTCCTAAGATTGGTTCTGGAGTAAAATATTGCAGTGCTAAATAAGAAGATTTTTTAAAAAAATCGCTGGACTCGGGATTTTTTTTCCATGAAGGACTTTATCTATGTATCAGATTCTTATCAATTCTTTGATTCTCACAAGCGTAATTACCCAGGAATGTGACTACGAAATCAGCCCATTCGCAAAGCTATATGCTGTTTTACTACACTGTCAGGAGACAGGATGTATATGCTAGAGAAATTTTGAGATATGATGGAAGAAGAAGAAATAGGCAGAAAATATGTAACCTGCAAATTCACATATTTCACACTCAAGCAGAATTTTTCCATTTAGTTTTCTATTAAAAGCTGAGTAATTGCAATATGAAAGCGTGAACGTAAGATTGAAAAGTAACAACTAACAGCATATCATTCCATATGGAGTTGAAAATGAAAAGTAAATTAACTGAGCGTTGGCAAGTATCAATATCCTGGTAATATAAAACCCATCAGAATTCATGTGTGTAATACTGCCTCAAACAACTCACTGGAAATGGAAATAAAATGCATTAACAACGTTTGAAGATTCTAAGGTCAGGGAATTGGTATTTGTTCACAGCAAAAAGGTGATGATGACTCAGCTCTTTCAGATATATGTGAAATTTGTTACACTTGTCACCCATGTATCATTATCTTATGGTTCCTGCAGGGATCTTAGCTTTTAATTTCCTGAACACACTTACAACCTCAACCAGTGTAGGGTATCATAGCGTTCGTAGCATTTCATCTTAAGGTAAAAGAGCAAATGTTTCAAACCTCAAGGCACTCTATTTAGTTGGCCGTATATCTAAGAACTTTTAGGTGGATTTGAAAGATGTTGATGGAAAGCCTTTGGGGACAAAGTAAGTTAGACAGGGGTCTGCAAAGGGGAAGCCAGTGATAGTTAAGGCATATGGAGCACTGAGCTTAATAAATAAGTAAAAAATAAAGTCCTTTTTTTCATTTTAAAATTAAGTGAGAAATTAGTTATATTTTTATGACTAAATAAAATGACTCATGTGGAAAGAAACTATTATAACATTATTTAGTACATGAAGTATGAGGGTGATTTGAATCACAAGGTAGTAGAGAAATATTCAACATTTGAATTGTTTATCTTACTGTGAAATATGTGTTTAAAATATAGTTCTGCTTGATTAATTTGTTTTAAGACTAAAAAGCAAAATAATAATTATCCTTTCATGTATGCAAGTGATTCCTAAACATTTGCTTTAAAAAAGTTTGAAAACATTGGGGAGTAAGTCTCCAAGGAGAAAAAAAAGTTCTGTTACTGACCAAACACCATATTAAAATTCCTCTAAAAGTTAACTTTAAAAAATCCAGGTAATTTCTGTCATATTCCTCTAATCAAATGGATGAATTGTCAGTAAGTTGCCTGATTTGGGGCAAACTATTTTCCCCTTTTTCCAGTTTCCTCTCTCAACAATCACACTATCCTAATTACCAGAGCAGTGCATGAAGAAGTGAAAAGACTGTGAGGAAATCTATGTTAGCAGTGAGAGCCAGTATTTGCATAAACTGACAACAAAAATTTCTCAGCATCACAGCATCTAGGCATCAGACCTACCTAACTTACTAATTGAGTTTGTAACTGAAATCTTTTAACCTGAACTACAAACACTAGAAGAGGTGATCACAGTGAAAACTAAGTGCATCAGTGGTCTATGATGGCCACTTACATCTTTTCTTTCCTATTGGTGAGACAACAAAAACACAAGAAAATACTAAAGCTCATCTTACGAACTGTCAGGTTCACTGTAGGGTCTCTCTGTCATCCCCACTTTACTGTTCACAATGAGTGAAATAAGAAACTGAAGTGAGGAATTAATACTGTCTCGGCACCAAAACCCAAAGAAACTGCTTTAGACCCAGAACTAGGATTTGGATCACCCAAGCCTAAGTCCTATTTCAACAGTACTAACTGTGTGATGATACCTTTCTTCAACTCTAAGATGTGATTTAATGATAGTGACCTCAGAAAATAGTGGTAGGGATTGAGGTAAACCATGCAAATAAAGCAGCTAGTACAATGACTGACACAGAGATAGCACTCAGCAGATGAAAGGGTCGTTATTATTGTTACGATCATGTTTAGTGAATGCAGACGTTTGCTCATTAGTGAGTTGGAAAGGAGAGGTGGGAGGTCAGAAGCAGCAGAAGCACAGCATCTCTCCTGCATCCTTGAGTTCCTGCCAAAGCATCTGAGGAGTACTAGATCCCTGCTCTGGAGTTTGTATTTTCACGGAAAGTCACACTTGCTGCTGGCTTCTCCCAAGGAGGATGTTTGCAAATTGCATGAGATGAAGCTTGAAGGGCTCGTACGGCTTCAGCCCAAACAGGAACAAAATATTCTGGCTAGTACTAAAAAAAATAAAACCTTGTTTGGAAACTCTCAAGACGGAATCATGAGGCACGAACACTGCAATAAGACACAAGTGGTGACTTGTTTGAAAAAGCACTGACGCTTTCTTGACTTTACTGAGACAAGTAGAAACCAGGAGAGGGTCAGTGCTGGGAGCCAGGCACCAGTTGTGGAGGGTCTAAGGAGGGGAGAAAGCGGAAGCTTTATCACACCAGTAACACATGCAGCTTGTAAATGAGGAGCGAACATGAGGTTTTGGTTAAAAGATGACATTCTGTGTTCACTGAATTTACTGTCTGCCCCTTTCCAGCACACTTCCTTGGCTGGGTTCTCATTCTGAAAACCGATACTGGGAAGCTATCTGGCAAGCAGACTTTAGCAAGGAGCATTACAAATTGGTCACCTACCTGGACAAAAGATTGGGGATACTTTTGGCAGCAGTCCAGGCTCTGCCATTTAATAAGGGTAGACTTGCCTAGAATTATTCTCCTCACATTTCAGTTTTCTCATTTGTAAAAGGGGAACAATCATAATGATCATATTGCACTGTTTTGAGATAATTTTTTGAGTTTAATTCTTGTGTATATAAAAATACATAAATAAATCTTAAGTGAATTGAATTGTTGTTGTTATTTGTACTTTTCAGAGGAACATTTCTAAACTGTATTCTTTCCAACATGTTCTTGTTTCTTTAATTACATTAACATATGTGTGTTTATTTGATGATATTTTCTCCGTCTGCTCATACCTTGTCTCAAGGCAGAGATGCATCTGCCTTGCTCATCACTAGGCATAGCACAGGGGGAGTCAGTGCCCTGGAAACATAGTTGGGGTGAGTGTATGTTTGCCCTGGCATTTCTTAGCCCACCCTGGAAATCCAAAAAGCCTGGTCACCCACAGAGTGCTCCACTATCACCTCTTCTGATGCCATAGTGACAGTTTACACCCGAGATTCTGCTTGCTGGAGGAGGGAGACAGTCCTGGTGCTGAGGGCACTAGGGAAGGCTTCACAAGAACACAGTTCATGTGTCTGCACTGAGCACAGCACCTTCCGTTAGCTCAGGTGAAAATCCATGTCACCATCATAAACATTACAGAGGAGGCACTGCATTTACAGACGTGGTGAAGCAAGTTAAAAATGGTTAAGTCATTTGCTTAGGGGTGCTCGCTAATACCTAGCAGAGCCTACATGTAAATTTAGACCCATGTGACTCTGAGTCCTCTGTTCCAGCATTACCGAGCATTGCCCAATCTTAGTTAAGACTGAATGTGTGGTGAACAGTGAAGGACTCAAGGGACAGACCTCTCCTCCTAGCATCCGCAGTACACTAAGGGAATGTAGGTTAGGTATACACATTAGGGCCATTTAGAGACAACGGTAATTATCAAAATCCCCATAAGTACACAGGGAAAAAATGCTCTATTCGGGTTTGGAACAGTGACGTGCTCATGAAGTACTACAGGATCTGACCTGGGGAAAAGACTAGCTGAAGGTTACCCAGGGAGTAAGGAGGACAGGCCCATCACCTGCAAAACTGATGGTTTCTGTGCCACTGTTCCTCCACAGTTACCAGCCTACAGCTATAGATGTAGAAGGTATTAAAGGCCAATTAAATATCATTAGGTTTATAATGGTATTCTTCATTTCCCAAACACAAATTCGTAATACAAAAAGGAAGGAAATAGTCTCTACATAGCAAACTGGTTTATACACTCAGTATTTGCATTCTTATAAAGCATTCTTTTTTTAAACATTTCTCAGTTTGTTCAATGTGTTATTATGAGTGATAGAATCCTAAGCACCCACTGGGTTGCACAGAATACCCACAAGAATAGCTTCTGGGCACTCACACAACACAGCCAAACCCTTAGACATGCTCTGACACAAAACCATGTATTATGCTTTTATTGATACTGTATTTCCAAAGCCAGCTACCTTGGTCAGCCTGGTGAACTTCTCAAGAGCTTCAGGATTTCATCAACATGTAATAGACATCTATTAGGCACAAAGCCTGACAGTGACAACATAAAAACGAAGCAGGATATTGAGGTTTGTAAAATTAAATAAGAGTCATGCACACCTCATTGATAGGAGAGTAAAAAGTGGCATAAAATCAAATATCTAATGATCTAACGTGAATATACACCTTTAAAGAAAATACGGGACTTCTAAAATTCCAATATCTTGCTGAAATTCAAGCACATTTTTATTTGATAGGGTCCTAAAAAATTATTATTAAAGTGATCAAATAATTAACCTCAAAAATTATCTAGTCACTTGGTAGGAAGTAGATGCTACTCTGGAACTGCTAGAAAACTAGAAAAGTTACAGATGCCTTTCCCAGGGTGGAATGTGATAGGAATAAGCACAAGGCTAGATTAGGTAGCAGCAGTGAGGGACAGAAAGCCTATAATTCTTACTAATTGTTTAGAAACCCGGTGAAGCTTACCAAACTTTAAGAATTACTGAAAAAATAAAAGTCATCATAACATGACTTCTATATGTGACTTCTTTACTATTCTGATTAGTCAAGTTTGGTGATTTATCACCCTATCTCAGTATCTGATGCATAATGAAAGTAATTAATTCTTTTCAATATGCACTTTATAGATAGACAGGTCTCTAAAATCTCCATTGAAAAGAACATAGTAGTTGTCAGGATGATTACTTTTATTTTTGGCTGATATTTGGCAAGGCCAAAAAATTGGAATAAAAATTACCTAGCCTGAATATACTGAAATATTTGCTCACATGGATCAGAAAGCTTGTTGTATTTCATTTATTGTATTTTTTTGGAATAAACATAAAAATAAACATCGACCCCCTACCTAATTATGAAAAGAATCACTTCGTGGCTGTAGTGGACTATGGAAGCTCTTTAACAACGAAGAAAACCCGCAGTATAGCGTCAGACTAAACAGCAAGTCTTTTCTTGGTGCATTTAGTGGGCTATTCATCTGTGTACTGGATTTGCAGTGTGCATTAGTCACACCCATAACTCTAAAGAGTCCCAGTGGAACCAGGATTTGGTAATGAAATCAACTGGAAGGTATGTTGGTTAATAAGATCAACTTGGAAGCCAAACTGCCTGGGTTCAACTCCTGGCACCATCTCTCATTTCCTGCCTTTATGAGCAAACTCATCAGTCAATCTGTGTCTCCACTGGCAAAACTGGGATAAAAAAAATGTGGAAATTAAATAGGGCAGTACACTTAAGCATTTAGAACAATGTCTTCCAGGCAGTATGAACCCAATAACTGTCAGCTACTATTATTCTTACTGATGGAGAAGCAGATGTATCTGTATTATAAATATTTGGCTGGGATTCCAAAGCCCTGGATTTTCAGAAGGCCAAGAGATTTTAAGTATTAGCACATTTGGAAATCAGAAACTGGCTGCACTGTTATTTCTTGTATGCAAATATTCAGAGGTAATCAGGTATTGGAAAAAATTATATGAACACCAACCCTAAACTCTTGCAGAAAGTCAGAGAAATTACTTGCTTGCCATCCTAAGGCCCTGCTTTACTGGAACTCTAATTTTCCATTTTCCAAAACCTAGATCCTTCTCATCACTCAAGTTTCAGCTAAAATCTCACCTTTACTGATGTGTTCCTCAGTCATCTTCTCTAAAGTAACTACTGATGTCGTCACTTAATCAGTTTCTGTTATTCTCTTTTCTATTTTGTTTTTTCCAGTATTTTCATTCTATTAAACATTCTTGCTTCTTTTTTTATTTACTTGTCTCTAATGTGTCTACCCTCACTATAATACATGCCCTACAAAAATAGAAACTTTGCTTGACTTATGTATTGGAATTTATCTCCCTACGATATAACATTGCACATAGTAAACAATAAATATATATTCAATGAATTAAGAAGGAATGATTAAGCACACATCTCTAAGTATATTTTTGCAGAGTTTCAAGTTTCTCTTATTCTACAAAGCCTTCTTTCATGGCTTCAATTAATACAAACCTTTTACTGAACTTATAATCAGAGTTAAGCAGAATATATATATAAATAAACTTAGGCTGTTTCATTTGTAAAAATGTAAGTCTTTTCTTCCCAATAGGTTTGTAACTTTTTGAGGGCAGCAATCTTGACCATTGCAAATACAACTGATGTAAAGAGTAATCAGAACTTCATGTTGGCATAATTCTAACAAGTGCACTTTTGCCACTTCTCTATTCATGACACTTGGCTGTAGTAGATTAGTTACAGGGAGGAAAAGGACTGATTAAAGCAAGTTACAAAAATAAGGAGTGGAAGCTAAGAAGTAAATATCTATAAAAATTAACATGTAGCTACAAAATGTCAAAAGGCACAGATATGTGTACAGTGGACAGCAAACAGCCCGCCTAGTTTAACTGCACCTAAGGTGTCATCATATTACAGTATGATCATGGTTGTTTTTAATGAAGATCTTAAGCCACTAAATTGTACAGTTTAATCATGTTTAGTTTTCAAAGGCACAGGAAAGTATATATCTCAGAAAAGTTTATAATTAAAAGGCATTTTTTGGGTAGGGAGTATAACTCAGTGGTAGAGTGTAGGTTTAGTTTGTGCAAGGCTAAAGTTTCAAACCCCAGCACCAAAATTATTTGATGGTTAAAGCCATAGGATTTGGGTTGTTTTTTCTCCTTGTGTAGAAACCTAGTGATGAAAATATTATCTTCAAACACCAACCTGAAATGTGAGCTTTAATCTCTACAATAATCACTAATTTAGCTGCTAGGAAACAATAGTTTGACCAGATATTTAGTTAGGATAATGATGAGGATTGGTGATTGGAACTCTGGACTCTCTATGAATGTTTCCTTCTAGGATGTTGAGAGTATTTCTTTGAATAAGAAATACACTTCCCTGGATAATAATACTAAGCACAGAGTTTAGGAGCTGTACAAAATTGGTCTCATCTGCAAGTCTGGTGTAGTCCAAAGGAGTTATATTCTCAGCTTCTTCCATGATCAAGAGAAGCAGATGGTATGGAAAAACATAGACTAAGTATTTATTTTGTTCTGAGAACTGGGCTGACTACTTTTTCTTCATGACCTCATTTAATCATAAGAACAGATCTATTAGGTCTTTCTCATCACTGCCATTATCACACGAAAGAACTAAAAGGATGGAGAACTTAGTTCCTTCTCGAGGCAATCAGTCAGTAAAACCATGCAGGAGAGAATACCTATATTCTCTCCTTCATAGAATTCTACGAAGCCAAAATGATGCCTTAAAAATCCTGTAAAAACTTTTATGTGCTATACAAAGGTAAGGCTGGTATGCCTGATGATGCAGATGACTGAAGAAAACCAATCTTTAAAGAAAAGCTTGCTAGATTTTGTATCACAAATTTCTGTCTCTGATCATCCCCAAGTCTCCATCAGATTCTTGAATATGAATTCTTCTTCAAGGAAAAGAAACCTTGTGGGGATTTTTTTCTTAAGAAACTCAAAATGAAATACAGATTTTTTTTAAATGAATGAGAAGTTTTATATTGCTATGAGTTACTGATGCATTTCTCTACAATGTTATTTCAAACACTTTCCAAAGACTTTCCTCATTCTGATTTGTACCAACCAGTCTGGCAAGTTGAACTTTATTATTCAGAAAGTTGAGACTAGCCATTCACTTCTTGGTCAGTTTTGTATCCTGTTATCAATAATATGTAATAGTTATTGCTGAAGAAAAGCCTGCTATTCTCAGAACATACTTGAATCAACATTTTCAACATTCTACCACAAAAATACATCAAACCTCTTACTGCTGTGCTCCATGCAAATAGCATACAAGAAAAAATTACTTGAGAAAAGATTGTAAATGTTTCCAAAAATCAAAAACTCTCTATCCATAAAGGGGCCTCCAGCATTGCAAACCTTGGTGGGAGCCACAGAGATAAAATTTTAAGTTGTAATTCTGTCCCTTCATAAAATTTGAGAGTCTGGAAAACAACAAACTGGGTTTCTAATCCCTTTGCGATAAGTTACAAATAATATATCCTGTAAGTTTGTTATGAGGATTAGAAAATGCCAGTCACTGGAGAATGCTCAAAAAATGCCAAGAAAAAAGATTTGATGGATAACTATATAGTCTATCGCAAGTAGGCTAGAGCTTAATGAAGACTCCTGGCTAGGTGTGGTGATGCCTGCCTGTAAGTCTCAGCTTCTGGCTGGAATCCCTGAGTTTATGATCAGCCATGACAACAAAGCAGAACAGGATAAAACAAACAAAACAAAATAAGTTTAGCTAGAGTCATTTCCAGCCCAACACAGCCCATAAATGATCCAGATATCTGTGATATCAGATGTATTTTTAATGAGTGAGCTAATTTCTAAAACACTTTGCAAACTACTTACTAACATGCAGGAAGATACAATGAGACAGGTGTAGAGAACACTGAGGGTGGGTTGTGTGGAGATGAAAAAAGGGTGATGTAAGGAATAGATGTAGAGAATAATTACACTAGAAAGGAAGAATATGAGTGTGAGTCATTTCAGTGGTGATGTAAAGGAGCATGGGAAAAATTCACAAAATCTTACTGGTTAGTAGTAACAGGAGAGGTTACTAGCAGCAAGCTACACAACAGTCGCTGTCAAGCTCACCTACAGAACTGAAGCCTGGTGTAAATTATAGACAAAAGCTTTTGAAAAACATGGCCAGGATAGGAAGGTCTGTTGTTTTCACAGCTGAATACCAAGACCATGTTATCTGGTTGAATAACAGAGAAAGATGATCACTCACATAGCATCGCGGTAAACTCCCTTGCACTGTCTATACATGGTAAGCTGGTACGGTTCCTCTCAGTCAAGAGATAGAATGGACGATGGCCTAATACACTAGAGCACTGTATCTGCAGGCTGCCCATTCTGGAAGAGAGACTTACCATTACCTACATCAGTCCATGAATACACATACAATCGGAACAAAAGTTTGTGTAACTCTGCAAGTACAGCCTCAAGGCAAGTCACTAGTAAGACTGTTTCCCAGAATGCATCCTCTGTAGAACCTCTTGAACTGATGCTTTTCAGAAAGTGGAATTTAGAGGAGTCAGGGTCTTTGGATCATTCAGCAGGAAAGGCTTCATAAGCACTATACCTACGTGACATAACTATGGTCTCTCCATGAGTTCTTAATGGAAAAATGATACAGAAAAAAGAGTATATTTCTTACTTCTGTGATTTGTATATTGATTAAAGGAGATATCAGTTTCATAAATTGTTTCACACCAACCAGCTCTATGAAATCTCAATCCAGCCACCCCATAATCTTCACACACACACACACACACACACACACACACACACACGGGAAGGGGAGAGAGGAAGGGAGAGAGGGAAGGATGAAGGCAGGGAGGGAGAGAGATAGAGAGAGAGAGACGGGGGGGGTTACCCAGTGTTCTCTCTTGTTATAGACAACACAAGAAAAGGTAAGTGTTAATCGCCTTTCTTGCTCCTGAACTTTCCAGCATCGCTATGACAGTGGGTTGGGGGAGGCTCTGTAGCGAGTCTGACCAATACTATTCCTGTAATATTAGCAGCACTTGAGAGCATGCTTGGATGTGCCTAAGGTGAAGCTCCACAGAAATGAGAGCATATTTAGTCGTGCTACCTAATACTCACACACCACTAATGACTATTTAAAGTGTTCCTTGATGAGAAAGTATATCCTGTACCTTGTAATATTACCTTGGTAATTATCTGGCCTTTATAAAATACTTAATTATTCATTATTTGGGTTACTATTTTGTGTCTCATTTCATAGATCAACAACAAAAAAAAAAGATCAAATTCAACAACCAGGGAAATCCCAGGCCAGGAAGTACCACCATAATGTGCAGAAAGAAAAGCAATTTGTGTTGTAGACAGAATCCATTTCTTTCCCTTTATAACCACAGCCTGTTAAAAGCCTGTCAGGTAATAAATAAAACACTTTTTGTTCACTTGCCCACATCCTTGTACTCACTTCAACAGATTCCAGACTTCACATAAATGCAATCTAAGGTGAAGGCAAGAGGACAAGGTCTGGGAAGTGGGGGTCTCACAGGAGCCAGGAAGGGACACGGGCTCCTCAGAACATGCATAATGAGAGACTCTGCCTCTATCACCTCCTTCTGAACTCATGCGCTACTGAAGTCAGATTTAGCTGAGAGGTTCATGCCTCCTGTCAAATCCCATCATTCCTGCTAAAGAGAAGCTTTCATCTCACAAAATGAAGCAGCAAAAAAATACAGAGCACACCTGGTTGGTGTGGAGCACATATGGAAACCAAGATAATTCTCATTCTTGGCACCAAAGCAATTTCATATATATATATCTATATATATCTATATATATATAGATAGATATAGATATATATAGATATATATAGTATATATAGATATATATATGCATGCTTTTTCTATGTACTTTATTTTAAATTAATCCTATCGTATATTTATTTTCCATAAGCAATCCACCTAATGCCCATTTAAAAGCACTACCAAAACAGCGTTCCGAAGCATACCCTAAATGACGTTGGCAGCAAACACCAGGGGTGGAGGGAGAGTCTGAATTTTATGGTAAGCTACCTGTGGTATTGTTGCAATATGTATAGGCAGTTGTTCGACTAAGAGCTTCTAACTTATGAATAATTAATAAAACCAACAGATTCTAAGTTCTGTAAGTTCAGATAGCAAGTTGTCTTTTTCGTCATTATATCTTGTGTCCAGCACAACGCCTGGTATTGAAAAGATGTGTTCAGTAAAAGCCTAGTGACCTGATTCACGAGTGAATTAATAAGATGATAGAAGAATTAATATTTAGGGGTAATATGGTCATTGTTTTATGGTTTAGAAGATCTATAGAATAAGAAGACTACCTCTAATCCTTCTCTTATGAACACTGTGTTGAGTGATTGGTATGCAAATGTTCTGCAGGGCATATCTAATTACGGTTTCTTGAATTCTGACTCACAATTCTTTCTAGTTCTGGTGCCAAGCCTCCAACAGTGAGATGGGTCACTGCTTAAATATGGAGGAAAGGAGGGGTCAGAAAGTATATGTTCCTCCTGTTTTTGACATTGGTCTGTAAAACGTTGTGTTTCTGGTATCATCAGCAATAAGTGGGAACATTTGTGACCGAAATTTCACTTTATAACAAAACTCTACCATACCTACTTATTTTTTGTTTTAATAGGCTTTCTTGGCCTTCCTAGGGAACAAAAGCACATGTTATATTGGCATATGTGCTAATAGGATATTTTAAAATACATTTTAAACAAAATCTAGTCAGAGTCATGAGATTTCTTTCTTGTGAGTACTTAACACGAAAAGTAGTACATTTGACAATCAGGTCAGTACTGTTGACTCAAGCCATATATTAGTTTCTACCTAGAATATGGAAAATTCAGAGTGACTGTAAGGAAAAGATACTCAGAGCCCAGCACAATCTAGTTCAGGGTCTCCCATTCAGTAAGCGCTCCAGGAGTAGAATTAAAACACCTCATATCCATTAAGATCATTGCTATTAAAAATACATACAAAATAACAAGTGTTGGCCAGTATGTGCTGAAATTAAAACCCTGCGCATTATGATGGGGATGTAAAATGGTGCTGCTGCTGTGGAAAAAGAATGGAAGTTCCTCAGTGAATTTACAACGTGATCCAGAAATTCCACTTTTAGGTATCTACCCAAATATATTGAAAGCAGGGACTTAAAAAAGGTATAACTCATCTTCATAGCAGTATTATTCACAAAAGGTGTAAGCAAACCAAGGAGTCTTTCAGTAGGAAAACAAATGTAGAATACACGTACAATGGAACAGTATCCATCCTCTAAAGTGAATGAAATTTTAAAATGTGTCATATGGATGAATCTTGAAGACATGCTAAGTAAAATATGCCAGTCATGAAAAAACATGTGATCCCACTTATGAAAGATACTCAGAAAAATTAAATTCAAATACTTAGAGAAAAATTGGCTGTCAAAGACTTGAAAGGAAGAAAATGGAGTTTTTGGTAGAGTAAAACAACAGTTCTGGAGATTCGTTGCACAACAATGTGAATACACTTAACAGTGATGATTGTATATGTAAAATGCTTAGGATGGTAAATTTTATGTTATGCTATAAAGAATTGAAAAAAACTCAGACGCTCCAAATTCAAAGACTCAATAAAAAAAAAATGGTCATCTGAGATGAATACACACTTCTCAGATGAAGAAATACAAATGGCAACTAAATATATGAAAAAATGTTTGGCATCACTGGTCATTCAAGAGAGCAAATTAAAACAGCATTGAGATTCTATCTCACCCGAGAAAGAATAGTTATTATCAAGAAATCAACCAATAACAAATGGGGGAGGGGCTGTGGGGAAAGAGTAACCCGTCTCCACTGTTGGTGGGAGTGTAGACTGGCGCAAACCACTGTGGAAATCTGTGTGAAGGTTCTTTTAAAAACTAGAATTAGGTCCCATTTGACCCAAATAGTCTCCTGGGTATCTTCCCAGAAGAATTAAAAACATCATACCACAGAGATACATATGCACCCATGTTTATAGCAGCACAATTTGTAATAGCTAAATCCTGGAAACAATCCAAATGCATATCAACCAAGAAATGGATAAACATGCGGTCTTTTTATATGATGGGATATTACTCAGCCACAAAGAAGGATAAGCTTAAGACCTCTACAGGTAAATGGATGCAACTTGGGACCATGCTCATAACTGCAATAAATCAGACTCACATTGTCTCCCTAGTGTGATAAACTAAAAGAATAAATAAGTTTTAAAATGTACAATAGATATTGTGAAATGGAAAGAAGTTGTTAAAAAGGAAAAAGGAAGTAGGATGGGTGAAAGTAGAAAGGGCAGTAGAGAAAAGGAAAAGAAAATGCAAGTCTCTTCATTCATTAAAAAGGAAGGTTTGTCCTAATAACAATTGAAGAAATTTTTATGCCCATATCTTGTACCCTGAACAACTGTTTTAAAGAAAACATGTAATGTGTTAACTACTATTATGCTCCCATTAGTTCCTTATGAAATTTTGTTTTATCTTTTTTCTATAAAATAAAATATAGATAAATAAATTTTATTTATTTACCACAGATGAAGAAATACAAATGGCAACTAAATATATTTACCACAAATAAATAAGTAAAAATTAAGGGTTACAAGTAACCAAATACCTACAGTACCTAAATAAAAATAGCATCAAATGTCCATCAATGCTTAAATGTTAAATTATTTCATAAATACAGTGTTTTTAAATACAGTGTGTTTTAATTAGAATGAAAAATGGCTCACAGTTCTTACAAAATGAATGAGAATATCCCATCTAGTGACACTACTAAGTGACTAGACAAGGTTTAAAATGACAATACTTCTTGATCACGAGTCTAATGAAACTGTGTCTTGGTTACTCTGTATCCATAAAGTCCTAGCAGAAACACTAAGTAAATGACCAGATAGCCTCTCTGTTCTGTGTAACTACTGCAAAAACAAGACAGGAACAAAGAAGTAGAGAGGAAAAATGTTTATCTTCTTTTACAACAATTCATGTGTCAGAAGCTGGATTCTTGCTATATTGCCTTCAGCCAGAAAGATAAAATTCTATGCCTTTTGAGGGGTAAAAATACTTTCAACTCCTCTCACAAGGTTTGTAAAGCAGTTGGCATGCTGAGAGTTTAGCAAAAATTGACTTGGTCTCCTCATCTCTGCAATTGTGAAAGTGCTGTAGACATCAAAAACCTCTCTGAAAAGATAATCCAGGCAAAAGCAGGAAATTGAGTGACAAACGTCTTATCTGCTGTGCTTCTTTTTTATGGTTGTCTATATTAATGCACTAATGCACTGTTTAGACCAATAGAAATACATGAATACATTCCTCATTGCTTCTGAGTACTTCCCAAATCACTTTTACCTGAATGTCCCTCTCTTGTAGTTCTACACACACGTAAGGCCTGTCCTGAGGAAACCTAATAGAAAGGCCCATTTCTGGAAAGCGCAGGATCCCATGAGGAACCACACACTTTCTTGTGGCTCCTATGTAGAGAATAGAGATATTCAATTTCAGCCTAAAAGGATATGAGGTCATCCAAGTCACATTTTCAATGCCAAAAGCTATCATAAGTGCTTTAAATGGGTTTTATTGCTTTGTTCCAAGGGCAGGTAAATTTACATTTGGCTTGATAATAAAGTTGTTTCAAAGGTTCTTGCATTTGAATTCTTGCAAAAAGGTTCTTGCATTGAGTTAATGTTAGCGACCTACCATAAACTGTTCAGGCTAATAGCACGTCCAGTTTTGTAATGAATTGAGAACACATGAGGAGGTCAAATTGTGCTTGTGCTTGAGTCATCCATAGAGTAGTAGAAACAGGTTTGTACCTACTCTTTCCTGATTTCTAATCCGCTTTATCTTAGAAACAATTTAGTACATCTTAGACTGTGTCAAAATCCTAGCTCATCTGACCACATATACTTAGATAGAGGGCTATTGACAAAAGATGAGGAAAAGTAAATGATATAATAATGAAACAAAACATCAAAAATCTGATACATATTTCACCTTTTCATTTTGTTTCTCTGTATCAGCAAAACATGCCCAGCATACAATACATAGAAAACAAACCTTTGCTTTCTGATGCTCTTGCATCTCTCTCAAACCAGATTATTTCACAGCAAAGAGGATTAGACTATGAATTAGCACACATTAGCATTTGAGTATTTTTTTTTAAACTTTTGCCATTTGGTAAGCTGTTATTAGGGTTTGACAGAAGTAGTGATAACTAATTAAAATATAACTTTTTTTTTAGGAGACACTGTAGATCTGAGGCTCTGGTCAGTTTTTACTATATAACTTCTCAGATGCTTTCTAATTCTTCTGTAATTTGGCTTCCACTTCTTTAATTTTTTTACCCTCACTCTACCCCAGCCCCTTGCAAATGCCCTAGTGTCCTCTGTGAACCTCACTGTCTCTGTAGCTCAGTTCTTTTTGCCAAGCACAACGTTCCTTCCATCTGAAGTCAGAAGGCCAAGTTCAAATCTTTCGCCACACTTCTCATTTTTAATTTATTTGTTCGATTTCATTTGGATGCGGAATGTCCCCCACAGGTGCATGTGTTAAAGGCTTCCTTCCCAGCTTGGCATTATTGGCAGTTAGTAGAAACTTTAGGGGATGGGATTTTGTAGGTGGCCCCGGGTCACAGAAGGCATATTCTCTCTCTTTATTTAATTTTAAAAAGCAAAACAGAGATGGAGCCATACTCTTGAAGGAGATTGATGTTCAGTCTTTTCCTTTTCTTCTCTTTGCTTTCTGGCTGATGATGAAAACAGTTTTGCTCCATGATGTGTTTCTGCCATGATCTGCTGCCCTTGCCGGAGACATAAAGCAATGTGGTCACCAGATTAGGGAATAGAACCTTCAGAACTGTGAGTCAAAATAAACCTTTTGTCTTTGTATGTTAATTGCCTTGGCTATTTTAACATAGTGACAGATAAGTTACTAATACACTGTCTTTCCCTCATAATCCTACTGTATATTGCTAGACACTGATTATACCACTTACAAGTAAGTACCCTGGAACAAAATAATTCCGTATGTGTCCAACTTTACCTGCTAAGTATCTGGATCATATGTAGAGCTTGAATCAAGAAACATAGCAAAATATTTACAGAAGTTATAC
This sequence comes from Dolichotis patagonum, assembly GCA_004027295.1. Taxonomy (NCBI): domain Eukaryota; kingdom Metazoa; phylum Chordata; class Mammalia; order Rodentia; family Caviidae; genus Dolichotis; species Dolichotis patagonum. The sequence goes on from PVJX010000703.1 coordinate 49,516, forward strand.
TAATTTCACCAAAAGAAAATAGTGAAAAAAAATATATAGGAATAAATATAGGAAAAATATGTAGGAACAAAATTTGCTCCAACTTTAAAACTCTAGTAGAAATTTAACTTAGATCATTTGGGTCAAAAAAGGAGTATCTAGGCCCCATTTGTATTGGTTTGAAGTAACAGACTGGTATTCCATGTACTTGCTACTGGTGCAAGATTGATTTTCTGTATTTAAGCATCCTTATATGACAAATGGTGCTTGATATAGAAGTAGACAGCAGCCTCACAATATGAATAGCCTCAATTAGGCCTCAGTTATACATGTCATATGTCTGAGAAGAAGGGATGCTATTTATGTGGGAAGAAAGAATCAAAATTCATTCAAGAAGAAAAGCTTACTCAAGTAAAGCAAATACAATATATTCACTTTGCTGAGCAAGTGAGCAAATTTAGGCTTAAGTGAGCAGCATGATTAAATTAAATGGAGGGAAAACTTGTGCCTAGATAGTATGTGTGTAAACACAGTCAGGATTTGGAATCTATAAGCTGGAATTTCCTACATTTCTTCATACCTGAACACACTCATCAAATAAAGACAAAGTAGGTATTTGTAAGTGCTAGACACATACCCGGTGACAAAACTTTAAAAGGAGAAGGGCCATCACAGATGCACCTGGTATAGACTCCCACTTGCTTACCAGTATTTGTTTTCTTCATTCTCAGTCGTGGCACATCATAGTGACCTAACTAGAAACAACAAACATTCTCAGCCTCCTTTATAGCTGAACATAGCTAGTTCATGCCAACAGAATGCAAATTTTCACGTAGTTGGCATGTAAAATTTTAGCTGTTTGTTCTGGAGTTCCTTTTCTTTTCCATAAGATATGACCATAGATGCATCTATTAACCAACATCAACCATGAAGATAAGGATAATATCCAAGGAGTTAATGGGGGTCACAAGATAAAAACATCCTGGTTCTTGATTAATTGTATACTATAGAGTCACCCTCAACCTGGAGATCACCCTAGACTTGTTACACTAAAGAGAAATAAACTGCCTTCATTATGTCCTTGGACTCTGTAATGACAGCTAAATTTTGGGGATCTTTGGAATAAGCACTAAATTTTTACCCTAATTATACTTCCTCACGAGGTCCCTAATAGAAATCTTCTCCAAAGCTATGGGAAAGTGGCTATATTTCACCTTCCTATCTAAATTCAGCATGGAGATTGGATACCCATATTTTTTTAGGAAATGTGCCATATACTATTTATTGTGCTGTGAAACTCTGACTACCTCAGTATACTCAAACCCATCTGGCTGATGTCTAAAATAGGAATGGCTGATTTCTTTCTCATTCTATCTGACAGTAACATGACTCACTGAATGCTCTGCAATAAGTCTCTTAACCTCATTCATCTGTGACATAATAAATACCCATTTTCCACTGTGGTGTGTTTTGTTAATTAATGTCAGTAGAGCAGAGAGTGTTCCAAAGAAGGACTGTTATTGTAAGCCTCCTTTACTCCAACTGCACAAGCAACATTAGAACTAATCACTCAGGAAGTAAAATCAGTAGGAAGTTGTCAAGGGGGTCAGCCTGTAATTAATCAATGAGGTCATGGCCAGTAACAATAGTACATTGTGTTACACGTGTAACTGGAGTTAATGGATATGCCACACTTTCAAATTACTGGGAAAAGAAAACATTTCATCTCTTCCCGGGAACAGATTATAGCAAAAACCAAATAAAAAAATGTGAGCCATGCCAAAATGACATAAAAATGGCCATCAGCAGAAATATCATTGTTTGTACAACAGACTTAAGGTGACTGATGGAAAAAGGATGCCGCAGTTGAAAGTATGCATAATCCAATTCAGGGACCTATCTGGAGACTGCAGAACTGGGAGACCCCTAGACCTTCTGGTCATCTTCTTGAGGGTGAGGCAAAGTAGACGGCAGACTTTAAATTCTTAGGAGACTCAGAAGTGATGCTGCGTGTTGAGCAAATGGAGGGTTATTAGTCCCAGCCCACTGATTCAAATTCCACTGCTAAGAGAAAAAATGCTCGAATTTACTCTTTCTTGAGATTTGGCTTTGGATAAAATTGAAAAGGATTTAAAGAAGAAACAGGAGAGGTTTGGCCACTGGTTTTAGGTCTTAAAAATAATGGCTAAAAATTGGCAATGGCCAAGTATTTCTCAAAGGAAGGAGCATCACTTTTCCTGTTGGTCCTTGCTCTAGTATACTCCTGGGGGTTACAGTCTACAGTCTCTTCTATGAAGCCTCCCTAAAGATGGGAAGTTTTATGTTGTCAGCTATTATGGTGTGGCCATGGGGTAGAAATTTAGTTTTATTTTGGTAAGTTAAGTATTCTACCTGCAGAATGTTCCATATTAAAAATCATTTAAATAGTTAAAATGGGCAATGTATTTTAGACTTTGTGACTGCAAATAATTAAACGTTTATCAAAAACCTAGAAAAAAATGTGAATTTGTTTTACTTGCAAGTCTCCTTCTAGCACTCCATTTATAACGGAGAAAGGAAAAATGATCACAGCACCTTTCAAACAATAGTAAAAACTTTCAAACAGCCTGAACCTAGCTATGGAGCTAACAGAAAAGGTGGTACATAAAAATCCACTATAAAGAAATTATACTAGTATCTACTTTAGGATGATTAAATATACTGCTTCTTGCAAATCCTGGTCTCTGTCCTGAGGATCTTAAATAAAATTAACTGAATTCATTTGAATTTAAGAGGATTGTAGAAATATGCCCAGCTTAACATTAACAGTCCTGAGAAAAATATCATACTGGTGTTTACCCATGTCTGGAGGAAAGTGAGGAGAAGAAGAAAAAACTAGCTGTAAGTACATTCTTATGGCTGCAAACCCAGGCAAACATATACTAATAGGAAATACTTCATGTGGGTTTGTACATTTCATTTCTGCTGTGCTTCTCACATTTGAAGTTATTCCAAGGCAAGGAAAGTACATTTCCCTTAATTACCTGAGGCCTATGTTCTAAAAGCCTCTCTAGTTAGTATCATTCAGAAACATGATCTTACAAAAGCAATTCAGGGAACTAGGTTGCTGAAATGCAGCCCATTTCTTAAAAGCATGTTATTTTAGTGAATCAGAGTATGTTCTGAAAAGAAATAGCATAAAAATACTGTCATTATTTAGGCTCATTATTCACCATTAACAGAGACTCCTTTTAATCCACTATTAGTAGAGTTTAATAATCCCCAATTCTGGAAGCTGGTCAAATCCCAAATTTTAAATTTACCAGCAAAAAGAACTAGAGATTAACACAACAATTTTTCTGAACATTCTTATTGCTTCTTTCTTTCAGTTTTTACTTATTTTTCAAACTTTCAGGGAAGCTGCAAGAAGTATAGAATGAACTCATATAGCTTTCAACCAGAGATTCCTGGTAAAAGAAACTAATCAGGTTCACAGGTGGCACTGAGCGGCACAATTTGTGATTGTCTAGTCGGAAAGAAGGCCTTCATCCCTTCTTGGTCTTCATGGTCTTTCCTTGCTGAATACTGCCCACTAAGCTGTATTCAGGCTCTTTGGTACAACGGTGCCATACCTCCAAAGTCTTCCTTTGGGTACTAAATGTCCTTTAATGTAAATATACGTGTACACACACTTTGTGTGTATATTTCTTCCTATGACTAAGCATGTGCCTTGAAAACACACTAATACCTCTATTTTCCATCCAACATACATAACAGGATTCTTTCTAGCCCTCCCTTTGTTCTATTTGTAACACCCTTCGTCTCCGAAAAAATAATATCTGCTTTCCATTATCCACCAACTTGTGTGCACAATACTCAGGATGTCGACGAATCTCATTTCCAACCTGACCAGCCACTTTGCTCCTCTGTACTATCCTTGCTCCAGCTCTGACCTCAGTGGGCCCCTCTGCTTAGGCCTGGGCTCTGGATTCAAACTTTCTGTGTCTGAATCTTGAAACTTCTATATATTAGCTGTGAAAATCTGGCCAATTTACCTTACCTCTCTCTATGACTGTTTCTCATCTCACAGGACTGCTAAAAAGATTAACATGTTCACAAAGGTAAGTTTAGAATAGCACTTGATACTTTTTAGGAACAATTGAATCTTGACTTTTATTTCTTATTCATAGGCATTTGCAATTTCTGTCACTAAGGTAGTACTGTAAGAGATGATGGTACTGAAATAGGATAGGTACCCTCCTCTGACATGAAACACAGATGCTCAGGCTTTAATCAGTGACCTTTCACCCACTAACAGGGGAACGCTGTTTTCGCCTATGCTCCCTTGCTAACATTGCATGGAACACACCCTCTCTTTATCCCCTACTTTTATCATTGCAAGGACCAGGTGTACTATAACAGCAAGGTGTCACCATGATTTTTCCAGGGAGGAAAACAGTCACCGATCCGTAAGTTACATGTTTTAATGAAGAATAAGTCAAAATGCCGTTCTCCAGGCCAGTGGAGCCCGTCACAGTGTAGGATTAAAAATTATTCCCTTCTTTGTCTGAGTGGGACCTCTTTCCAATCTGTGTCCCCTTCAGTTACTGTTTTCAAGCTGATGTCCTTTCCATCATTTCTTTCCTATCTATTAAAGCTTTTGCTTACAGATTCTGCCGTTGTTTCAGTTTTAATTTCTATTATTACTAAGCAAGTTCCCACATATGTCCTGTATCTGCAAAAGGAGTGCAACTAAGCTTTTTGCCTTAGATAACATAGCATGTCCATCAGGTCAAGTGTAGATAGACAGTGAAAAATTAAATTTATAGTCACTCATATTTATAACACTGAAAATGAAACTCATTATCACATTCAGCTCTAGATTTTTCTTCTTCCCTTAATCTTTCATTTCTGTAGAATGTCCATATCATAACAACAAAATTTGGGCTATCTTGGATATCAAGGACTTATAAATATTAATTACTTTCCCAATAACTTCATTGTTACCACTGCCATTATCACTCAGATCTTTTCTTTTCCCACTGGATGTAAGAAAAGGTATATTTAAGCAGTTAGAATATTTTAAATGAAAGTTTCTCCATCTACACAAAGGGATATCTTTTTAAATTACAAATCTCTACCTAGAATAATCTAAGAAAAATTCCACAGGCTATTCAAAGTACAGCTCAAGGCAAAATATTTCCTTCCAGCTGAGATAATGTCTTAATTTTCTAATCAGTCTTTTTTCATTTTTTTCAGCTTCTGAAAATGTTCTGTTGCAAGTTTAGAAAATGAAGTGTTCCCCGAAGAAGTATTATAATTTATAGTTATTATACAAACCTCTGTGAGGGTTAGAGACTATCAAAAAATTAAAATATATGCATTCCTGCTACCTTTATACTATCATATCATTTAATCAGTAACATGTTGAAGACTTTTGTTTCAACCTCTATTTTACATTCTCGGGCATAATTGTCTCATAAAGAGATAGACACTACTATCATAAAAAAACAAAGACAAATAAAACCTCTTAATGTATTTATTTACTTTGTTGGAATAGTCTTAGCTAAATGTCAAGTTACAAAACTTTCTGTACCTTGAAAACTACTTCAGTAAACTCAGTGAATCATAGCCAAGTTTTTAAAGATGATAAATATATAGAGAATGAGTCTTTTCAGGATTCAAGGATCACCACTACTATCACCAGTGTTGCACACAAAATAAAGTCATGGTGCTCTGGGATGGAGTTGATGAAGCTGTGGATGAATGACTGGTAGGCTGACTGGCACATCTGATCTGAGTCATCATGCAAAATAAGCACAATGATAATAGCTATTAATTATAGAGATTCAAAGTTAACGAAGTCATAATTTTCCCTTTAACCTTTGCGGAAATAAAGTTAGCTGTTTTAACACAATGTTTTAGAGGAAGAAAAAGAAAAAAATATTTACAAAACTTGCCTGAAATTCCCAAGAGAAATAGGTTAGGATCTAGAATTCAACTCTAAACTCCATCTAAAGACAATCCTCCCTTTGCTACTAGTACTGGCACTTTTCTTTTGGTACCCATCAGAACTTCAAACTGCCTAATTCACATGCCTCAATTCGAACACTTCTATCTGGTTTTTAATACAGTTTGAAACCATATTCTGTAGGTAAGTGTAGTCAGGTGGCCCCATTTCTAAAATTCTAAAAGAAAAACACATCAACAGATGCTAGGCAGTCTGGGAATAGTTCAAAGTTTAGATAAACTACTTTAAACAGAGAACTGGCTCTACCATCAACAATAGTGAAAATGAAAGTGTGTTCTGAAGCCCACCAGAAATGATTCTTTTTAAATCTTTACAGAAAGTACCAAGTAAAGTGAGAATCTTTCCAGATCACAGGTCATCAAGAGAGATGGCCGAGAGGGTCAGAGCCAGGAAAAAGGCTCAGAATGGAAAGCAAGATGACAAAAATACATATGGACACTTCGTAGATTTAAAAAGGTTCCCACCGTGAAGCTATGTGTCATATGAAGGTTGTCTTAGATTGTTCACATGAAAGCCAATATGTTAATATGTTAAACCTCTGTTTTCCTTATTAACTCCACTTCCTATAGAACACTCCAGTGCAAATTTTCTGTTTAATCTATGCCTTCACCCAACAAGAGAGTGTAAGACAAAGGAAAGTGAAAGCCCTCTTATAGTGCTCCAAAGATCTGTTCTTCATCATTAGGGAAATGAATTTGTCTATTCAAGGAAAATATTCCAAGTCCTTTCCTTTAATGTAAAAGGTCTATGTAATGCTAGTTAGACTCATGGAAGGAAAATGTATTTTCTTTTAGACAAGGGAGGCTAAATTAAATTTAATTTAATGTAATTCCAAGAGGTGGGTAGTTTTTCGGGGAAAATTATGCAAAGTGCTAATGTGATTTCACTATAGTAACAGTCTAAAAAGAAAATCTGTATTTATGGGAAAGTATATTAAATAAAATGTGAAACTACTAAGAGTATTTAAAAGGTGCTTTATCATGAACAATGTATCCTTGCAGTGTCTAAATTTTAGACTTACATTTTGCTTTTATGCTCAGTAGAGGTCCACACTTAGATTGAAATATTTATAGGTTTGGTTTTGTAACTATTGAGTAGGTATTTTATGTTAGCAATAGACAATCTACAGATGATTCACAGGTTAGGTGATTTAATTCTATTACAAACAGAGTTTGGATTATACTAAAGAATGGCATGTCACACTGTTTTAGTCATTTTCTTGTTGCTCTGAAACAATATTCAACAGCCACAACATTTAAAGGAAGAGAGGTTTATTTTAGCTCATGGATTGTAGAAGACTCAGTCCATAGTTGACTGGTTCCAAGACGGGAAGGTGCCTGATGAAGGAAAGTTCTCACATCCTGCTGGTTAGGAAGCAAAGCGACCAAGGAGGAGCGAGCTATATTCTTCCAGTCATTCCCCGGTGGCTTTCCATTGTCAAGACCTTGTCTTACAGCACACTCAGCTTCTAAGCTCAATAGGGGATGAATCTAATGCTGACTATAGTGCCCCCAAGACCCAGTCACCTTCCAAAAGCCAGCCACTGTGTGCATGAGAGCTTGAGGGACATTTTTCATCTAAACCACAACACATGGTATGTATGAGCATATTATTTCACCTTACTAAGCTGTAGTAGTCACTTTCCCATCACTGGGATAAAATACCCAACACCTAAAAATTAAAAGGATGAAAGATTTATTTTAGTTCATAGGTTTCAATTCTTGCTTCTTTCAAGGCAAATATGTCCTTGTGGAAGAAGGCTACTTAGTGTGTGGCAGCCAGAAAGAAGAAAGACAGAGAAAGGAGGAACCAGAGGAAAAACACAGCCTTCTAGGTCTTGGCCACCATGAGCCACTGCTTCACCCAGGACCCACCTCCTGACAGCACACTAGTACTGATGGGTTCAGTGCTCCCACAATGGAAGCACCTTCCAAAACCTCCGCCTCTAAACAGGTGAGACTTTGGGACAGCATTTAGATCTAAACCATAATATAAGCTAAGAAATTGTGCTTAGAAAATATATGTCTTTATAGACTAACAGATTTCAACAGAAGTGTAACTGTAGGCAAATTACTGAATGCTTCATAAAGCATCTAATATGCTGACATATATCAACATATGTATTTTTGTGTATACACACATATACGTGTATGCACACATATATGTGCATATGTACATGTTTTATGAGAAAGATACTATGACATATAAGAAACTACTTACTTTTCCTTTAGCAAACTTAAAAACTGTTTAGATAAAATACCCATTTTTTAAATGTTTAGAGGATAGAAACTCAGTCAATTCCAAAACCACTGGCACTGTGTGGGTAAGAATAAAGAAAATCAGGTAATCTGTTACATACAAATATTATTTAGAAAGTAAAAGGCAGATTGTAAATTAAGACCTGAAGCAATTATTATTTAAAAAAATAATTAGAGTCACAAAGAGGGAGAGTGATTCTAGATGTAGAACCAATTCATTATAAGCAAAACCCTAAGGGGAGGATGAGAGACTGTCTGTGTTCTTCAACAGTCAACTAAAGATCTCCCATTGACAAGGGCCTGTTTGTCAGCCTGTCTAGACAAGGTAAGGGTAGATTAGAGAAAGTTTTGCTGCTGTATTGGAGTCATAATTTCTCTATCTGGAAAGTACAACCTTGCATCCCTAGTAAGATTTGGAGTGCATTACATGGCCAGAGGTGAAGGCCAGACTTGTTTTCCAGCTGTAACAAATAGAAGAGAAGCAGAGCCAAAAACCAGTTCCCGGGCAGAACTGAAATGAAAACCACAGCCAAGAACACTCCAGCTTGGGCAATGACATGATGGAATTAGTAGGAGAGGCCAAGCCCAAGTATGTGGAAACAAATCAGAAGCTGGGAACCCCAAAGCAAACATGGGGATGTGGAATGGGATAACGAATGCACTGGCTTAAAAGATTATTTGAGCTCCTAAGTGGTAGCTCTGGGGTTTTAATAGAGTTGTCAAAGGTTGGCAGGAGAGGATGAAAAGGTAAAGGAAGCCAATAAGACTTAGATGAAGTAGGTGGGATAAAAATTCAAACACATATCACCAATAGAAGCCCAGAGTACAGTGAGAAAAAGGATGATAGTGGATAGAAATATTCAGTACAAAGGCATGAAACAGAACTCTAGGAAAAGAGGAGACAAGAGGTGAGGCAAACTCAAGAACTATGCAGTTAGTACACATTACCTGTACACTTTGAAGAGAAGATAGGAGGACCACTGCATCAACACCTACAAAATGTGCCTCATCAAAAGGAGAAAGATTATGGATAAGAAAAAGAATTATGGTATAGGTTACACTCTGATCAGTGCCAAAAAGAAGGCATGAGTATGGTGCCTAGGCAGGGTGATGGATAGGAACGGAGAAAGGTCTTTTGAGTTGAAGCTTAAAAGTTTAGTAGGATTTTGACAGGCATAGATAATGATGGGGAAGAATATTTCAAACACTGGAGAGATTAAAAAGATTACGGTAGTGTCACTGGACAAAAATGGGACATTGGATATCACATTGTGGCCAGGATATAATGAAGCATGGGAGAAAAAATGCTCTGGCTCAAATCTTTTGTTTTGTTTGCTACTAGAAATCGAACTCAGAACTTGGCATTTGCCAGGTGCTGTGCCACTGAGCTATATCCCCAGCCCAAGAAGAGATGCTCTGACGTTAGCTGAAAGAACAAAATTAGAGTTAAATGGAAAGTAAGAACTTCAGTAAGAGATGAGTCATTATTCAACCTATTATTGGTTTTCTTAAAACAAACACTTAGCTTTTAAGTTATTTGCCATGCTAATCTAACAAAGAAAGAAAGAAAGAAAGAAAGAAAGAAAGAAAGAAAGAAAGAAAGAAAGAAAAGAAAGAAAACTACAATCCAAGCTGTTTACATGACTTAATTCTAGCAACTGTTGGACATATACACACCAGATAACTGTGTTTAAGTAATATTTTAGTCTATGCCAAATTAATTTTACTCTATAATTTGTATTTAAAGCATGTTAATTATCTAGAAGTACTTAGAGATGATAATAATCATTGGATTTTTGAAAACAAAATTTTCATATTGTTAAGGAAGATAGCAAATTATCTTTGCTGTTTGGAGTACAAAGGTGTTTTATAAAGTACTATGATGTGCTTAATTTCATACTGTTCAATATTTTGTCAAAATAGGTATTGGTGATAGGGAGATTTTTCTGATGCCAATGCTAAGATAAGCAGAATTCTTTAGCTATGAAAGATAGTAACTTTTTTTTAAATAGAACACAGAGATTTACTTAAAATGCCCAGTAGCATTTGACTGAGGTACCAAAATAGCTCTTCTGGTGATAGACTTCACATGGTGAAGTGCTATGTCCCCAAACTTAATTATCATAGGACACAACCACAATGTATGATAGAATGTACCCTTTACACACAGCCCCCAGCAATTTGCTGAAATGGAAAGGTGGCCCATTATTGAATATATCCCTAGAAAAAAAGAGATTTCATAAATTCAATCAATAGTACATCCCTGTAGCTTACAATCTCAGAAGCATCAGGGTCTCCCTTGGGCACTACCTATAATCTTCTGGTCATAATTTAAAGCAAATTATTTTCATCTGTTTTCCAGTTTCCATCTGCCACTCCTATTTATCGTTCAGCCTTACTTTTTTCTTTATTTTATTCCTCCAATTTTTCCTTAACAGATTCTGCTTCCTAATTTTTGAATTTTTTATTGATCTATTTCTGGTCCTTTCTAAATATTTCATTTGTTATAGGATCTTGACATAAAGGTTCAATAAGGACAGACCACCCATCTTTAATGTTGCAAATTTTACCCATAGATTAATCTGAATTTCAGTTTACAACACAATAAATGGAACTATAGATACTCATTTTGGTTTTAATAAAGAACTGTCACAGTGAATCACAGACTCAGAAGTGCCCTTATATGGTAATATCATTCCAGTCACTAAGCTAACTATTTTTATTTTCAGCAGTTTTTCATTCCTTTCAGCTTCTATGTCAAAGCCACATGCTTAATTACCTTACCAGCCTTCCCTTTTATGATATATTAGATGATTAAGGTGAAAAATGTTACTTTGCCATGTACTTTTCTGTTAAAGAACATAAAACTTCTCTCCTAAGTGATCTAATGTATCCTTAAAACACTCATCCCTGAAAGATGGGAGGTTTTATTACCCCTTATTTTATAAACAGAAAGAGAGAGGCCCAGGAAGATTACATGATTAAGGTGCGACAGAATGGCAAACACAGGCTGGAACTGGGATGCTTTTTCCACGCTCGGGGCTGCCTAATGCAGCTGGAGGAAACCCTGATGCAATAACTTTCTCAAAATTGCAGTCCATCATCGGAATGGGAAATCTTTTCTGTGGAAATGTGTTGCAGGCGGCGTGGTCTAGTGGATGCTACACACTGGAGTGCAGTCTGAAGGCACAACCGTCACCTTTCACCTGTGTACCTTTGAATAGATCACTCACGCTTTCTGGGTTTTTGTTTATTAGTGATCATGAGAACAACAATCAGCGCACCATGTATCAGGCAGTACACATGATGGTTTCCAAACTGGGTACAGGAGTGATCACGATGCAGGAGCAAACCACCCTCAAATCCTCCATTTCGTTGGGTACTAGGAATGGAGCTCAGAGCCTTTGCACTGACATTTATTTTTTACTTTTATTTTTTAAACTTGACAGAAGGTCTTGCTGAGTCACCCATCTTCAGAGACTGGGCTTGAACGCACAATCTTTTCCTGCTTCAGCCTGGGTATTGGGATTGCAGGGCTATACCGTCAGACCTGACTACAAGTAGCTGAATTTCTAATGGCGTGTGTAAGCATTTAAAATTATTTAGGACACTCACACACAGTTAATAAAGAGAAGCAAGTAATCTTGTGACTACTAGTCAACACTGGTGAAATAATCCTGCAAATACTACTAGTCAGTGTTCACTAAAACACAAAATTTTTGTGTTACTCCTCAACATTTAAAATTTAAAATATTCTTTTTTGGTAACTACTTCAGCATTTATTTTAGTCAGTAATTTATTAATTTACATGTCATTTTCCAATATAGTACTTAAAAAGAATTTATGTTACTACTATGAAAAGTCACATCACACTGCATATAATAAGGAGGCATCAAACGTATTTGTTGGTTTACTTCTTATTTCTAATATAAGTTGTATGGGACTTCTTTTTCATTTTTCACATTCTCCATTTCAGTGTTCTCTTTGTTTTTCTTTCCTTCTCCTTTTTTTGCCCTCCAGCTCCTTCCCTGCCTCCCCCTCCCTTTTTTCAAGGGATTATTTAAGGAAATAGAATAATAAAAAATTCAGGGGGTAGAGATATAGTTCAGCAGCATAAAAACCTGCCTGGCAAGCACAGGGTTGTGAGTTCGATTTCTGGTACCCAAATAAGAAAAAAATTTACATATCACAACAGGTAGAAAGAAAGACAGATCTGCTTTTTGCAATTGCCCAGGTATTTTCCAACACTTTGATACTCCATGAATTTCTTTGTGAGCCTTAAGCATCTTATCTGCAGGAATATCATTGCCAAGATCTTAATTTTTCCCCCTAAATTAGGTTTCCTTTGTTGAGGAAATTAAGTTCAGTGTAATGAATACACTGTTTTCTCTTCTTTGAGGTTATGGAAAATGAAATATAAGTTAAAGTTTTTCTTTCCTTAATGAAAGCTGTTCTATTTTCCTGGGTAGGGAAGTGGGAGGAGTCCTCTCTATTTTTTATAATCTCCTTCCTGAACTTGACAAAGCCTCAATTTATTGGAACCCTTGCCTCCAGTCGCTGCAGACTTCCAGAAGAGGTATTCCTCAGAGTACACAAACTTCATGTACTTTGCCCAAATCTGCAATGTGCAGCATTTGATTACACAGACTAAAATTTGAATTGATGACCCAATGGTAGAAAAGTGTTTCAAAGCTATTTTTACTGAAGTAAAAGGTGCATATACATTTTGTTTGAGAACAAACACCTGATGTATAGCAGGGAAATATGAACATTCCTCTTGGGCTAAAGATTTATAAATTTACTGGTGATATAATCCATCTGTTTGTAAGAATGGCCCAAAGACCTCACTACAAGGTGCTATTTAATGACACAGACCAGGTCATATTAAGGTTGAGACCAACAAGTAATGGAAACCAAACCAAGAAACTAAATATTGTACAGGAATTAACTTAAAGGAGAACCATAAACACCAGAGGAAACACACACAGCTCCAGGACCATCCTGGCACCAAAGAAGTAATTGGTCTGGCTTCAGTTTCACCCTTTAAGTATGTGAAGTCCTCCCATTAGAGACCATTTTCATAATTTGCATGATACAGAATCCAGTCCCAAGACTGAGCAATTACCTACCTTTGCAGAGGTAATACTCAGGATCAGCACATATTTTTAAATTTCCAATTTATAATTCTTTACATGACAGCTAATTATTAGACCAAATTAATTAGTCTGTAAACTTCAAACTAAGTACGACGTATTTGAATACAACCTAAAAAACAAATATTTAGTACTGCTTAAGTTATCCTTCTTTTACTGCAAACTTCAATTTTTCATTCCTAGTCTCAAAAAAACTGAAAACAGTTGAAGAAAAGTTGCTTTCTGCCTATTTATTTATTTAGACTTAAAAAAAATAAAAAGGGAAAAAGCTCCCAGGAAAGAGAGAGAGAGAAAAAATAGAAATTCAGATTGTATGTATGTATCCATGTCATTTATTATTGCAGGTACAGAATTAGTGTATGCTCTCATTCTGAGTTATAATGACCAATCTGTGAATTAACTACTATCAGCTCAGTTAACTGATAGGAAAACTGAGACTTAAAAAAGAACGAGTAGTGCTTACATTGTCAAAGGGAGAGCTCTTCGACCACCATCAACACTCACAAAACAATTATTTCGTGAGGTGTTTATAAAGGACTTACATATTTTACACTCACTTAAATTGAAGGTAAGAGATTTATGTTATTAAATGATGCTTTACTGTGAATTTGATTCATTTTGGGACATCTAATTATGACACATAGACACTGTAGTACTATTATTATTTCTCGAGCATCATGTAAATCAATTCATGACATTTTCTGAGAAGTAGAAGGAAGCAGAAGGAAACACACTCTGTGTAAGAGAGTGAGGAAGCCAAAGTGACATGGTAGCTTTAGTCTACGTGCTACATCCTGCTTTAAGCTCAAGGGATCCCTACCTCACTTGCAGTTACTTTTACATGCCACCCCCACAATACATAAAGTAGCTGAAAGATAGATGTGAAATTCAATAAAAGGAAAAATAAAAAACAAGAAAATTGGGGTAAAGTAGAAATGATAATATGGTTTTTAAAAAGCAAACCACAGCGAATAATAATAATACTGTGTGTGGCTGGGATCTTGCATTGTGAAACCATCACACTTGAATGTGAGTACAGATTAGTACCTCTTCACTGCTATTCTTTGTGGTGGAATCTTTATTTATTTAGGTTTTTTTGCGGTACCAGGGATTGAACTCACAACCTTGCGCTTGCCAGGCAGGCGCTTATGCCACTGAGCTAAATCCCCAGTCTGTGGTGGAATCTTGAAATAATAAGATAAAAGACGGAAGTTTTGATTTCTTTATTTGCAAAGCAGAGATGATCATGAAGGCATCATTTTCCCCAGTACAAGATTGCTAGGAGGCACAAATCCAATAATACGTATTGAATAGTTAGCTCAGGGCCTGAAATGCAACAACACTCCACAATATTAGCCATTCATGCTAGAAACAATACGCAACACATGGCACAATGACATGTGCCAAAGATGTGGTACATTTACTAAAAGCTCACCATGATTTGGCTCAACCTCAAGCCCATTAAAGTAAGAGGAAAAAGGATCTGGTTCATGATTTACAGGTTATATTAGAAGAGAACAAATCAACCGTTGAGGAGATATATAGCTGCTTGCTTCCCCTTATGGAGACTGGTGAACGACGTTTCCTTTGGGGAGTATTATTATTCCCCCATTCCTCAATAAAGAAAGGGAAACCCTGAAAAGCTAAGCCCAGGCTCGGAGGCACCTTCCTCTCTCTGAGCCAGCTGCTAGGCATCTGAACTAAGACGCTGAGATTTGGATGGGAGAGTATTGTGGGAGGGGACGCTTCTGTCACCTCTGGCATGCAAATTTTATTGGTGCAAAATGAAGAGTTTGGGGTGGAATTTTTATTTCCTGAGGTTCTGTTCATGCAGCATTATCTCAACCATTTGTGCTTTAAATCTGGTCAGCACAGATCACACAGGTAAATGGCACTGCACCCTGCAACCAGTCTCACCCACTGCGATACTATTTTCAATGAACAAGGAAACAGAAATCAAATTTCTTTCCTCTCTTAAAGCCCTTGGGATGTTTTGATGTATGTCAGTCTTGTGAAAATAAGTGTTCACTCTTTTATTAAACCTGCCTTAGGAGGGACATGCCAATTAAACACAGCAGCTGAATGCAGATACTTTATTATAGGCAATTTCAGGGTCCTTTATTGGTTTTTTTTTAATTGACTGGTACATTAGTTTCACAGAGTTGCCATAAGAACTGACCACATATTGAGTGTCTTAAGACATGAAAAGTGTATTCTCTCAGAGTTCGAAGGCCAGAAATCCAAAATCAAGGTGTGAAAGGGGTTGGTGGGCAGTCTCTGAGGAGGACCTGGCCCTGCCTCTTTCACAGCACGGGTGGTTGCTAGCAAGCCTTGGCATTCTTTGGTTTGAGGCTGCACAACTCCACTCTCTGCCTCTATCTTCATGTGGCCTTCCTTTTTCTGTGTGTCTCTTTGTCTCTCTTTTTTTGTCTCTAAGAAGGACACTCATCATTGGATGAAGAGGTAGCCTTAGATTCAGATGATCTGAAGTATCATTTTAAGATTCTTCAGTTAATTACATCTGCAGAGACCCTATTTCCAAATAAGTTGACATTCTCAGGAAATGGAACTTAAAACTGGGCTTTAGTTTTTTGGAGCCACTATTCAAACTACTACAACCAGTAATGTCTGCGTAGGTTTTGCTAATTTCCAACGACACAGAAGCCAAAGGGATGTGTCTAGGAGGTTGGAGGGTTCTTCTGGGTTAGAGTATGAACTCTGTGAGGTGCCTCCTTTCTTTCCCGTAGGCTAGCTATGCCCAGGAGAGCCAACAGGAAGGGAAGAGTTGGCCTATCTTCAGGTTCCTCTTGCAGCACATTTACAAAAGCCTTTAAGAGCTGAGATAATAATTTACTAATCTATGGGTTCCTTACTTATCTATGGGTCCTTACTAATCTATGGGTTTACAAGAAACACACACTCTTTTTTAATATTTGTACCTTTAGCATCTGGATAGTTTCTGGAACACAGTAATTTGCTAAATTAAAATATCTGAAGGAAAAAGAAAAATGTAAAATGTAAAGAAAGTGGAATGTAAAGCAGAAGATGAAATGGATTCAAAGTTTTAGAATTCATAAGTGTTGCCTAAAGCAAACCACAACATTTCTCTTTCAAATACCAGTATATTTTTAATAACAATATTCTTTTTCTTTTTCACTTAAATTCCGGGTACCAGCTTCACATAGCACCAGGTTGCTTTAATTTTGTTAACAAGATACTGCATGTTTTGCAGTTAACTCATTGGGAAATTAAATGCTTACGTTGTAAGTACTGCAAATTCAGTGTATAGCATAGATGAAAGATTCAGTTGTCATGGTAACAAAACAGGCTGAACAAGAGCAATGCATCCATTCAACAATTAGCTTCTTCAATTACTAGTTAACTAGTTAAGAACACCTCAATGCAAACCATTATTTTAATAGTTTCATTCCTGTAAGATTTTTAATTCTTAAGCCTTTCCTGACATATTACTGGTTATAATGATGCACTACCACATGCTATTTTTCATTTAACTATATCATTAAGGTTGTATTATTGACCGCATTTTTACAACATGGTCAGATATTAATAACCTGGTCTGATATAAATACCTGGTCTGGTAGCACTGTTTATAATATTTCTTGACATTTAACATGTAGGAGAGAAAATACTAAACTATCTGTACTGCTTACCCCATTTTATTTTCATTTTCAGATGCTCATGGTTAACATTTCGCCCTGACTAGGTTCAGGCTGAAACTCACTTCTGACTCTATCAGCTCTTGAGCATAAAATTTACCCAGAAAACTTCTTCACAGAATGACACTGTACCTCATATGAACAGTATCTTTGAAATCATTTACTCCCAATAAGATCACCTGTGGGTACATGCCATTTGGGAACACAATGTTTCACATTAAATACTCTGGGTTGTGGGCCCCATTAGGGCAGAATGTATGTGTCTTTCATACTCAAACAAATTTCCAGTTCCAGGTACACATGGAATATAGCTAATGCCATGTGCATGAGCAAGAACAAAAGTGAGAGAGAAAAGAAGAGGAATATTGAGAAAATGAAAAAAAAATCCAAAAGGAAATCAAAATTGGAAAGGTGCAACAAGAGCAAACCTAAATTTAGATAAAGAAAGAAAACTAAGAACCCAATAAAGAGGACTATATAGTAAATGAAATGCAGAGAGAACAGCATACATACAGAAAAAAAATGAGAGTGATTATTCCAGTCTTATGCGACTTCGGCAATAGACATGTGAGTTTACAATGGGATCACATATTCTAATTTTAGGTTAAAGGTGATGCTTCATAAAATGTATTATAAACTATTAAAAAAAACTTCAGAGAGAAGTGAGGTGGTCAGAGTCTGTGTAAAAGGGTAACCTTCAAGTGAGGGCTGATGTACTGATGATAATCAACAACGTTTCCTGAAATATAGTAGAAAGACGGGCATTTCATTCTCAGAACAACCTGCTGAGGGAGAGATAATTCTATGCATATGCACAATGAATGAGGGAAGAAATGAATGAATGAACAAGTTTTTATACTCTGACACTGATATTATACTTTGCTCATATTTTAGTTTCATTAGCTATTAAACAATGAGACACTGGTTCCAAGTGGTCAAATCAGGGCAAAGATAGATGGAAACTGTGCCTCTTTTAATCAGAAACATTAAAATGTCATGCAGCCAAAGCTATGCACATTTACCAAAGCTATGCATGTCATTTACTAAATTATCTGCACAACGGTGTCAAAATTGCACCTATGCCTTTCCTTCAAAATAATCTGATGGGCAAAAGGAATACTAGAGGCATAGATAAAATGAGACTGGCCAAGGATGCTTGGCTGTTGAAGCTAGAAGGCGGGAATATGGAGGTAGGAGGCTCTTTACATTCTCTTTCCTTTGAACATATTTACAAATTTTTATAATCAAAACTGTATGAAAATTTCCAAAGAAAATATCACTAATGATGATACAACACTGTGCTTAGGTTCTGTCTCAGACAACCCCTCACTGGTCATCTACTGAAGACTTCATATGTACCAAACCTGACTTGTTCAAAAACCAAGGATAATCAAGGTGCAGGGTGGTTTGTGAGCCCTCACAGTTTGGAGGAGAAATACAAAGTGGCATGTCTTATTACTACATGGCAGAAGCTAGGAAGCTCCCCAAGAATAGAAAGGAGCATAAGACAAAGGGATGAATTTCACCTAAGAGAATTGTGCATTTGCACACCGGCTAACTGTTGCGTACTCACCTTGCCCTTGCTAACAGTCATCGCTCAGTTTTACTACACGGTGCCAAAGCAACTGATCACAGTTTTCACCTGAAATCGTGGACTCCAAAGACCTTGCTGTCAAACACGTTGAAAGAATATGTACAGTCAGAC
This sequence comes from Dolichotis patagonum, assembly GCA_004027295.1. NCBI lineage: Eukaryota > Metazoa > Chordata > Mammalia > Rodentia > Caviidae > Dolichotis > Dolichotis patagonum. The sequence goes on from PVJX010000703.1 coordinate 68,298, forward strand.
AAAGAAAGTAATAACATGTCACAGGATGACAAGGTCTGTGGTGGGATGAAGCTCTCAAAATCACAGCACTAGACGGCTGAAATCACTTTTGCAACTACTTCCTCTGGTGAGTCACAAAGATAAAGGCTTGCAATTCCCACTGCGTACACCAGGCTTCTAATGAAAGCAGGAAGCATTCTAACTTTAAGTACACAAAATGGTACAATTAAAAAGAAAAAATTCTTTAACAGAGCACAGAGGCGCCCGCTAAATTTCTCATGAATACGCTAGAATGTATAGAAAACTTAATCATTTCTCTTTGGAAAAACAGCAACAATAACAACAACAACAGCAACCAAAGTACATCAGCAGCAATGTACCTGTTAAATTTCCTACCAGTACAGTAAAAAAGTCTACCAAACTCATCAGTTTCACTTGGGAAAAATGGGGCAGCGATGATTTTGGTGATCCATTATCTATTTCATTTTTCCTCCAGTGCTTGACATTGCCTCCTTCTATCCACTTCACCTTGGTTATTCAAAACAAGGGTCTGACATGTCATTTGTACTTTGACTGAGGCTGTATATCCTTATGGCGCAATTATATAGACTTTGCATTTTAATAATAGTCGCCCAGATTTGTTGAATGTTCTAAGAGTTTTCATACATTATCTCATTACTGCTTCCACCTAACAATGCTATGACACAGGAAGCTCATCGTTTTCATGTCATGGAAAATAAAACTGAGGCACAAAGAAATAAGTAAGATAAGGTCACAGAGTAATATAGAGTAGGCAGATATTATTCCGAGGCTAACTGGTACCCACTTTTAGCCATCAGGCCATACTGCAGTGATCAGAAACTTTTACTTTACTTGCAAACATAGGCCTTGGGAATTTGGATCATAAGCTTCATTCAGTTCTGTGAAAGCTGATGTGATACACCGATGGGGGAGAAGAGTAGCTTTCACCCTTTACAAACCAAGCTATATCTGGAATGTTCCCAAAAGGAAAACTGCTTTCCATGAGGACAAGGTGGTATTTTTAGTTCACAGTCTAGTAAGGAAAAGCAAAAATGCACAGGTAATGAAAATACAGTGACCTGAATGCTGACAGGCATCCACTGGAAGATGTTGCCGGAGGTCAGAGCACAGTGTGAGCACCTGTCTGGAAATGTCCAGGATGACTCAGACAGAGGGGTGACGTTTCAGCAGAGATTTCAGGGACGAGTTGGGAACTGTCAGGTGAATAGGGTGAGAATGACATTCTGGACATACGTACATTAAAAAAAAAAATGACTTAACAAGTCCAGGAAAGCAGATGGAGGCCAGAGAGTGAAGTACATTCACACCACACCAAGGAGTATGCATTTTGCCCTGTGAGAATGAAGAAACACTCACAGGTTTGAAGGACTATATTGTAACTCATCTAATCACAATGTTTTAAAGTTTGCCTGAGGTTCTTCTGCTGCAGTTTTGTATATTTGGCCGAAAAGTACACAGCCTGCACTTTTCAATTTTAGCATTAATTCCAATGAAGCACTCTCATACATAAATGATTTTTTCTTTCTATAAGGCATATGCATTATATAACAATGTGCTTAATAGTTTGCTTCCTCCATGTCTAATGATATTTTAAGGATACTGTGAATACTGCACGTGGTAGGTCACCATCTAACTCTCGGATGAAAAGATGGTATCAGTTTTAATCTACGTATTAAACAGCAAAGTTTATTTTTTCTGACCTTGGCGGTGCTTAAAACACAAGCACTTATAAATTGAAAATTGTATTTTAATAGCCCCATTCTGCTGATCTGCTGCTAACAGGTTGATTTCTATAAATACAGAGACCATACTGATTTATTCCTTGCTGTATTCTCAGTGCCAAAATAGTGCTAAGTGATCTAATAAGCATTCCAACAGATATTTTTGGATTGTTTGAATGGATGAATTTTAAATAGAGCTTCACAGAAGCTTAGGTTGAGAAAAATTCAGTCTCAAGCATTTCTCGAATATCTCCGTTAAAATTAGTAATTTTTCCTATGGCTAACCTTGTTCATTGTTTTGCTTTAAAGACTACTAAGGCATTTTTATTAATGCAATAATGGTGTAGAAACACTACTATATTTGGATGATTCTTTATTTTTTGAAGTTGGTTGATATAAATATAGTAATCAAACAATCACAAAATATTGGAGGGGGAGGTCTATTGAAATGTGCTTATAGGTGTACATAATCAAAAGATTGGGATACTACTATGTTAGAAAATTACTGCAAGAACTTACCTGACCCCTTACATATTTGCTGCTGCTTTGGTAGTCTATATTATGTGCAGGTAATTCTTTTTCTATTCAGAGAATTATGTGCCTACCCAGAGGCCAATTAGAAAATATTTTTGAGCAGTTAACTCAAAACAGATGACACTGAACTGAGAGAGCACAATTTTATGGGTGGAAGATAGCAGAAAAATGGGATGCCAGGAACTTCATTCTCCATCAAATTCTGAATTAATTCAAACAGCCAAAACTGATTGTAACAATTTCCTCAATTCATACTCAAAATAGCAGTGTTATTTTGAATATGAATTGAGGAAATTTTTAGGTTAGTATTATGATCAGTCTGAGTAGGCTAAGGAATATCTTGATAGCTGATAAATGTTATTTCTGCTTTTTGGAAAAGATTAACATGTGAAGCAGTCAGATGAGTAAAGAACACCCATCTTCTCCAATATGGATGGGCATCACCCAATCCTTTGCGGGGCTGGATAGAACTAAAAGACAAAAGGAAGATGTGCATATGCATGAATACGTGTGTGTGTGTACAAAACCTTTATTAATATACATTGTAAGTTACTGTATGTATTTTACAGATAAGAAGACTGAAGCTTAACAAGATCCCATAATTTCCATCAGAGTGGAAAAACATGAATAAAAAGTAAGTACATCTTTATCTTAGCTTTCTATGTGCAAAGGTTATTATGGAAGATAAGTGAGATCCAGAAGGAAGTAAGAGGGCAGGCAAGACAGTTCCCATAATGAATTTTCTGTGTTACAAGTGGCTATCTCATGTAAGAGCTAAGAATACATTGACAAAAGTACTGATTCATATGCGGAAAGACTATTAAGTGTAATAATTGGAGGTAAGTAGAATCAGCAAATCACTGTTAGGGAGGAGGCGAAAATATTCAGAAAACAAGGCAAAGACGTGGAGGTAATAATTATTCTAGTTAGGCAATTTAATTACTCATATTACTAATATTTATATAGATACTATTAATATTAATGCCCCCAAAATAGTCTTTCTTCATGAGCAAGAAGATTTCTATTTAATATTTAAAATTATCAAATGGTTGACACCAATTTTTTTTAAAAAGTCAATATTATGTCTGAGAAAACAAAAAAGAAAGTCATCAGAACCGCAGGGGTATTTTATGGAGTAGGACAAAGTCTTACATATACAAAAAACATATTTCAACACTTCAAACTACCTTAACGTCATAGATTTTGGTGGAAATGTTATGATTATTAAACAAATAAATAATTGATTTTTCTTTGTATAAATGTCACACTGTCCTTTAAAGAGCTCTTAAAACATTATTAATATATAAAGTAGAGAAAAATGTTATAATGGAACCATTCTGGGTAGATGCACACACACAGAGTAGAAATGGAAGACTGTCAGTACTGAAAGAAGACAGCTACGAAAGTGTCAACCACACTGTATGCCAGGGCACTGTAGTGACAAAAACATCTCAGAATTTTGGGGAATTTTCCTTGCAAGTGCCTCAGATAAGCTATTAAGTAACTGAAAGAGAAATTTTCTTCCCTGCAGGTAAGTACTGCTTAACCAGCCTTAAATCACCTTTTAAGTATTCTGTCAAAAAAGTTAATAATAAAAGAGGGTAGCACATTGACAGTCTTTCTTCTTTTTTCTAAGAGCTGCTTTTGGAAATTTTAAAGTGTGAAAAGTTTTGCAATAAATACGTCAGTATTTTTAGAAGTATTTTTGTAAGGCCACTCTGTGAGGTCAATGAAGTAGTATAAAAGAAATACTGTACAATATCAGATAAATAACAGGAATTTAAATTCATAACTCAGTCAAAAACTAACCAATAAAACACAGCACAGCCCCAACCAGCCATCTCTCACTACTAACAATGAGCAAAAATGATGCTTGATGGGAAGAATGAGGTCTTTAGAAAGCCCAAGGCTAAGATTGGATAAAAGAAGTTTCTGTAATTATGCACAGCATAAGCAGAATCTTTTGCAGTAAATTCTAGTATTACAGACCTGGGCAGTATATCTATAAAAAAGAAAAGAACCACTTTAGAACAATAAATGTATGCAGCAAAATAAAAAGGTAAATTTTATGACCTTGGATTCAGCAATGAATTCTCAGATATCATACTAAAGGGAAACACACAAAACATAAAATAAAGAGAGAAAAATAAATTATGCTTAGTCACAATTAAAAATCTACTGTTTGTGAAAGAATACTATCAAGAAAGAGCAAAATAACCTAAATCTCTGCGAATCACATATCTGATAAAGTGTTTGTATTTAGAATATATAAAACCCTTTCAACTCAATGAAATGATAAATAATCCAATTTAAAACTGGAGAAAGGATGTGAATACACATATGGCCCAAGAACCCACAAGAAAACACTCAACATTAGTAGCCATTAATCAATGTAAATCAAAACCTCAATGAGATACCACCTGCTCAGTTTGCTAGCTAAAAACAAAATGTCTATATTAAGCTTTGGGTATGTTGTGGAAAGATTGAAACTCACACTGTTAATGGGAATATAAAGTGGTACAGCCAATTTGGAAAGCAGTAGGGTAGCTCTTCAAAAAGTTAATGTTCAAACAGAACAATGTCGTGACCTAAGAATTCTGCTCCCAGATTCGCATACAAAAACGCACACATAGATATTTGTTGTAGCATTTTTATAATAAACCGATGTGAGAACATCTACATAGCCACCAGTTGATAAATGAGGAAGCAAATGTTGATTCATATAAAAATAAACTCTTTCATACAAATGAACCATGAAAATATACAGACTGAAAAAAAACAAGTCACAAAAAAGTGCATATTATGTCATCCATCCACTTATACGAACTGCCCAGCATAACCAAATATACAGAGACAGCAAGTAGCTTCATTGTTGCTTGGGTCTCAGGGCAATAAGAGGGTGAAAGTGATAGCTAAAAGGGACAAGATTTTTTTTTTTTAGGCAGCGTAAGCTTTTTCAAACTTATTGTGGTGATAACAGTATTCTGAATACATCAAACATCATCAAATGTTACATTTAAAATCCCTTCCCCTTAAAACAAGACCCTAAGAATGGCAAACTCTGTTATCAGGAGCTGGGATGGTGTATGAATATACACGTGGAGAGACAGAAATGAGAACAATATTCTACCTAGTAGGATTTTTTTTCAAAGTATTAGGAGTTGAACCCAGAGAACACTGAGTTACATCTTTAGTCCTTTTTATTCTATTTTATATGTTTCAAGACAGGGTTTTGTTAAATTACCCAGGCTGGCCTTGAATTATTTTTTAAGTTGGGAAATGAACTTTGTACTTCGCCCTTGCCAGGCTGCACTTGAATCTGTTACACTCTGTTCTTCGCCTCCCATATAGTTGGCAGGGGTCACGGTGCCCAAGTTCTAGTGAGACTTTGAGACTGACACATATAGCTATGAATTCCTGTTATACTTAACTGACTGGGGGAAAAGCACATAATCTTTCTAAGTCTCTGTTTATAACTATTGAAAAAAGAGAGTATAAATTGTATGAAACTTAAAGAACTACAATATCAAGTGCCATCTGTTCAGCTTCTAATGAAAACTTAAAACCACTGGGTATCAGTGGTTCACACTGTTCTGTAGGTTATAATTTGGATAAATACTATGTCGCCAAAAGGCTCAAAGGCAGGAAGCTTGTGGAAGGTACTTAGAGCATGGTAGTACTAACTTCACAGTTGGGTTAATTCAATGATGAGCTCATAGCTGAATGGGCTGTTAGACAGTGGGGGCTGGTTTGAGGAATTAGGTCACTGGGGGCATAACCTGGAGAGGTGTGGCCTCGTCTGTGGCCCTTTTCTTCCTTCAGTTTCTCTTCCTGTTCTCTGTTTGCCAGATGCCACGCGGTGAGCAGACTTCCCTCGGCCAAGCCCTCCCACCGTGAAGCCTCTGAAAGAGTGAGCCAGTGTACACCTTTTCTCCTGTAAGCTGCATATATGAGGGATCTCAGAAGAAAAGTCAGACTAATATACCTGGCAACCACGAGCAAGTGTTCACTGGGACAGCTTCTTTGGGGGAACAAGTGCCTGCCAGTCAGCTGCGACTCAGGTTATCCTGGGGACCACTGAGCCTAGTAGTCTTGGAACAGTAATAAAGACCTCAGGGTTGGAAGACATGGCTCTTAAAATGTAAACGCAGGTTGAGTTGAAACAACTGAGTTTTAGTTTTCCCCCTGAACTGGCAAACAACAGTACAGACTTTACTGGTTGTGGTGAAGATTAAGTGAGAAATAATTGAGCAAAACATTTACCATTCAATAATATTCAGAAGGATTTCTTTAAGTCATTTGCAGAGGCCAGAAAATTATTCTGGCTCAGTGTTACTATGTATCAAAGACTATTCACTGATACTAATACCCGCTAAGATCTTTCTTCGCCCATATTAAATGGGGCTTGGAGGTGCACGAAGGTGAAGGAATGGACCTCTGGAAGGTTTCCAAAACTTAACTCTTTGTCACGGAGAAGCTCAGATTTCTAGCCTGGTGAAAAGCAGCTATTTGGAAAGGTTCCTGAAAAATACATCTTTAGGGTAATCAAAAGTATGAAAACACCGCACAAACAATTTTGTCCCTGTATTATTAATTACCTTTCAGGACAGAAATAAAACAAAACAAATTACCCCTGCTGAGTAGTATGATAACCAGAGACGACACCAGATGAGCTAAGCCTGTTTCATGCCAGAGACAAATAGGGCTTTGCTCAGTGCCAGAGATAAATTGGACAGACTCATCTTCTACTAGAAATAACCCTCCGAATACAAAACAGGGTTTAAGTGCTCAGCCACTTAAACACACACACATACCCAAACCACTCGCACACAAGAATATATTACATATTGCACTCGCACTTTGGCTTCTGAGAGACCATTTGAAAGGTAATTTAATGCTGGTTAGGCAAGAGCTTATCTTCAGAAAAGGAAAATTCCCTCTTACCTAAACAAACATTTTCCGGAGTTATTAAAATAAATTCCTATCAGTGGTCTGTAATTATGCTCATTGGAATAAGCACCCTGACAAGCAAGTGCTTCTGAGAGGACAGAAAATAACCTCCTGCTCCCGGAGATCACAGGCTTATGCACACGCACCAAACGCAGTCCCTTCCTAGAGAACGATGCACTTTACGAGATGATTCATATCTCTAAGCATTTCTCACAAACTGGGGACTGGTAGCAATGCCTGAGTGTGAAGGCAGGAGAAATCTAACCCAGCCAAATGAAAGAGACTACTCCAAAATGAGGCCCATAAATTCAGAGCAAGAGCCTTGAGGCCTATGAAGTGTTCACATTTTGTCAAAAGTAATCCAACTAAATCTTCACCCCAAATAGTCACCCTCAGGAAAGGCAGAGGAGCTCTTTCATTTTACTTATTCAATTTAAAATGTTTCTAAGCCCCTAGTATATCAGAGGCAAAGATTTCAGGATATTTTAAGGCATCATAAGATCCTATTTTCCTCCTTTCTAAAGCAGGGCATCCTTACCAACCACAAGCTTTATCACCCCGTCTCCTGCTCAGAAATTTAGAGGTCCTCTGTATGTGACAAGAGAAGAGAGCTGCAACTGTACCCACATCATGGCTGGGTTCAGGTGACACACAGCATCTGACACCAGAGTAAATCAAGATAATGGAGCAGTGTGATTTTTTAAAACATCAGTGCTGAGGAGATCGGGGAGATGGGTTAGATGGGAGAAAATTCTGGATGGCTTCTAGCTTGACTTAGAGCAGTAATGGCACAAAGATACTAAGTGGATCCACTGCATCAAAAGCTTTAGTCAGTGTGAGCTCCCTGAGCAGTTCCTTGGGGATGAATTCAGCAAAATTCCTTTGCGCCTGTACTATTTTACAGGCCATCAGCTGAGGCATAATGGGGACAAGGTGGAAAAGATTTCATGGAGGCCAAAGGATCCCTCTTTCTTGCTGCTCCTTCTAAGGTGGTGTTAGTCAAGTACTGCAAAGGGAAATCCAGGTTAAGGGGTAGCTAAGGAATTCATAGAAGATGTCAATCATCTCAATAAAGTTTCATCAAGTTTTGCAAAAAGTAAAGAAAGAAGAGGAAAGGTACAGGAAAGTGAAAAATTTTCAAGTAGAAATGAGAGGCAGCAAGAGGAAGATTTAAACTATGACAAGTTATTTCCTAAGCAGCAATTAGTAACTTGCTACACGGCTGAAAATGAGAAGTAGATGGAGGTGGATTTAGCAAATATTAATTGAATCTCCACAAGGGCACAGACATATAATACTACATCAGGATCTTAGGCCAGAGCTGAAAGAAGGTACTGTTTTGGGTGTGAGGTGTGCTGTAACTGGAACCATCACTGGGAATTTGTAAGAAATAATCTGTAAATGGAACTGATTAGCCATTCTGTGATTTGTTTCCTTTTCTTTAGTAGTTTTTGACAAACTAAAAACAGTAGTTACTACCAAAGACTGCAGTGACCTAGAGTTTTGGCTTAATAAATTGTGTGCATAAACTCAGTGTGTTTATGAAATTATTGTCTTGTTCCTTGTCTTATCCCAGCACCTTGGAGAGCACCAGAATCAGACTAGGGCTTGAAGAATTCTATTTTAGGATTAGAAGATAGATGTGTGAATTAGTTAATAAATTATCATGGCTTTTTTAATGAGTAGAGAGGCATGTGAGCAGGAAAGTAAAACAAAGGACTGTGAGAACTCAGTTTCAGGGTAGGGAGTGATGAAAACATACTAGCTTTTCCATGGCAATGAGCTGAAGGGTAGAGAAAATGCTTTACATTGAAATGGTAAACTTTTCGCAATCTCTCATGGAGGCACTGTATGTTCTGAGATAACAGTGAGGGTTAGGGTAAGGAAAACAGTAGTAAACTAAGAACAGAACACATGACACGCATGAAAACGTGGGAGACATAGATAACAGCTAAAGAATGGAGATGATTTAGGGCATGAGACTGGGAATAAATTACCTTCTTTTTCTGTGTTATGCAGAATAAGAGAATAACCTCTACTTATGGTGGTTTCCAGAAACATGCAGTCTTCTACAGTGAGTGAAGCTGCTATTACTAAATTCATAGCAACAACAATAATTATAGCCAACATCTGTTAAGCATTTATTATATCTCTATCACTGAGTTACATGCTAGGCACACATGCCCTTGCTATCTTCATGCTACTTTCAGTACTACTAGGATTGGTGTATTTAAAAAAAAAGTAGACTGAGGCTTTCAGGGTTCATGTTTAATTTGCCTGATCACAAGTCAGTAGTATGATAATCATGGTACAAGTACTTTCTTAGCTGATAAGCTACAGAAAAGGGTGACAAATTTTAGGCTTTTCAATGTGGTAATTTATGAGTGTTTATGTATCTCTCATTAAAAATACAAAACAGAAACTTTTCACAATGAATCCACAAATAATGCAGATTCTGCCAGGGACTGAGGGAGCTGTGTGCTGGCCCCGGCTTGATGAGAAAGAGTAGCTTTCAGGATTAGTCAGCACAGGCCACTGCTTTCCTTTTCTGCTCAGACACAAGCCACAAAGGGGTAGCGATAAGGGCACAGCCTGTTTCCTCAGCTCAGTGCTGGGAGTTAGCAGAAAAGGAACTGACCAGAAGGTGGCCTAGACATGCTTGGATGAGCAAACCAATACAAGCCTTAAAGAAAACCAGATTTGGAGTCAGACTTCAAGGTATACAAAGTGTTATCCCAGAGGCCCTGGGATTGATAAAAAAGGAAAACATTTTCAAATACTCACAGCTTCCCATTTCTAGTTAAAACTAATTTTATGGCAAGGAGTCCAAGCTATTTCCAATGTAAAGTTGCATAAGATTATTCCTAACCATAACCAAAGGAAACATTTTCCTGTTTTGTACTCAGCTACTTAAATTGCTAATGTTGTAGTAAAATACTTAATATACTGCTAGAGTGACAACTGTAGGATTTTAGAATCATCTTGTATTCTGGGAAGAGAAAATGTGTGTGAATTCATAGCATCTCTGCAAATTTTCAATTTAAGGCAAGAAATATTTCCAGATATCATAAAGAACCATCAAAATGAGGGGTTTTTTTAATTTGTGTATATATGTGATCTTATTGGTTTTTTCATAACCGTAATACTAACAATCATTTGTCTACAATAGCACATATTCTTTTTTTACTAGTGAATTAGCACAGTGAGACAAAAGTGAATAAAGGTATTCATAATCCTCTTATTCTCCACAGCATCTTCTTCCCAAATTATGAGCTTCTTTACAGTAGATGCAGCTGAATCAGAAGCTATGGAGCTATTTCATACTTTTCCCAATAACAGAGCAGCTGCATGTTGTAGGAGAGAGACCGATAGAAACACACCATGCGTGACACCCATGGTATTATGTGGTTCTTTATGAGAACAGGAGACATCTTTGCCTGTAACAGCATGCAGGGACAATAAGACAACAGACCACCTGACATATGAGAGGACATAAGATACACTGATGAATTTTCTATTACATTTAGAGGAGAACAGATAAAAGATTGGGATGAAAGTTAGATTGCAGTTGCTACAAACATTACTTTGATCTACCAAGTCGGTGAATACTTCCTTCTCCTCTACATAGGGTTTTGAAACAGTCATTTAATGCTGCCACCTTTTCCATTTACTTTCTTTCTGAAACAAATTCTATTCCACCCTGGATCCCACAATGAGAATAGAAATAGTAAATTCAAGAATTTATGTCATTAATTTTCTCTTTAATGATGCCCAGGACTAACGTTTGGTCCCAATAAGGCAAAAGAAGGCTGTTCCTCCATCATTTCACACATAACCTTTGATTTTTATGTGTAAAAGCAACCTTTCCACACCCTACAGCTGAATAGATGTCTGGTAACCTACACAGCCTGACCCTGGAATGTTTCGCAGTGAATTCCTTCTTTCTGGAAGAAACTGACTCCCCAGACTCTAACGTCTTTGAAGCCAGAATTTGTGCCTTATTCATCTTTGTACCTCACAAAACTCTTGGAACTAAATAGGAACCTCACAAACATTTGTAATATGCCTTACACCAGTCTTATTCCAAAGAGAAAAGGTGGATCAATTCCACTATATGGACAAGATCTACTCTTGAATCTAAGAATAAAGAGGTGATTCTTGGAGTTGCAAACAGTACTATTATAAAACATCATAAGGTGGTGACATTTCACTTTAAAAATCCAGACATTGGGCCGGGGATTTAGCTCAGTGGCTTAAGCGCCTGCCTGGCAAGCGTGAGGTGGTGAGTTTGATCCCCGGCACAAAAAAAAAAAAAAAAAAAAAAAAAAAATCCAGACATTTTGTTTAGGAGTGGGAAGAAATTGAAGTGCTCTTGTTTTTCATTCCTTACAAGCAAGCTATTGCTGCCTCTTTCAGTCTTTATCTTTCTCTATTTCTCCCATGTTTCCATTTTTTTCTTTTCTTTTATCAGTATATTTTAATTAAGATACTATTATAGTGTCGGGACCATGTATGGTGCTGTTAAAAAAGCAACTGCTGCAAAAAAAAAAAAAACAACAAATGCTTTAAGATTATGAATTTTGCTCAAAATTATTTATTTTATAAAAAAACATGCCATGAACTTGAATCTAGAACCCACTAACCTAAAACCAAAACACATTTTATCATATGATTTTGCCTGCTATCTTTTGCAAATTGCAATGTATGTAAATATGAGCTTTATGTTTTATTTTTCATGCCAAAGCAGACAATAGGATATAATATATTCAAATCTTTAAAATTAGCTGTACATACTAATGTGACTCTCATGTAACTTGTAGAGTGAGATATTCTAATCTAAATAATTTAAAATTTAATTACTCAAGTTGTAGTTATAAACAAAAATTTTATATCAAAAAAGAATGTTTGTATTAAAGTAAAGAATATTGCTTGGGTTGTAGCACAGTGTTTGAGCATCGTCCTATCATCAGCAACGTCCTAATTGTAATCCCTAGCACTGAAAAAATTAAAAAGAAATAGAGACCATAAGTGGTTTGCCTATGATTTCCTTTTTTTCCCTATGATTTTTTATGTAATTCAATAACTGCTTGATGCTGAGAAGGCTGAAATTTTCATTTGAATTCTTACATTTACATTTTTACATCACTGCCTGCAACCCCAGGGTATGGGCAATTTATAATGTTAGCAATTTTTTGGATGCTGAATATTAAAATGTACTTTTGAAATGCAATGGTTACTTCTAATTACATGCACAATTGCTGATCCATCTGCCTACTACATAGATGTCTGTGGTTATATATGCTTGAATAATTACTTAAAATTAAATAACATCATAAACAGTCAAATTAATTTCTTTGAGCATACCAGAGGCAAGAAGCCTGTTCAAAGATGAAATATTATTTGCCCTGAAAAACATAAAGACAGGCTTCTCTTACACTTCACCGGACTTGTCATTTTTTACTTGATAGAGTTGAAAAGAATACCTTGAAATTTGAACAAGAAATAGCTGAGAAGTATTACCGAATAGGAACATAGCTAGGTAAGTAATTTAAAATTTTAGCCTAAAGATATTTCACTGTCAAAACAACAAGCCCATTGTGTGCCTCCTACAATATGATTAACTGTAGCATTTTCAGAAAGAAATGGTTTTCTTGAAAGTTCTAAGGTACGCAAAACTGTAAAAGATCAATTCCTGACTTGTCTTCTGTTTTTGCAATAGTAGCACTATAAATTATGGAAGATTGTAAATCAGAATCTATGAAATGTATGTTTTCCTGTAGCTCACAGACGAGTAAAGGAAAAGTGTGCACTGAGAGAATACACACACACACACACACACACACACGCGCACATGAGTGTGCACGCACACACACACAAGAGAGGAAAAAATCACGTAGGCCCAAGATGCAATCAGATGGAAGGCAGGGAAAAATTAGGTCAATGTTTTAAATGTAATTGAAATAAATAAGTCACACTAGTTTCCTTTCAGTATAGAAATTTAGTTCTAAATTTGAATATGGTATTTTCACTTCAGGTTTTTTCAAAAGATAACCTACAGATTGGTCTCATACATCTGCTGAAATTGAGGATACCTTCTCCTCTCCAACTTCATCAAGTAGCTATTTTAAAATTTTAGTAAATAACTTTTGCCTAAGTGGTTTCTGTACATCATTATATCCTAAGGACCTAAATCAGAATCTTGATCTACTATCTGTTGGCTCTGTCGAGTTAAGCCAGTCAGTTAAACTCAGTTATTATGTGTATCCCACCTAACACTGCTGTGAGAATTAGAACAAAACTGCAGATAGCAGGCATAGCAAGGTGCCTACACTATGTCTCCTCGAAAAACATCTTGTGCTCTCTTCCTCTTTATCCTGGTATCTCCCAGAACTCCTACTGTATCTCCCAGAATTCCTACTGTACCCTGTCTCTGTCTATAAAATACACACACACATACACACACACATTCAATTTATGGAGCCCCCAGAAAATATGTCACAAAACAAGGTAACCTGGAAACTAAAAGAGCAAAAGCAGAAAAGTCACTCTTACTTTTTCCTACCTCTTTTCTGCTGAAGCAACTCATAAAATTTAAGAAGGTCACTGCAACCTTCTTTCTCTTTTCTGAAGACTATCATCTTACAGGTGTCCTCACCTGCACCTGAAGGGAAAGAAACTCACAGAGGGTCCCTAAAAAGAATGAAGGACAAGCTTTTTTTTTAAGTTTCCCCAATTTATTAATTAGATTACAACTCCCTTTGTATAGATATATTTCTACACAACTGTCCACTTTTCATTAGATATAAACATAGACATACAATTCCCTGGCACTTCATTTCTGAATGCTACTGTGATATTTGCAATTTCATAATATAAAATGTGTATGGTTTTCTCTTGTTAACTTGTCTTGCCTTGTAAGGATCGTGGCCAGGATCCTCGTGACTGGTAAGGAAAATACATTAACTTTCCCTCATCTATACAAGCCACCTCTCAAGAAAGTACCTTATTTACTGAGTTATCACCAGAGTCTAGGAATTGCCCGGGATATAGTAAGAATTTAGTATACCTCTTTTAGCACAGATGTTACACTTTCTGTATTGTTTCAAACTACATCTAGCTTTCATTTTCTTGCTATAACGGAACTGTCAACCATGCTCAGACATCACTTATTAATTGCAGCTAGAGCGAAGCTGTTGTTTATCTTGCCTGGATATAGGTATTTCCTCTACAGAATATTTCAGATTATTATCCTCATGCCACTACCTTCTATATATAATGGGAGGTTAATGAATACCCATTCAATGAAGTTTATCGCTTTTGGTAAGTAAATTAATGTCAGTTTCCTTCTTTGTAGAATGGGCAGGCTTGGTTACAGAAGTTCAGGAATACCTTTGATTCTATGCTTGGATTGAAAGGAAAGGTCAGGTATAATTTGTCATTCAATGTGAAAGCTGCGTGTGGTAGTGCACGCCTCTAATACCAGCAATGTGGGAGGCTGAGGGAGGAAGACTGTAAGTTTGTGCCCAGCTTGAGCAACTTAGTGACCTAGCACCACAGCGAACGAATTTTTTAAAGATTTTTTAAAAACTGGGGATGTAGCACAATACTAAGGCCCTGAGTTCAATCCCCAATACTTCAGACAAGCATACAAACAAAAACCAGAAAAACCAGAACACATGATAGACAATATACTGATCACTCATATGCATGCACTCATAGGATCTATCCTCTTAAGACATTTCAGCTAAGATAACAAGAAGAAAAACCTCTTACTCCTATTTCATTCCAGGGAAAGAGCCACATTTCAATATGGAGAGGCACTAATTTTGCTAGGCCCCTGTAAAGGTGAGATGTGACTGAAAACTATGGTGGATGTTCACATTTTTAAAAATGTATTGCAATAAAAGACAAATTGCCTTTAATTCCCTTCAAAATTGCCCCTCTTGCTTTGAATATACTTGTTCCATTGTTCTTACCACTTTTGGAATCAGTTCTGGAAGTCCTTTATTGTGAGTGTCTCTAGGTGCTTTGTTGTGGCTGCCTCTATACCAAGAATCCAGTAAAAGCGTGTATCTTTTATGATCATTTTGACTTTGGGGAACAGCCAGTTGTTGCACAGTGCCAGATCAGATGAATAATAGACAAACCATAATAGGACAAACCATAGTGTTTCCATGAGACCACCATTGTTTGGATGGCACTTGGCAGTGACATTTACCATATTTTTTGCCACATTTTATAAAGATACTTATGAAAGAGGACTCCCAGAATTGCTTCAGAAATTGGCCAGAACAATGAGTTAAATGTGTCCAAAATGAAGAGGATTAAGCTGGGTGTGCTAAACTGGGTGTGCTGGGACAGGCCTGTAACCCCAGGAGGCAGGAGGATCCTTGGGGGTTCAAAACCAGCCTGGGCTACAAAGTGAGCTTAAGGTCACCCGGAACTGCACAGTGAGACTCCGTCTCCAAAAGACAAAAAAAAAAAAAAAAGTGAGGGGGATTAATGGGTATGTGTCTTTTATGATAATACATTTTTAAAATATGTGAATATTCACTGTATATTTTGGTTACATCTTATACTCCCATGCCAGAACAATTTTAGTCTGAAAGCTTTGTAAAAAGCACACCTACATGTAAAATGCACTTCTATTTATTTATTTATTTTCTTATTTATTTATTTTCCTAATGAGAGAAATGTGACAGCCAGGTGAAAGGAACAAGGTAATTCCAAAAGTCGAAAAGTCCTAGCTTTCTCTTGGCAGGAGATTTGGGTAATAGCTTGCCAATTGCTGGTAACTGCTGCCAAAGACCAAGACTGCTGTGTTCCAATTGCTGGCAATGGCCACCTATTGTTTATGAATTTCTGTCTTAGCAGGAGACTGCAGAGAGGGTACTCAGGTCAGCAGAAAAGAGGATTTGGCCAATACTCTCAGTGGTCATTACTGCCTAATGCAAAGAAGTCACATAAGAGTAACCAGAAAGGCAACTATGAAAATTTCCCTGGAAAAGATACCGATTTTTTAGCTACTATATATGTTTAAATCCACAGATTGATATACCCCCTGAAAAACAAATAATAAAGTAACATTATTATCTACTCTAATCATCAAACATTTACAAATCAATAGTAAGCAGCTTGCTGGCTCCTCTCTCCAGGCTGGTGCTCTCTCCATTTAAGGTGCTTAGTAACCGAGGTACACAACAGCTCACACAACTGGAAAAAAGGCCCTTTTGGGAAATTTTCCTTTGGAGAACTCAAATATAGGCACACCAACATCTCTTTTATAGCCTAATTCCTTGGCATTACCTGCTAAGTACCATGTGAAGTGATTTAAAACAAAAATTGACTTTGAATTCTTGAAGGTTTGGTTTGCTCCTTTCTAGTCAAACAACAGCACAGCATCTTAGCTTTAGAGTCTATCAACTGGGACTAATTCCAACTCCATGTTTACAAGCTGATGACTCAGGTCCATTTCTATCTTTCTGAGCCTCAGTGCCCTTGTCTAGAAAACACTGCTTACTATAGCATGCTCCTCCAAATTACAGGAATAAAAGGGCCTATGAGAGTACATGCAAAGCAGTACCCATTACTGAAAAAGGGTAGTTATTATTTATCTCTCTACCCATGGGACACTGAACAAAAACAAACAAAGAAAGAAACAAACAAAAAATCCCATAAGATTTGGGTTTGATGAATCTGGCTTGGAGTCCCAATCCTACTATTTATTTATTGCATAAGCCTGACAAATTATATTCTTAAACTTCAGTTTCTTCGTGGATAAATTGGAAGTGATCATATAATGCTACACATTTCATTGTTATTACAAATATAAAATAATGGATGTAAAGTGTTCTTGGAGAAGATATACTGAAGTACATCTGATTTGTTGTTAACTTTCTGAGACACAATATCTGACACCCAGAATTTAAAGGACAAGAGGGTTATTCAGGGTTCAGTTTCAGTGGATCAGTTCATAGTTGGCTAGCCCTAAGCTGTAACAGCATGGTGGAAGGCATAGCAGAGGAAAGCTATTCACCCATGGCATCCAGGAAGCAGAGAGAGAAGAAAAACTCTGGGACAAAAATACACTCATCTAGGGCACATTCCACGTAACTCATCCCTCTAGCCAGGTTAACCTCCAACAGTACTTGTACTGCTGTGCTCAATAGTTGATGAATCCCATCCACTCTCCCATCACTTTCTAACCACATGAGAATTTGGGGGAATGCTTTGGATTTATATCATTCCTTTTACTGTTATCATCATCATCATCATCATCACCATCATTATCGTCCTGTTCCTTTGCTAAATACCAAAGTCGTAACATTCTGATGGATTCTCTACTGCTGTTTTCTGAGTCCTATTACATAATCCATCTTCCAGCTCACTGGGGCCATGCAACTGGTGATGAGACAAAGTTACCTCTATGGTAGCCTGTCGGTGAGTGAACAGTACAGTCTCCTTCTCCAACATTATAAAACTAAAGGCTCTTTTAAGGCTAAAGCAACAGTCAATGTTTTAAACAAGCTCTTCAGCTTGAAATATCTTAATAAATGACTAGCTCTCCCATTTGTAGCAAAAATGTGTTACTGTTTGTCCTAAAAGAAAATATCCTGATTGTGAAGACATGATTAAGAAAAGAATCATTGGTGAGTCTGTGAGGAAATGGGTACTCAGTCAAATCTACTGCCTTTCCCAGAAGAAGGGGTAATTATGACATTTTTAGGCATTTGCAACTATTATACACATAAAAGAAGTAGTCTCTAATGAGGTTTTCAGGCTGACATGGTCTAAGAACCAGACATTTAGCATTGTGATCTTGGCAGGCTAATTAGCCAGACTTCTTCTCTCCCCACCCCCCCCGCTTTAAAAAAAAACAAAAACAAAACAATTGACTTAGTGTGCTACAGAGAAGGGGACATAAGCTCAATGCCAGTTCTCAATGGTCATTGCTCTTAGCCAATAAAAACTTCAAGTATCAACTTCTCTTGATTCACTATTAAATTCTAAATTCCATACCAAATAGTCCTATAATTAAAAAATAATTGAAGAAGGCATTGGTTTAAATTATGTTTGAAATACTTTCCACTTATGAAAGACATTTCCCTCCCTTTCTTTATTTCTTTATTCTAAAAACAAAAACAAAAATCTGCTTTAAGAGGTCTCTTCTTGAGGTAACTCATGAAGGTTACATTGCAGGTCTCCAGGGCAGTTTTACCAAAAACCCACAAGGCAAGTCCTTCATACAAACTAATTTAAAAAAGTTATTGGCAGCTTTGAAAATGATTATAAGTACCCTAGACATTGAAATGTTAACAGTAGCAGCAGCGCATTTCAGAAAAGCATGTGAATTCTTTCATGTTTAAGCAATATCATCTTGCTAATTTTCTATGTCTGTTGTATTTTTCTTATGGAGAGGAGGAAGATAAATCATGGACTGTCTTAGTTACTTTTTACTCATTGCTGAGACAAAATACCTGATGGTTAAAGCTGGGAAGGAAATGTTCATTTTTTTTAAAGTTTTTGGAGGTTTTAGTCCATACTCAGTTGGCTTCAAGGCAAGGTGGCATGGTGGGACAGCCATTCATGGCCACTGCAAACATCGAAATTGTGAACAGGCTCCACCCCTGGGCGGGTGAAACACTCACACCACCAATCCAGTGCTAGACAATAAAACAATCACAAATGCTAGATTTGGTCAAGTCCATAATTGCATGAGGCTTGGGGGCCACTGACATAACTCATGACATGGACTAAAAAGAAAACCTGTTGATGTCCTTTTACTTAGCCAGAAAAGCCTAAACTAACAACATAGTTGACAGTTACATGAAATTGATATTCCCTAGGAAGGATGACCCAGCATCCAGAGGTTTCAACTTTGTAATGAGTTAGAAAAGCTCCTGATAAGACAGAACAGAACTATTTTTCATCTCCGTTTTCCTAAGGAGCAAAGTGAGGGTCAGGCAAACTAATTAACATGTCACTAACCTAGTAATTAGCTAGAAAAGGGAGTGAGTGGAAGTTAGTTTGACTAAAATGCCTGGCATTCTACAGGAAAGCTTACTTTTTTTCTTAAGCCAGAATTCTCTTTTGTAAACTGTGGTTTTGGCACTAATAACATGATCTCTAAGATCTCATATGGAACACATAATCTATGAATCAAGGTCTCTGGCCAGTATTGCCTATAGATTCCAATCACCCCTGTGTCTGTCCAGCTGCACGGCGCAGAAGACATTCTTCAACCCTTCTTCAGTCATGTGTCACTGCACAAAGCAATGACAATCCAGAAGCCAATGAAATGTTCCAGCCTGGAGACTATTCATGGCTCACTATGCACCATCCAAAGTCTAGGTTGTAGACCAAATTCTGGTTCCAGGGATGCCAGACTTCTGTTCAGATGAAATTACCAGCCTGTTTCAGTGTCTCTTTGCTGATCTATTTTCCCTAAAGCAAGGCAGAGCTTGTACTCATAGTCTGAGGTATCTGCGTATGTATGTGGGGGCAGGGCCAGGGGTAAGAAGAGGAGCTGGGTACAAGTAGAAAGGCAGAAAAACCTGCTCTTCCCTCTCATTCTGGCTCTCAAAGACTCCTAGAACTGTAATTTTAAATCTAGTCTTTCAGGTTTAAGTAACTGTCACACTCAGAATGACAGGCATTTTGTTAACTGCATTTGTTTGCTTGATTTCCTTCCTTTTTCCACTTTATGCTTGCAATATAAGATTTGTTTTCTTTTTTCTTTGGTTCTGAAAATGTTACGGTCACAGGCATGTTTTGCATGTGTGAAATGAAGGTTGCCTCTTAGATTTGAATTTTATATATATATATATATATAGAGAGAGAGAGAGAGAGGGAGAGAGAAAGAGAGAGAGAGAGAGAGAGATTTTCCATGAAAACAGTGTTTTGTATCATTTCTTAAAGAAAAAAAGAAATCTGATTGCCCAATGAACAATTTTAGATTCCATAATCTCTGGGATTAACTAAAGGCTACCCTCTTTCAGACAGCAGTTTCTATTCAGCCACCTTTACTGTTTTACCCTAAAGCATCCAACTAAAAACAGAAGATACCCAATGATTGCTTTCCATGGTGACATTCTTTGACCAGCCTTGATGTCCAGCCCTAATGTTACCTATGAGCCAAGGCAAGCATCTAAGCAAAAGACTCTTGATCCAAAGAGACCTTGAGTGTTAGGTGAATCAGCTCACCTAACAGGATAGTCTGCAGAAATTAATCTAATTGAGTTTATCTCATGAACAACTGTTATTTGTGAAATTGAATGTATAACTCCCAATCTACGATTCTTTCAAGACAAGGACATAGAGAAATCACATGAGCTGGGAGGACAGCCTCTTTAGCTATCTATTTTTTTTGTTCAGAGCCACTGGATGAGTACTGAGTTAAGGGAGGTCTTCCTAA
Source organism: Dolichotis patagonum (assembly GCA_004027295.1). Lineage (NCBI taxonomy): Eukaryota > Metazoa > Chordata > Mammalia > Rodentia > Caviidae > Dolichotis > Dolichotis patagonum. The sequence continues at coordinate 88,938 of PVJX010000703.1, forward strand.
GTGTGCTCATAGCAAGAAAATTACCCTTTCTGTACTCTCCACCTCTCTGCCCTAAAAACCCTTGTTGAAAATGACATCCAATCAGAATACCCTTCGTATATCCCTATCAGAACCTAAATCTTCAAAAGAAGGGCAATACTACTTGTGCTTCACTATGTAAAATCATTTTGTTTTAAGCTTTCAAATTACATTTTATTAGTACATTGCTAATGTTACGTGATGGAGTTTATTTTGGGAAATTGGTACATGCTTAAACCAATTTCGATTTCCTGCCCCTTTCATTCTTTTCCTCTTCACTTATTCCCTCATCTTTTTCACTTGTTTGTTTATTTATTTTTTTAGTTTTTAATCTTTATTAGTACATGTTTAAGTACATAATGATTACATTCCTCATGGGGAGTTTTAAATAGTGAAAACTCCATGGTGATTCTAATTTCAGTTAAGATGGGAAAACATCAGCATAAAAAGTGTGAAAGCAAAATTAATTATAGCCTCAACCTCCCTTCTTCCTTCCTTCTCTTCATCAAGAATTAATCCTCTGGGTACTGTACTACATGTTTAAATACAGAGTATAAACTGCTACTAATATGCCAGGTTAAAGTCTAGAAAATGTGAGGATGTCAGAAAACAAATCCCAGAGAGAAATGAAACACTGTTTTCTTTAGCTTATGATTACCATACAAATAGGCTCTTTCTGAATTTAAATTACAATGAAGGGGCGGGGGAAGAATCCCTTACATTTGCTTAAACAGTGTCAGGGATGGAAGGGCAGAATTTCCTTATACTGCAGTGCCAGGGTCTTATCACCATTTCTGCCGCTTCACATGCAAAAAACCACAATCAGACAACACACTCTCCCTTGGAAACTTGGAAAGTATCATGTTGCAAAACATTACAGCAGATGACGTTCCTTGAATTAAAAGCATAAATCTGTTATCTTCAACCACGGGGAAACGTTATGATAAACAACGTATGGAAAAAATCTCACAGACACGTGGAGAGCAGAGTGAGAAGAAAAAAAAAAAGGAAAAATTGAGAACCTCTTTAAGCATACGTGTGAATGTTTTCACGATTGAAAGCTTCATTTCAGAAATTCAACTTAATTTCAGAATTTCAAGCACATTCAACTGTCAATGTGGATCTCAAATAGGAAAGGTGATTTGTAGGTGGCTGCTTTTGGCATATACAGCATGAGACATTCATCACTACATAGGAAGGGAATTCTATCTTTAAATATATGCTGGGCAAGGCAACTTTTTGAAGAACCCAGAGCACGAAAAGCACTGTACCTGCGTGCCTCTCCACCTCCACATTTTCCTGTGAACCTGCCTTGTCTATGCCTCACCAGCTTACTAACACCTGCTCATGTTTCAAAGTCAAGTTCAAACCTTCCTTCCTCCCTGAACCCTTGGGTTTAGATGGTCAATACACACATTCTGTACAAAGTAAAAATTCAGACTCTATTATTTGTCACGCTGGCAAGTTTAACCAGTTAATTCATCTGATCATTTATTTATTCAGCAAACATTAATCAAACACATACTACCTTTTGGTTAATGTCCAAGGTAAAATACACAATGATATACAGAAAAAAAAATTGAGTGGAAAATCTAGTGAAAATAAACAAACACAATTTTTAAAAATCTACAAATTAAATTGTTAATGTATATGCTTTGCTAGATAATGCTTTGTCCTAAAGAGAGAAACAAACACAGAAAGAGCGCAGAGGAAAAGGGAATTGTGACATGGAGGGCATGTTGGGGGATGACATCAAGGAAGATCAATGAAGGCACCTAGTGAGCCAGTCCTGTGGGTATCCAGGAGAGAGAGCAGGTCCCAGGTGCAGGAATAGCAGGGACAACAGCTTGGGGAAAGGGGTGACAGAATGCTTAGTTGACAGAAGTGAGGAAGGCAGCAGGAGGTAACAGCAGTGTGGCCTGGAGGGGACAAGCAGGGGCAAAGCAAATCTATCTTTGGAAGCAGAGGGAAGAATAGGATCTTTGACTGAGACACTGAACTGTGAACATCTGCAAAGCAGCGAACACTGTAGTATATGTCTCCAGTGGGTGTAAAGATTCAAAAAGACCTTAACACAGTGTTTAGTACCTATCCATCCACTAGGAGAGCATGGTAGTTAGAATGAGCTATACAACATGTAGCTGTGATAAACTGTAGCTACACAAACCACTGTCGGTGGTTGCCTTAATCAGGAGCTTCCTGAGGACCAAGACAAGCTATTCCTCTTTCCTGGTCTCTGGCAGAAAGCATTGCAATTGGGAAGCCCCTGGTGTCTTTGTGCATCCTGAGACCTTTCCTGGCTGGTGACAGAGGCACTAAGCACCTATGTTATTACCGACTCAGCTGAAATCTCAGCTTGCAAACGTGATTTGCTTTTTTAGGATGGGGGAGGAAGATGATGGACACAGTTTGTTCATCACTTTTGACTAGCAGTTATAACAAACTAGTAGTTGTATATTTATCTTTGGGCAGGTAGCTTCTCCTCATCAGCATCTTTTTTAGAAATTTGAACGTTTTCATTTTGAACAGAACCATCTGGGATCCTTTCTCCGTAACATGGCGGACATAGGACTTTCACCTAGACTGTGCACAAGGGGAGGCCCTTGTGCACAGAAGTGTTGGTTTATAGTCGTTCTTGTCTTGACAAAAAGCTAGGATTCAAGGAAAATTAAAAATTTCAAGGAGGGTGAATCTTTATAGACCAATACAAAAGAAATGAATTACCACAAAAGTTTTAACAAAAGTCAGTGGCAAACAGGCTCTGACATACCCATCTTCTCTCTTGAGATACTGTGCTACTCATTCCTAATGCGTAGAACAGTATCTGATTTAATCTCCCCCTTTGTCTGTTTCTCTTCATACTGAGATATAAAACTAATTCTAAAGAATTTTTCCTGAATTTCCTTACATAGACCTTTCTCCTGTAAAGCAGGTTATTCTAAATCTGGCATTGACAAACTGTGTGAATAATCTACTATCAAAAAGCACCATTGAAATTACAATTCACCACAGTTACTATTGTGACTTCTACTAGCAAAAATCAACTCACATATTTCTCTCATTTTTGAAAGCTAAAGATATTTCCCAAATAATTACCTGTTTTCCCCCCCATATAAAGTCATATTAAAATCTAACAGAATGAGAGTGTCACAAAGATAGAAGGCATCATGACATTGTTTTAACCATGCCCAAGCCTTGAACCATTCGAACCTATTAAAAACCTGACACTAAAATCTATTAAAAACCTGATGCTACAACTCCCACAGTATTTTGGTAACCTAGGATAAACTGAATTAAGAACACACTACACCAATGGCTTCTTAATTTTCCTTTATCAACACATGAAATCTACAATATTGTGGGCATTCTCCTGATTTACAAACTGTGAATATAAAATTTCTTTCAATTCCTCAGAAGCAAGGGAATTCAGAAATGACACTTTGAAAACAGCTGAAATATCAAGTGGAAATTTAAACAAAAGTAAGTATTCAGGTGAATTTCTTAAAGGCATGAGCACCTTTTGCTATAGCATTCAGAATTCCCAATGCATTATTAGTGACACATTTCATCAGCAGCCTCCTTTCCTTCCTTCTTTTCTCCCTCCAGCCCTCCCTCCCTCCCTTCCTTCCCTCCTTCCCACTTTGTTAGAGAATTTGCTGCATGTGAAGTTCTGTCCTTGAGATGGATGTTCATTGTCTTATTACACACTTCAGTGAATACTAGTTTATGGTGCCCAATAGGTGCTCAATAAATAATACTGAATGTTAAATGAAAGAATGAATAAATGAATGGAGAGAAGGATTAGCAAATTATTGGTGATTAAGAAAAGACCCTTTCCTCACTCTGAAAATCTTATTTCTCTATGATAAGGATGTGCACATTTCTTAAATTCTGAATAGCCATAAAATAAAAACAGAATATTTGTTTGGTTTTGATTCCTTGTTGCTTCTTTTTACAGCAGTTCAGATACTGGAAACTAGAAAATTGCATGAGAAGAAAATTAGAAATCACAGCTGAGAGAAATTTCATCTTTCACTTAGCTGGCAGGAGTCTATGCAGAGTGAAAAATATAGCTGCAGGATTAATTAATTACATGGAAAGTTTAGCAACTACAATCGGTGTCAAGAAGGCATGCTATGCACACTTCAGGACAAGAGGGTATCACGTGAGAGTGCTACAGGACTCTGAAGGTAATAAGCAATGTGAAGACACAGAAATTGGAACCCAATAGTTTCTATCATAGTCACGGATGAAACCGACGCAGTTTAGAAGATTTATACACTAGAAGCCTCACCCTCCTAGTTTACATAATTTTTTAAAATGAGCTTTTAAAGTAGTTTGTTTTCAACAATTTTCCTTCAGAAGTCAATTAGATTGTATGATTCCACATGGCATGTATACAGAGACAGCTTTTTATCAGTGCAATTAGTCCTGGCAAGGAACTACAAGATTTGAACCCAGATTTAAACGCTGTAATGCCCAGGCACTGGTGTGGCTGCACTTTTACTCTGGGAGAGGAGTCTTCAAGGTCACCTTTTCAGAGCCTCTGCGCTTTGCAGCCTAAATTGCTATTCTAATACCTCAGTTATATGACGTCTCAGCAGATGAAAAGCAGCAAATTAGAAGGCAGAGTCCTAGAAGAGAAAATGTACTGAGAAGAGAAGAGAGTGCTGGCAAGCAGAGCACGAGGGAGGAAGTCCAAATGTGACTGCTTTGAGTGACACCGGACAATAACTAACAACCCAAATGAAACCCTGTATCTGTAAGAAGTTACACAACGTGCAGGTTCTAGTGCAAAATGGGTCAGTGAAGAATTTCTAGGCAGCACCAATGGAGCATCACACCAAGCATGGGTGGGCCCTTCTAAGCTGGGACCGTACTTAACTGGGTAAGTCCCAGCCCCATGAAACCTGACTTGCTTGACTGTTCTGCACACTTTGAAAAATTTAAAGAGACGTTTGATTTACTTTGGAAAGTAGTCCCCAGGTACAGTTGTTATGTTTGTTGGTTTGTTTTAAATTTATTAGGCACTCAAAGGGTTAAACTTTAGTTAGGGGAAAGCCGGTCCATTCCCCTTTTGGGACATACTGATATGGCTAAAATTCCAAAATGAGATTTTAGTGACAAGCTCAGAAGTTGCCCACAAATAAAGGTGTTTCCTTTCTTGCAAGATTTTGCCATGTAAACAGACTACTTGCTCTTCAGGCCTGACAAGTGTCCTGTTTCATTTGTGCTCCTCTCACACCTCTGAGCAGAATCTGAACTCTATAAAATGCTTATGAAATCAGAGAACGATGAAAGTACAAAATAAGTCACTTACAAGCTATTACAACCCAGAAAAGCACTGATAGAGACCTACTCAAACAGCTCTAATATTCCTAAATATATACAGGCAAATGTAAATTCACCAAATATATTTAATTATAAAGTGGGAATTCCGAGACTGCTTATCAGATCCCACTTTACACTGAAAGTCATTTCATTGGGCTTTAAAAGTATTTAAATACTAAAATGTTAGAAATATATCTAAATCAAGTTTCCTAATAAACTATTTTAATAAATTTTCTTATTTCCCGTTCATGGGCATCATTTCTTTGGAAGAAAGCATTACTCACTATGACAAAAAACGATTTAAGTAAAAAATGAATATTTAGGATGCACACAGGCAAGATGAAGTATGTCTTCATAAAACAGGAAATTTTACAGAGGAGAGAAATTTACTTAAATGGTGAGAGATAAAATTGGATTTGTCTTGCTTAACTATGGTATCTGTAATGGCAACAGTTTTAAAAATGGTGCATTAGCAAAGGCTCAGCATTTTCTGTCTGTAATAGTCTATTTGAAATGTAATGGAATTATTTTTCATCTCCTCACTCATGTTTTCAGTGGTTTTCTTTCCTAAAACAACCAATAAATATTATAGCCATTCATTATTGCCATAAAAATTCCACAAAAATTCTTAATATTATTTACTAAATCTGATTTTAAATCTGTGTTACATTAGAGATATTGGGGAGGTCTAAAAGGGTAGGGTCCTTTTTGACTCATTTTTTACACTTTGTATCTGACACTATATGTAATGTGCAGTTCAGATTCACAAAACATGAGCACAAAGTTGGGCATAGTGGCCATGCTTATAATATTGTACTCTGGGAGACTGAGCTGGGAGTCCAAGTTTGAGCACAGCCTGGGCAACTTAGTGACTTAGGAAGGCACTGTCTTAAAGGATAATAATAATAACAACAATAATAGAGCTGTTCAATGAAAAAACTATCAGTTCAATTCCAAGTACTAAAAAAAACCTATAAATACACGAACTTTCAAAGCATTTAATCAGACTAATTATCATCAATTCTGAAGAAAGAATTCTTTATAAGCTAGTCCTGTTAAAAGGCAAGAATTTGGAATGCATTTAATGATAGCTATAATAGAAAATATTTGTTAAGTACTTCATGCACTTAACTTGGTGCTTCATAAATTACATTAGCCCATTTAATCCACACAAATTCTTTGTGTCCCTCATGGGCAGCCTGAGTCACAACAAATTGAGAATTAGCCCAAATTAACCCCATTGCCGTATGGCTAATACATAGATGTCAAGATACTCAATCAGAAGGATTCTTCCTCATGGATCCACTGGGTGAATTTCATAGAGTAAAATTCTGAGAAGACAGGTAGTTTTCATGCATGTATATTTAATACACTAGTGACAAGCACAGTGACTAAAACAGAATAGTTGATTTTTAACAGAACTGTGGAAAAATATCCTCATGGGATACTATGGCTAAAATTTGAAACAGCAAACATTAATAATTAATAAAAAGATTACAGGTTTATTCCAAGCACTTGGTTAATATTATGCTATTTTAGGTCACAACTCACAGAATTCCACAAATAAAAGATGAAAAGTGAACATTAACATCCAAGTAATGTAAATGGAAAGTCCTAGCAACAGCATGACTTTCAGGAAGATGCATTTCACTGATTCCCCTTCCCCCTGAAAAAAAAGTACCAAATCTCTAAAGGCTTCTTGTCGTCTTCAGCATAAGTGCTGCTACCTATATTATGGGACAGCTCTTCTTTCCTGCCCTTCTGCATTAACGGTCTGTGTGGTCCTTTTGCTTATACAGAGAGTTCTGTTTGAAACTGTGATGGTAAAATTACATGTATGCTAGTACTAACGTATATATTAGAGAACACAAGGCCAACGAATGCAGCTGATTGAGGCACATGGTGATGCCTGCACTGGACTTGGAAAGCCTTCAGGATCAAACTTAGTGCTCTCAGTCGGTCTGTCTGTCTATGAATCTGATGGTTTAGCTGCTTCAAGCACACAGGCAGTCTTCTTTCTTGAATTCACAACTCCTCTCTTCTACCACAGCCACTCAGATTACCTCTGAATGTCACTATCACATTGGTAGAAGAGAGAATCTTGGTGCCAGTGTCCACCTCAACCCAATTGACTTTGATGAGGAGGGAAGGGCTGACAGCGTCAAGGAAGAGGGGTGCTGCTGTGGGTAGCAGACATTTGAAACAAGGTGTCTTCTCTCTGATGTGTCAAGTCTAACACTTATTTTCACTACATACTGAAAATATCTTCACATTTTAGGTTCACCATTTTTCTGAGATACCATGACCCAAACAACTGTCTGTCCCATCAGTCCTTTTCCTTTACTGACACTTAGACTGATCAACTGTATTTCTGCACTGTTTCTCCAAGCAATCGCCTTCTTTCCCTCCTTTCAATGCCCCTGTCGCTATCAAGACAATGAGAGGTAGAGATGGTTACAGGACTCTCAGTGGCAAATAAATATAATCCCTACGCCAGCACCCTATGAGTGTCAGGTTACAATGGATGTCAGGTGTGAGCTGAAGATGAAAGGTTATTCCAATCGATTAACAATGTCTGCCAGTCAGAACAGGAAATGGAGCCAGGGTCAGGGACTGACATTTTTGAGTCTAACTTAAGTTCTTCATTATAGAAAAAACTGTTGGCCATTAATATCAAGACTAATTCATGGCAGGAACTGGACTGAAATCCTGATTAATCCAACCATTTTTACTACTAATCATTTCAAGACATTGTACTACTGTTTAATCTCTGGGAAATAAAAACATGTAAGATAGAGAAGTTTCTAGAAACTAGAAAGTGATCTCCCTCTTTAGTCTTATCACATTTGTCAAACACACCTTATTTGGATGACAACACATACAGAAGTCAGTATGGCAGATGGTCTTAATCTTAAAGCTGAACCTAATGAACTTGTAAAATATTATTCACAGCTTGAAATATGAACTGCTTAAGGCCTTAATCATATAATGGGATACAAGAGTGTAAGTTTTGTGAATGTGCAGGTTGTTCCTTAACATTTAACATTTTTGAGAGTATAATATAAAGTACTATATATATATTTTAAAGTACTTTAAAGTACTATATATATTTTTAAATATATATATACTTTAAAGTACTATATATATTTTTCATGACATCTCAATAGAAAGTCAGTTTCTCAGTTACTATAATTATTCTCCTACAATTGTTATCACAGAGGAAATAAGTTCAGAGAGGTTAAGTACTGGCTTTTAAACCCAGAGATGTTTGATTCTCGTGTGTGAGCACTGATGTGGCTTCTTCCCTTCCCAGTTATTATGAATCCAAACTATAACCATGCATGGCAAAGCAGAAAGCAAACATGTGTCATTTGGCTACAAAGTAATGGGACTGCTATCAATACTCACCACATGCTGGTTTTGTAATTTTATTGTAATTTTATTGTAAGAATTTTATCTGCTCTTTTTGAATAATATACCTCAACTTGAATACAATTTATAGATGTTTAAAACACTTATAATTTTATAAGACTCTCAAGAAGCTACAAACAAAGTCACTCAGAGATGACAGAAAGTGACAGGAACAACAAAGTGCTAAAAGCGAACTCAGAGTTCTTAAGGTCAATGATGAAACGATATTTCATCCTTTTGTAAGCATTCAAATAGCAACTTTTAGTGGTTTTTTAAGGCACTTTTAGAGAACTGCTCTACAAGATGGGGAAACAACAAAATTCATAAAACTCTCAGGAGATCCTAACTTCTGAGACAGACTAAACAGCAATCAATAGTAGCTTCATATGACCTTGTGGCCTTACGTAATAATACTTCCAGGTGACATGAGAGCATCATTCAAGGATGGTGTTCTCAAAGTTCTAGAAGGATTGGAATAATTCAGTGCCACAGGAGTCTCTCATCAAACCCCTACTCCTCTGAGAACTACCCTTATAAATTACTAAATTAAACTAGATCACATGTACTGCAAAACAAAAAGCAAATGCAAAACTGTCCAGCTACAATGAGCAATGAGTAGAAAAAGCACTGTTAAAATTCTGAGCATCTGGGCCAGGGATTTAGCTCAGTGGCATAAGTGCCTGCCTGGTAAGTGCTAAGTCATGAGTTCAATCTCTGGTACCAAAAAAAAAAAAAAAAAAAAAAAAAAATCTCAGCAACTGGTCTTGTAAAAAAAGTACTATACTGGAAGTTAGTGAATTCAAATTGTCACTTAATTTACAGTGATTGATATAACAAAGAACTACAAATTTGGTGCCTTAGAACAACAGAAATTTGAGGTGGCTATGATAGCATACACTCATAATCCCATCACTCAGAAGGCTGATGCCAGAAGATCACTGTGAGTTTGTAGTGACATAGTGACAGTCTGTCTCAGGAAAGTAAACCAAAACCAAAACAACAAAAACCACAGATGAAATGTATGATCACTCCATTCTATAGGATGAAAGTCCACAATTATCCACTTAAGTGGAGTATATTTCCTTGACTTTTCTCCATTTTGGGTGATGGTTGGTGACTCCTGGCATTCTTTGGTTTATGGTACCATCATTCAAATCTCTGCCTCAAACTCTAGTCTCCGTCTTTTCATGGCTGTTATGTGGGCTCAGAACATCCTACCCCCAACTGTGGCATCTGGGCATGCTGAATATTTAAGCAAAAGCAATTTGAGGAAATTACAGAAACATAAAGGCCCCTCTGATCATCTCTCATCTCCTCTGTCTTTTGAAGATTCTCAGGTATCAGCTGTCCTACCCCATACCTGAAGGGTAGAAATGTTACATAAACAGCTAAGATGAATGCAACCAAACAGGCCTTGATAAATTCCACTATTACCATTAGATTATACTTCCTTAAGGTCCAATCATATGTTTGCACCACTATTCCTTTTTTATAAAACAAATTTCCTTGTGTTTATGAGTCTTTGTTTCTGAAGATTCCCATGTCACATAAAAGTTTAGTTAAATCAGACGTGGAGGGTAAATCTGTAATCTCAGGACTTTGAGAGACTGAGAGAAGAGGGTTTCAGGTTCAAGCCCAGCCTGAGCAACTTAGTGATTTAGTGAGACCCTGTCTCAAAGTAAAAAATAAAAAAGGGCCAAGAATGTAGTTTAGTGTGAAGAGCCTGCCTTCAATCTCTGGTATCACACACACACACACACACACACACACACAAACCTCATGACTTTAGTTACATAAATTTGTATGTTTTTCTCTTATTTCCTTGCTTATTTTTATGAGTTTCAGTCATGAATTCTGTAACAGATGAAGAAAATACATGGTTGTTTTCTCCTCTACACTATCTTCCCTCTGTGTTCAAATTCCCTTTACTTATGAGGACACTGGTCACTAAATTAGGGCCCAATATCACTGCATTTTAAATTGATTACATCTGAAAAGACTCCATTTACCAAATAAGGTCACATTCATGGGTGTGGGATAGGGGTTAAGATTTTAACTTATCTTTTTGGGGGTGCCCCTAACATACCTGTAAACCAAAAAGACACACCTGACCTATGAAATCTTGGAATCATTAATGAATGTATTGAGTTTACATTTTTCACAATCAATAGCATTTGCTTTTGGCATTAATATCACTAACTAGATCAGTATTGACCAGTTGGGTGACTTTGAGGAGGCCACCTGTGTCCAGTGCTCCAGTTTCTTCTGAGAAACAAGCTGATACATGAGCACAAAACCATGACTCTGGTAGGGAGCAGACAGGTGGTCTGGGATAAGGATCTGCTTCCATCTCCTCTTCACCCCAGGAGATGCAAAGCCAGGGTGTGCCTAGAAGTCTCCATAAAAATAGCATCCAAGAATAGAGAGGCGGGTAGTGGTTTCAATTAAAATTCACTGTTTCCCTCAGAAGAAGGTAATAAACCAATGCAGTAAATTATGGCTGTGAAAATAATGCCCAGAAAGAAGAAATAAAAAGAAATTTATCACCTTAATCAATCTCTTTTCTATTCATCAATACAACTCCATCGCCTACTTTATTTACTTGACCACATCGCCCTCCCAAATAATTCTTAGTAATTTGCAACACCAGCTCCCCTCTTTGCTAAGCTGAGGAGAGGGCTAGGTCTCTGGGAATCAACACCTCTTCTCTGTGGCTCAGCAGGACAGGAGCAGCGTAGATAATAGAGCAGCATCATTATCCCTGCGAATGGGTAGCATACAGCAGCTCTGAGAAATGCCTGCACCACCTACACACCCACGCTATGTGCCCAGCCGTAAACACAGCGTCATTTCCCTGTTTATTATTTAACTTCTGCCTGCTCCCCTCTCTCTTCCCAGAAGTCAGTTTTATAATGAAATAGCATCTAAACATCCTTTCCAAGTTAGTAATTGTGTTAACACAAAATCCAAATCCATTTCTCATAGACAGCAAAACACATACTACAGCTTCACTAGCATCCCTGTCCTTCAGGACTTGCATCTGTTTGGGGGTCACATTACTTCTTGCTACTGATGGGGTACCAGTTCCTTCTTAGCTGAAGTCTTCACAACCCTATGATATATTCAAAGATGGGGATGAGGACCTGCCAGTTCCATGGGGCTTGCAAAGAAGCAGTGCATACTCAGGATATCAAAGACCTCTCAGAGCCTTAATTTGCATATATGACTGCAGAATCCCTAATAGGGGTCAAAGGGACCCTCCCTTCTTTCCACCTACCTTTATTCCAGGAACCAAACAATCCAAATACTTAATCATGAGAAGACTGACCAACAGCAGCAAGATTTGGAACTGCCTAAGCATTTCAAGGGAATAACCCTAAAACTCCCAAAATAATCCCTTCATGTTATTTTCTGGAAAAAAGCTGTTCAAAACAGATTCCAATGAGAATTTTGTTGCCAGCAAAATCCTCTTCAAATACTAAGACTTGAGAAAAAGATAACTTCATACACATTTTTTATGTTTGAAGTTTCCTTATTGTTTGTTCTCTTTTTCTCTAATGAATTTGATTTCAATTCTTCACAAGATCTTTAAAATACAAGGAACCCGTAGTTAGAGGGAAGTGAGGCATAGCTTTGAATTTCTTCCCTTTTTTATACCTTACTTATTATTATTATTGTTACTATTTGTTTCTGGTACCAAGAATTGAACTTTACAACTTCATGCTTGCCAGGCAGGTGCTTGTGCCACTGAGATAAATCCCCGGCCCACCTTATTTCATTAGTAATATGTATGTATGTACAGATATATTAGTTATACACTTTATAAAAATCAGTCTCATTGTGCACAGAGCCAGTATTTGTTTGGTAGGAAACTTTGTAAAAGGTCACATAGAATAGGGTCCTATGAAGTAGTCCACATTAATATGAAGACAATCCCTTCCTCCTCGGGGAATATTTGACAATGTCTGGAGATATTTTGTACTACACAGAGGGTTGCCACTTGCATCACAGTGGCTAAGGATACTGCTAAGCATCTTAAAATGCACAAGATAGACTCCCCACAAAAAAGAGAAAGTATCTAACACAAGCATCTATGGCATCAATGTTGAGGAACTCTGAAATTGGTACTCCCATTAACAACAAGATCAAAATAAAATCAAACCACAAAGAGGCAGAGCCAGAGTCCACTCAGAGAGGGAACATACCCTCCTTTGCTGGATGGCTTTCCCTGGCCCAGCCCATTGCAACTTAAAAAGCCCTATTCCCATCCCCCAGCTCACTTGTGAGTTGATCAAACAAGGAAACACAGCCGCCCCAGGACACAGAGACAGTGCAGATAAGTTCCCTTTGTCCTTGTTCATTTGGAGCACATTCACATGGACGCAAAGGTCACTGCTGAATTTAAATAACCCTGTGTGATAAATCTACATGAACTCGATTTGTTCTACTGGACTTGTTGGATTAAATGAACACAATTTAATGTTCTATAGGACAAGGCCTCCTTTCATGGCTGAAAGAAGGAGCAAGGGTGATTTACAGTTTCATACATACTCATTCCCTGCATTATCTGCCTTGTGCCTGGTACTTATGAATATCAGCTCATCATCCAGCAGCCATTTCTACCATTCAGGAGAATTTAACTTTCCATTAGGAAGCACCTGACTTCAGGAAAAAATGAGGACTACGAGACAATAACAAAAGATTTCTATCATGTTCCCTCCGAACCAAAAAAAAAGTATTTGCATTCTTGTCCATCACCATAATTTCCTTCAAATCTCTATATAATACATGAAGCAAGGTTTTCTTTCTGATTTCCTAGAAAAGACAGTCCTGTAAGTAGATTACCATGAAACATGGCTGTGTAAAACAAAGAGCTTAGCTTACTTAGCATAGTGAATTATTTTGGAATATCACTATCTGATGAACTATTTTTAAATGCCAATATGCTAAAATTGAATAGCATTGTTTATTCATCAAAGTAGGTTTGAACTACACTTAGCAATAAATTATATTGATTCTATATATTTACAAATAATACAAGTATGTCCAAACTTACAGCCTGATTTTTTTTAATTAACTGCTAGTTTTAGGAATTCATATGATATTTTACTCATTTTTTCTTGAAATATAAAAGAAAGCATGAACAGAAAATATATTAAAGTGATTCAGAAAATAGGTAGAGAACACACTTGTAATTCAGTCAGTTCTCAAAATTCCTGGGTGAGTGTTTTGGGGATATCTATAAAACTGACCACTTTTTCCTCAGGTATATCAGAAACAGGTCACCTCCTGTGTTTTCCTTAGGTAACTGAATTCTAGATCCTTGTTCTGTAGGCTCCTCAGTGTGGCAACTTCAGCTTCACCTGGGAACCTGTTAAAAATCCAAATTACAGGGCTCCAGCATAGAAATCTATAGTCCAACAAACTCTCAAGGTGATTATCAGGCTAAAGCGTGGCTTGCATTTTTGCCATACCTCTCATTAACATTAACACTTACCTATTATGTCATACAACATCTACCAAATGGAAAGCCGCTGTCATTTGGACATAATATTTTAATAAGCTATGTCTTCCTATTTTATTAGGAAGAAAGTCTGCACGCCCAAACAATCAAATATAAGTGACATGAGGTGAAATAAAAAAGGCATTCCTGTAGCAGACTCACATTTGAAGATTTCTTCCTTTCCAATGACCTGGGTGGGTGGGTGCAGGCAGCTAGTCCGTGTACAGATACAGGATACTTTACTCAGGTTTATTCCATGATGCTCATGGAAAGCAAAAGAAGTTGAGCTCCACCACCACTGAAATGCAAGTGGTGATGCCAGAGAACGTGACAAGAGCCAGAGAGCGACTCCACTGCAGAAAGGAATTTAGAAAGTTCAAGCCCTGAGAACAATCATCAGGAGATCTAGACTAAGCAAGAATCCTTTTAAACAGACTTTCAGTACAGCATATGCTAATCCTAGATTATGTTTAGCAGAGGCAAAAGAAAGTGTTAAGGGAGCTTTCTTATGTAACCCTTTCTTTCTAAAATAATTCGAGTCAGCCACTCAGAAAGAAGACAAAAATAAAATAAAACAAACTCTCTAAAACCTGATTATTATCAAACTCCCTAATAAAAGAAACATGATGCACACATTTAGTCTCTAATTATCTTACAAAACCCCAGATATTCATGGCCTTTAAATTTCTTTTCTAATCATATTAAATCTCTCAAACTCTTCCAACAGCAACAGAGGGGCTTTCAACTTCACCTTAATTGGCTGCCGTTTCTTGGGTAGTTATCTAGTTTCTTTCTCTGCAGATCAACCCATTTTTTAGGCCTCATATCAGGTTTGTGAAGCTGCTCTGGCAACACAACCCCCCCGATATGTCACCCTTTCACAGCCTGCAGTGTACAGATTTAGAGCATCTGTTCTTATACAACTTACACAGTTGTCCCATTACCAAACTACATGTGTGATGGTCCATCTTCCCATGAGACTGAATTTCCTAATGCAGAAACGGTCTTCTGCTTTATCTCTGCTTCCCTGCCAACACTTTGACGGACAGCAGCACACAGTGCATTTTATGAAACCAAGTGAAAGCCCCTGTGCTGTGTACCAACTAAGGTAAAACATGACTGACTGCCTCTCAAGAATGCCTTTCTCAGGACAGCGGAGTCTTGAAGCAATCTGCTTGCAGTTTACAGAAAGGTAATAATAATAGCTAACCTTTACCAAGGGCTCTACTAAACACTGGCATGTTGGCTTTGTGCTAAGTGGTTTCCCCACTGTAAACATCACTAAAATAAACATTTTCTACTTCCCACCTCTGTTTCCCAACTGAGTCTAGACGATCAGTGAGTGGCCAGTTTGTATGTCTTTACAAGTGCTGGAAAAAAGCACAGTGTTGACCCAGAGTTGGTCTCTCCTCTTTAGACTGTGTGGGCAGACCTCCTGAAGCACGCACCAGGAGCTGGCATTTGAATAAATTCAACTGCTTAGCCCAGAGTTAATAAAGACATCATTGTGCGGGCCAGAAAAGAGCTCTCAATATTACAGTTTCACAATATTACAATTTCACAAGAATCAGTGAAAAAAAGCACAAGACTACTTATTCTACATGATTCTGGGTCTGGACAGAAAAAAAAAGCCAAGCAATGCTTTGGGTAAGAGAACAGGTACTCAATAGAGAAAGCTCTTCATTCTGGTTTAGAGATTTTTTTTATGTCTGCTAAAAGCTATGGACTATAATTTGAGCGCACATTTTAATCATTTTAATATTTATTTATTAGATAGTATATTGCCAAAACAAAACAAAGTTCTATAAATTGCTGCTCTACATACAGAAGGAATTAGTTTTAGGGAATCATCTTCCAGCTGCAAAGAAATCTGAAGCATAAATCTTTCTTAAATACACTGCTTAGCTATATCTCCTACTTTATCACTGAACAATGTTAGGTTAATCTAAATATTTCACATAAACAACTTTACAGATACACGAAGAAATGTCAACAATTAAAGATACTATTAGAGAGTTCACTGATCTGTGTAGACAGCATGATACCTAGAGAAATATGGTGAGCAAGAACTTCACCGGCCTGGTGGTTCTGTGTGACTTGGGAGTGTAGCTAAGTGATGGAGCACACACCTTGCATGCCAAAGGCCCTGGATTTCATCTCCAGCTTCCCAACAATAAAAGGAAGAGAAGAAAAACACTGACATAGAAGTGCATGATTCTTTTAGAACTTTGTAGATTACCAAGGGCCTGAAAATATACCATGACATTCAGTTTCAAGAGCAACCCCTGTGGCGTAAGCAAGGTCATTCTCATCTTCCAATGAGAGGCCACAGAGATTAGGTATGTTGTAATCAATGTGAAGCAGATAGAAAATGGTATGAACATCTGGGATTTTACCATGCTGGGACTATGATTAGCATTTCACATGAGGACTCCCGACCGCCTTGTAACAGACTTTCCTAAGTCAAAACTGAGGTTCTATAGTTCGGCCAAGGTTATAAAGCTGATGTAGGCAGGACTGTCCAGTTTAGTCTGTTTGCCCATTGTAGTTTGTGGTGTTTTGAGATCCAGGATTATTTCTTCTTCTTCGTGTTCATCTTCATCTTTGTCTTTGTCTTCTGTTTCTGCTTCTACTTCCGTTTCTGCTTTTGCTTCTGCATCTGCTTCTTTTGCTGCTTCTGCTTCTTCTTCTTCTCCCCTCACCCCGCCATTTTATTTTATTTTATTTTATTTTATTTTATTTTATTTTATTTTATTTTATTTTATTTTATTTTATACTTTTTGGTACTATGAACTGAGCCCAGGGTCTTGTACTTGCTGGGCAGGCACTGCATACCTGAGCGACATACCAAGCCCCAGACTCAGGATTTCTAACCCCCAATGTTACTTCTTTCATGAAGTCCTCTCTGAATATCACCTTCTCTAATACATTATACAGCAAAGCTTTTTATTATTGCACTGCTTCACTATATAAGTATTTAATTATTGCATTAATCTCACACTACTTTGGATTCTTGACCAACTGGATCATATCTTTAGTTTATAACTTGTTTCTTAGCTCTTATAAGAAAATCAATAGGCACAGTAAATATTTCGTAATTGACCAGATGGATAAATAAAAGCCAGTGTATTTTTATTGCTATGCATTGGAAACTTCCAAAGCATACTATATGTTTCTTTCATAATATTAGACAAGTAAGACAAAATGTCATTCTTGGCACAAATACTTTTTAAGAATCTACTGCAATAAGAGAGGAATTGCAAATATGATCAAGACCTTTATTACATGTTACATACAAAGCTGTGATAACACAGGGATTTCTAAAAATACACATTCAAACTTAAAATTGTATTTAAGAAAGTTTTGGTTATATCAACATATGCCTTCTCTCCATACATTGCATAATCTAATTCTTCACATCCAGAACAAATTCTTATCTTTGACAGATTTTTGTTTGTTTGTTTTTAATTTTTCTGTCCTAAGCCCAGCAAATGAACAATGGAGACTGCCATTCTGCAATTTCTTTTTAATTAAAAAGAGGGTTTTGGGGACTGGGCCTGCTGTTAATGACTCAAGCTACAACCGGAACAAGATGAAAGAAGTCCACTTAGGCTGTCTCAGACTTCACCAGGCTGTGAAATGCAAAGACATCTGCATCCTCAGCTTCTTTATTGAGATGTTTTAACCCCTTTAATCTTGTTCCTCCATCTCTCTCTTGTCCCTACCTTCATTGTTACATTAGCAAAATGTTTAAATTCATTTTTCTGTCTCCACATTCCACAGAGCACTTTGTCATAGCAAAGGAATGAACCAGAGAGAGCGTCCTCGGAGAGTCAGTGGTTGTCTCTTGGGGTGCATAGGGACTTTTGCACCCTTAGTGCAGCTCTGGAAAACTGGGCCAAGACCCTGTTCTGTGAGTCCTCTCTAGTACATCAGATCCTGCCAGCAGATGACTACCTTGTTTTATAATGAAACATAAGTGAAATACTGAGTCAACACAATACAAATGCCATAGTCTCCTTAACAGAATGATTGACACACTGATAATTAGAGAAAATCACGTTTCCAAAATTCTGGCATTCTCTTTAAATTATGTCAAGGGGAACTGACATTTATGGAATGCTTTAGGTCAGCTGTATGCTTCTACTTTAACAAATAAAGACAGGAGAAATAGCTTTCACTTCTATCAGTAGTTCACTGAGAAAGCTGTCAGTTCATACCAACAACAATTGACCCAGCCTTTGACCAGGATCAACTAGCTTTTGCAAGGCAAAAAACTTACATTAGTCTAAAGTTCAATGAATTAAAACCCCACCATCACAACTCTCACTATTTTACTGTCATGTTTAGATTTAAATGTGGCAGATCAAAAGAAAGCAGTGAAACGGTGATGTTCACTTTGCAAGGAATCTTCTCAGTGTAGACCCTTGTCTCAGAATGCATTCAGTCAAACTCTATACATACTTCTGATCCTTAGAAAAATAAAGCAAGTTTTCATTATAATCTTCAGAAAGATTATGAGCAAAAGCTCAGAAAATTAAAGTGTTGCATATTTTATGTAAAGTTTAGAACACTAGAAGTTGTTTAGAATCTTGACACTTCATTGACAGTATAGGAATTACAAAATATCTGGAGTTTATGAATTAGCCTTTAATAGGATCATTTACAACAAAGTGGGCTAAGGCCAAGGCAGGGAGAAATTCCTAGAAGTGGAGACCCAGCAAAGACAGCCAGTCCACTGTCTCCCAAGAAAGAGATGGGGGTGTCAGCTACCAGAGTGGCTGAGGAACCACAGTTTATTATTATGAGTAAAGCATACCTCGGCTTTCTGTGAAAGCCTCTGATTTCTATTAGAACATTTCACATCTATGTTAAGTGAAATTAGAACACATCAAATAGGAGGAACACTCAGAAACTTCTCTTAGAAAGGAAAATATCGATCACTGCACAATTAAGATAAAAAAGCTGGTGGAACAAAGGTCAGGCTAAACTTAAAATTTAGAAATTGGACTGCAACTCTTAAAATACTAATCATAAAATAATTCCCTTACCTGTTTTGATATTGATGGCAAAAAAATTCTGCGGATTTCCACTTGTAATCCTGTATGTCAGTTTTTCATTGGAACTGGAGTCAGGGTCTTCAGCTTGGATCTGAATGACAGATACATCCTTGGGTGAATTTTCCATGACAACAGGATAATAAATCGGTTCCGAGGTCAGGGGGGCATTGTCATTCACATCTTCAATTTCAATGTAGACCTCAAGGGTGGAATAGAGTGGAACAACGCCCCTGTCTGTGGCATACACTGTCAGCCAGTATGACCCCGTTGTTTCTCGATCAAGAATGTCTGCAGCAGTGATGACCCCTACAAGAAAATGGAGAAAGCGTGATGGCTACAGCAGAGTAAAAGACATTAGGTCAGTCATCCAAAACTCCAGAGGACCACACTACATAGTCTTGGCACATGGAAAAAAGTCCATAATAGAAAGTGAAATTAAGATGCTACACTGTACATAAGAAAATTACTCTTCTGCAGGACTATATTAAACAGCTTCCTCACAAATACTTCATCTGAATGTTGAAGCCAAGTGAGTGACACACACATATACACATGCAACACACACACACACACACACACACACACACCCCACAAAGAAGACAGCACGTGGAAAAATGGGAAAACAGTGGGGCTGAGTCAAGGGTCAAAGTATTTCCTGTGCTGTATAGGAAATCAATACATATCAATTTAATATCTTCATGTGACCTGATACCTGATTTGATTTTTCAAGCAACAAAAAGCTTTTTTAGGGTAAATTATTTTATCTATTCACAAAAATTAAAAAGACCTTTCAAATGTTCTTTTGATTGTCATATTTCGCTGCAAAACAAATGTCACAGTTATACTTTCTATGTAAGCTCTACATCCCTCAGAAACTGTGCAGAAGTACCTAAACAAATCCTGATATACTTTGCTAGACACTTATGGACAATCATTGTAAAGGAGGAACACAAATGCCAAATTTGTTTTCTCACACTTCTCCCATTTTTTTAACACCAACCAAGAAATCATGTGGATGCCAAATAGTCAAGAGAAAATACAGTGCTTTTGTTTCTCTTTTCAGCCCTCACTCAAATTACAAGGCTTCAAAAATTTACCACAGGGAGAGGGTCATAAGCAATGTTCATCATGATGGAAAATTCTGGGTTCAGCTTATAAAATCTTTAAAAGCAGTCAGGATGCTTATCAAGGTGTGAAATTCACATAAATCCTTACACCATAAAAGTCTTAAGTAAAAACTCTCCTAATCCTCTGTCTTCTATATTTCTATTATACATTTACCTACATTAAGCACATAGTTTGGCCTACAGACCAAGAGAATTGCTAAGATTAGCAACTAGCAGAGAGGTAAGCATTTGTCCAAAAGCAATTCTCCATGCTGGAGTGTTCAAAGTTGATTAAAATAGAGAATAATTAAAATGTTCAAAGGAAGACATTGAATTGATGTTGGAGTTTTAGCTCCAAAATTATTCACCCAAGAATCTTGAATCATGAAATGTCCTGAGATAAGACAATCTTAGATATTCTCAATGGGAATAAATAAAACACAATAGGCTCCTGTAAAATCACAGATGACACTTTGATTTCATAACAGAAATACTAATATGATATTAGAAAAGTATGTACTGGAAAATAGAATTAGAAAAAGAGAAGTAAAAAGAAGGTATTATAAACAGTAATGTACATCCAATGATTGAGTAATAGTTTTATAAACTCAGTTGAAACAGAACAGAGTGCAAAGAGGACATGAAGGTGCAGAGAAGGCTCTGATGCCTGGAAACCTGATGAGATGTGAGTGTTTCCTAGAATACACAATAGGCACCTATCATGGACACCATGGAGTCACATGGTGTAACCTAAGTCACAGTCATGCTCAGTAGTACAACCAATGAAATCAGAGCTCTGCCAATCAGAGAGTGAACAAGTGACAAAAGATCAGGCAGTTTTTGAACTGGAGTCGCAGTAGGCAGGTATGGGCTAGGAGGAAGAACGCAGGAAAAACAAAAAATAAAAACAAAACAAAACAAGCTCTGCAGATGCCCTGAAGCTCCTCTTGACCAAATCTGTCTATTCAATTCACAGCATCTACTGATTCCTTTGCTGGACACTGGGGAAAAACAGATAGATGAGAATGTCTCTGCTCTCGGGAGATTTGCAGTCCACCCAGGTTGACAGGTCTCTAAAGATGAGCTCTCTACTCAAGAGATGACTTCATAGTCAGCAGCTGGGAGGACATGGTTTCATCTGGGTTAGATTTACATACTGGGAAAGAGAAAGAGTTTAGAACTTGAAGGGGACAGGAGCAAGAGAATCAGCATTTTTGGAGGATCTAAAATGTGCTATGAGACTTGCAACACAACTTCCCTGTGATAAAAACTTTATAGTTCTCTTATAAAGGCTCCAAGTTGATAACTTGCCTAAAGTTCCATGGCTAATTGTAAAACCCAGGCTTACCACCCTGGAATGCTTCAGTCACAAACATAGGCCCCATTACCTACTACCTCTTTGACTCTGGTTTCAAGAATCTTGATTTCCCATCCAGCTCTCAGTGTTATGGTGATCATCGCAAGTATGGCAAGAATGTGGCAAGATGCTAGCAGCATACTAGAGGCTGAGGGCATACTAAATCTATAAGAGTCAAATACATCCATTCACACTCCAGATCGGAGGGCAATCCTGAGAAGACAGAATTTGGGATGGGCTGTTATTTTAGATGTTTCTTCTTTGTTGATGCAGCATGGTGGCATTGTCATTGTGAATTAGCAATGACATAGCCTTTCAGAAAAGATCTAGCATTTTTGGAGAATAGCAAAGTAAGGTTACTAAAAGGAGAACATAACCCAATAAACAGCAAAACCAAAGCAGCTGGGGCAGCCTTGTTTGCCACTGTGCCAGAAGACAACAAATGCACACGCACATGCATCTATTCAGATTTGAGGTCACAGCATTGATCTGTGGCCCTAGGAAGTCACTTAGGCCTCTCTCCTTCCATTTGTGATACTACATTATAGGCTTTGGATGTTAAATTCTTTTGAGAAGTTCTTGCATGAAATACTTCCACAAATTAAAATATCTGGGTAGATTTTTACTCTATTTTTCAATGAATGATCAGACAAATATGCTAAAAATTATAGTTAGCTCTAATTAAAACAAAATGTGAATATGGCTATTTTTAACTCAGTGACTAAAAAAGTACAAATGAGAATCTTGGAACATGGTGTTCAGGCATCAATTTTGTGATCCAAAAATCTGAAGCCAAAATTAAAAGAAAGACTCGTATATGTTAATTATGATAAGATTTGTGCAGATTCCATATTAATCATTGAACATCAGTGTCCACTGTCAAGATTCCTCCCTCCTTCTAATGCTGATCACCAAATCAAAGCTGTAAATATACATGCATATGGCCATTCTTTATCTGACTCCCACTTCTGAAGCTAACCAAGGATTGTGAAAATGAAAAGTCATGAACCTTCAGCTTTATGACTACCAACATGCATTCTTCATTAGCTTTTTTTAAATCTAGCATGTAGTAAACTGTTTATTGAAAATAAAAACAGTAAATTTTGATAATCAGGAAACTAGAACTGTACTAAAGGCAACATACTCATTATCCATAAAATATCTTTCTTCTCATTTTTAATCACTGGGTCCCAATTTTCCTTACCCTCAGGAAACGACAAAAGAGCTTAATATCACTATAGATTACTATGTGCTTTCTAAAATTGTATAGAAGTTGAATCACACAATATATAATCCATTTTCTGTTTACTTTCAATAAGGATAATTTTTGCGAGGTTCACCAAGGGTTTTTTTTGTGTGTGTGTGACAACAGACTATTCCTTTTCACTGGCAATAGTCCATGGAAGGGTTCTACCACGAAGATTTTTAACCATTGGCCTGATGCACATTTCCATAGCTTTCAGTTTTGACTTGTATCACAAAGCTGCTGAGGACATTCACATGCAGCTTTTATCTGGCAGTATACTTTCATTGATCTTAGTAGTAATTTAGGGGTAAAATGACTGTATTTCCTAGTAGATGTATAATTGTTCCATTTTACATTTCTACTAGCAGTAATACAAAAAGTTCCAGTTGCTCCACATCCTCACTTATGGCACTTAGGAAGGTTTAATTTTCTTAATTTTAGACATTCTAATGGTGTGTGATTGGATTTCAGGTTTTAATTTGCATCTTTCTGATGATAGTGAGTATGTTTAACAATGTTAAAGTGGGTGACAGATGCAGAAGGAAAACTAGTTAACCCCAGATTGCACAACTTAGCAATTTAGCAAGAACTCATTTCAAAATATGCAACACAATGTCTGGAGCTGTAGTTCACTGCAACGGCCCTGGGTTCAATAGAAAGTTTCACAAACATATGTTAATATAAGAGTCCTGATAAATGTGGCTATGCAGTAAGCCTTGAAATTGAGAAGTGTAATAAAAAATTTAGAACATGTTTAAATTAAGAAAGCATCAGCACAATTAAAATAAGGGGAATAAATCCAGATGCAAAGTGTCATAAATCTTCCAGTTTTACTCTTATGTGTCAAACTGTAAGGGTATTTCAGATCTTTTGTTTTCCATATAAATTTTAGTGTAAGTTTTAAAATTTATTACAAATACATAAAACCAAGTAGGATGTTTATTGGCATTTACATTGAATCTATAGATCGATTTTTAAAGAACTAGTAACTAGTAGCCGGACAACTTCAAGTCTGTGAAAATTATATTTCTTTCCATTTACTTACCTTAATCTCTATTGCTGTTATTAACATATAAAAGATGCTGCATCCTTATTAAAATTCCTTAGTTCCAGAAGATTTTTTATAAATTCTGTAGAATTTTCCATATAGATAATAATAATATCCCCAAATATGTAAAGTTTTACACCACTCCCATTACTATCATCCACAGCCATCATTACTTACTTCTTGCATACTTGATATAATAAAGGTAATAAATGCATTTTTCATTAAGAATTTCAAATCTTTGATTCATTCAACAAATACTTAATATTGGAAACACTCCTGATGTAGTTATACTTTCATTTCCATTCTGAACACAGAGAAACTAAAATTTAGCTTCACTCAGCCGGTAATTATAATCTCCAGTGCTTCTACCTTGGACTGTCAGACTTGAGACAAGTTGTAAACCAGAGCTGTATTGTCTCCTTCCCTTAATCTATTAGATCTCAAACCCACATAGGAGTTAATATTCAAAGTTCTTCTCCTCTGATAGAGAGAGGACATTAATTGAACAAATATTGCAGTATTCAGTTAACCTATTTTGTTACGGGAGGGTCTACATACTGACTACAGAAATCATATAAAGATACATCTAAGTATATCTTTTTATGTGCTTTAGCATATACATATGAAAAATAAAAACAAAACTGATGAGAATATGCTTTTATTTGTTAAAAACACGTGGAGTATGGATGTTATTGACATGTCTTTGGTCCGTTACCAACACTGCTCTGCAGTATTCATCTCGAGCAAGGAGTCTCCTTTTATCTGCCTGGTAACAGAAAGTAGGCTCTCTAAGGGCGGAGCGTCTGGTTAACTGCGATGGTGAACTGCCCATGGTAGAGTTGGGCACATAGCACTCAGTGAAAATATGTACATGACATTCAGTCAGCAATAAGCTAATGTACATCACGGAATCAATCGAGCTCACTCAGTCAGATCTGAAAAGGATTTCAAGGAGGACTAGGAGGCTGGGGATTTAGCTCAGCGGCATAAGTGCCTGCCTGGCAAGCTCGAGGTTGTGAGTTCGATTCCCCAGTACCAAAAACAAAACAAAAACAAAACAAAGAAGACTAGGTAAGACTGATCCCTTAAAGAAAGCAACCCCTAGCCACAGCATCTGTGACTCAGCACCCAGTGTCCACACTGAGCCAGGTGATGGGCCCGCAGTGGTACACTAGGCAGGGTCAGTAATGCAGACTTTTTCACACTGAGGCAATATTTTTGTCTTTGTAACTTCAGATGCTATTTTTAAATGTACCACCACTAAAATCTCTAGATAAAACAGAACAAGTCTGCAAACAACTTTTCACACATGTTAACTCTTCAAATATCTGAATACGACTATGTCTTCCAGGGTTTTTTCCCTCCAGTCTCAGGATTCCTTCTTCACGTCCCTATTGAGCCCCAGTTCTAACTTCATACCACTCTGCCTCAGAACCAATAGGATATGATCTCTACCCATTCGCAAATGGGCACTAACTGGAGGTATGTGTGGGTTTTAAATAACATCTCACTAAAAATATAAACCCAACCACAGGGAGCTTCTAGCATGTTCCAGGCAGTGCTGCTCAGTAGAAAGTATTCAACTGCATGTCTCAGACAGAAACACAACCCCTCCCTCACCAACCACTGAAGAGTCCCAATAGATTCTATTGAAAAGTTGAAATTTTGTCTTGATATTTATGAAAATGTCATTAAAAAGTTCTTCAGATAGACATTTGAGATTTTTCATGCTTTTTATTTTTGAGAAAGGCTTTCATTTTATAACTCTGAAAAATAATTTAACATTCTGAGTGATGTACGAAACACTTTTTATAAAACATAAAAGTGATAGAATCTTTGCAAATATGTACTAATGGAAATTTTAAAAATTAAAACAAGTGATAGAATCATTATTATTACTCCTTCCTTAAATTATATTTTAAAAAACAGTTGTTAACCCAAAAGGATATAAATTTTGATTTTCTATATAACCTTTACTTTCTATATAATAAAGGTAATACTAGACTGTAATTCTTAGGGAATCAATATTTAATTGTATAAGTAGTGTACATATACAGTTTTTATTTCTGAAGAACTGTGCACAGCTTGAATTTGAATTAGTTAATACCAGCTTGAAATAGATATTAGCTATAATTGGCTCTTTTTATTCTCAACTAAATATTAGAAAAATATACATGTAGATTGTACTTATTCAATCAGCTCTAATATTTGAGATAAATGGGAACAAACAGATGGAGTTGTTCATAATCAGACACATGTTATATGCTGGTTACTCACTGGTATCTAGCCATGTCCCCATATGCTACATGCAAAGTCTCAAACGACACTTTGCTACAAAAAATGACACCGAAATACCCACAGAAGATCTAAATAACCTGTGTACACATGGTTTAAGGAATGCTATGGGGGTCTTGTGCTTATCTCATGATGAAAATTATCCTATTGAGATAGGTATGGCAGTTAGAAAAAAACAATGAACTTAAAAAAATAACACTTTGATGTTATATGCTTTGCAAGTGACTTCACTAGAGTCTATATAGGTGTAATATATATATATATATATATATATATATATATATATACTTCTAATCATTCAAAATACTAATTCTCAATTCTCACTGCATTGATATTTTTCCTTTTTATTCTGAAATAATTACAGATTTAAAGTAAGGTACAAAGAAATACACAGAGTTCCCTGCTCATTTCACCCAATCACTCCCAATGTTAACATCTCAGTCCATTTCTAAATTGTTTATTTCTTAGTTTTTTATTTAAAGAAAAGAAGAAGAAGAAAGAAAGAAAGAAAAAAACCAAACAAAACAGAAAGAGGGTAGCAACAATACAGAATTCCAAAGGGGAAAGAAAAAAAAAGAACAACAACCACAACAAACACAAACAAAAACAAAAACAAAAATACTAAGAAATCACCACTTGATAAGTTACATACTGTCATCTTTGGAAATAATTGTTCAAGTTACAAAGTTAAAACATATAAAGTACACATTCAAACAATGAAACTGTTAACGGTTCTGCTCAACATTCTAACAAAAACAGTAATATGGTTAAATTGTTTATTTCAAAAACCAAAGGCTAACTAGATTCATTTTTGAAAGTACATAGAAGCTCTTCTTCATCTCCAGCTTTAGGCAATGGTTGCTGATCTCCATCAATATCACACAGATACTATTTTTCTTTCTTTTGTTACGCATTCCTGGACCTGTATAAGGCTCACAATGCTGTAACAAGGAGCACTGCTCAGCATAGAATGTATGGTAGCAGTTAATGGAGAATAGGAATTTTATTCTCATAGAACCAAATGGTGTCACTCCAGGCATTCTAAACTCTGTACCTGCCTCCAGTCTGAAATATAAGATACACCTGTGATAAGCTGAATTGGAAAGAACTAAGTCAGTAAAGAAACTGCAGGTGGAGAGAATCTTACGTTAGATGCTTATAATGATTCAAATAATTTTTGTTTATACATATTACACATGCATATACTTTTATATACTTTATCATATATTTCCATTTAGGATATATTTAAAAATACAGCTTACTACACTATTTTAAATGGGACTTTTTAAGTGAGTTACCCAGCTAACCAAGCATCAAAGTCAGGCGTGGAATGGGGAACACAGGTAGGAGCCACATACTCCTTGGATTCCCTAAAGTGTGCCACTGCCAATCTATCCATGTGTGTGCATTACCATGACAAAGAAGGCAACTGCAAGCCCAATGTGCTCCTCACAGTGGGTTAGGATCAGCTCACTGGTAATAGGAAATTCAATAGTGCCATTATTCTCCTCAATTTTAAGAGTTGCTGCAGGTTGTTAATCTGAACGCAACTGTCTCCTGGGAAGATTCTCAGATGTTGGATTGGTTTGAGATTAGGCAACTGGAGGACTGACTCCAACTCCTTTCCTTTGTGCACATATGCACAGGGCTCTCCCTCCACTCTGTCACCCTGCATTTGCCTTTCTTTCCTCAAGCCTCTAGGATTCCAAGAGCCCTCCTCGCCAAAGGAGCTGGGGTTATGGTCTACCTCTTCTGCTTTTTGTCTCAGCACATTATTTTTGTCCCTCTATTACGAGTACACTGCTGGTAAGGAAATTTTTGTCTCATTTTTCTTTACCCTAGGATGGTGGCTGGAAGTTTGGAATGCTATACATGTTGAGTAAGTACACTGAAGATAACATTAGGTCAGTTCAGGTAAGTGAGGTGAGTCCGTGCCATTCGTGGACTGCAGAGGAAGAGAACCAGGTCTCACAAGGAGCTGATCCCAGTCTGGAAACCATATCATTTTCATTGTTGGCTTGAGTTGGGGTTTATTCTCTTTTGTTTTGTTTGATTATGTTAAATCTGGTGGCATGAGCAGCTATTTGAAAGATAGCAAGACATATTATGGTAGCCATTTTGGATTTATTATTAGCTTATTTTGAAGTTCTTTATTGCATTTATTGTTTTGTTTTCATTGTTTCTATTGTATTCTGTTCTGTTTGATTTTTACTATGTCCGAAGGTAACTGCAGCTATTTTGAAGACAACAAAAGGTATTATGATAACTACTGCTGATTTTGTGAGGTTTTGAAGTCCTGTATCACTTATACTGGGTTTTTTTAATTGGTTTTATTGTTTTATTTTCTTTGGTTTTATCGTCTTTAGAATAAAATATAATTCAGGCAAGTGAACTGGCTTTTCAAAGACAAATAAATAGCTGCAATAGAAAAAAATCAAAATTTGATTCAGCTAGACATTTTTCTGCCTTGTGATCACTAAATAAAATGGGAGTAGATTGAGACTGTAATCTATTTTTAGGAATCCCTGATATATACATATATATATATATATATATATATATATTATATATATATATATATTATATATATATATTTCAGTTTAATAAAAGTTAGGGACTGAAATTCAACTGCTTACCTCTGCATTATCCTATTTAATAAGAAAATTTTCTTAAATTCTTGTGCAATTGCAGGTTGTCTCTCTTGCTACCTTGAATACAAATGGATTTATGGTAACATCATCAAGCCCCGAAGCAAAGACACAGCTTTTATGGAGACATCAGCTGATTTTATCACACACTTAAATGCTGCCCTGGCCTCAGGTCCACACTGCGGGCAATCAGGCCCAGCGTCTCCAGGTTCCCCGATAAAGCACCAGCAAAGTGTCCTCCACTGCCTCTCATCCACCGAGTCACAGCCACCCTGGACACATGTTTTCCTCTGTTCCCTCCATGCCTCATACTGAGGACTGCTGATTAGACATCTTTCAACTTTGCAGAAGGCAAAGTCCAAAACATAGTTGCTGGGAATGATTACATACTGAAATGCAAAGTGACGTCATTTCATTTTAGGCTAATAT
The DNA here is from genome assembly GCA_004027295.1 of Dolichotis patagonum. NCBI lineage: Eukaryota > Metazoa > Chordata > Mammalia > Rodentia > Caviidae > Dolichotis > Dolichotis patagonum. Next base: position 118,390 of record PVJX010000703.1, read on the forward strand.
TTGTGTTTGTGTAATTTTTAATACTTTACTGTAGAGGAAATGTGAAATTTTTTTTAAAGAAAGCACACATTGAGTTGGGGGTGTCGCTTAGTGACATAACACTTGTTTAGCATACATGAGACCCTGTGTTCAATCCCCAGCTCTACATTAAAAAATAAAGTAAAAAAGGAAAAAAAACCCTGTCTTGGTTAAAAAAAAAGCACACATTACTTTATGCTCTACATATATTGTTAATATCCTTAGTGTATATACTCTATTTTGTATTATTTTGACTCCAAAGTTACATATTTCTATGTAATTTGGGGACCTTATCATTTTATATTGAGCATTTTTCCATATTAGTACCCATATTTCTTTGTGATTCATTTTCAAGTACTATATAGTGATGTTCACTTGCTTACTAGTCCAGGAACAAACAAAAATGCAAACTGATGTGTAAGAATTTTCTGTGTTCCATCACTGTTGTGTACCCTGTACAAGGGGCTTGCACATATTAGATGCTTAAATAATAATGGTTTAAATACTTAAATGCTGTTTATTATTTATTAAATGACACTTCTCTTGCTAGGTTATTTGTTAGGGCATTTAAAAATATTTTTAATTGTTATAACTCAGTGTTTAAATGAATATTTTGTACCTATAAGATTCTGAGTTAATGGGCTAAGGAATGGATACATTATAAAATTTGACCTAGCTGCTTTCTAGAAATTATTTACCAATAAAAAGGATATACCAGTTATATTGCTAGTGGTAGTTTCTGATCTTTGTGATTTGTATTATTAATTGGGGAAAAAGATAAAAAATTTTTAAAAATGCAAAATGCCATAATTTACCACATAGAGATGTGACAGCTAACCTCATAAATCAGCAACTTTAAATCATTTTTTTCTGTGTTCAACCATTTAACCTCGTGACAGAAAAGCCATGACTTGTGTGACAAAACATCTCTCTGTTGACAAAGAGATGGTGCTGCAAACTCTGCTATTAGGAAAGCTTTTGTTTGAGGCGTAATTTTAATTAAATTAAAAGTTGTCCACAGAACCTAATTCTTCAAGATCAAAAAATGTAAGGTTTTAACATGAAATATCAGAATACAATCTTTTCAAATAAGCACATCTTAAGGTGGATGTGCTGTAACATGTTAGGTGTACTTTAATCCAATTTTTAGATTTATTTATGACCAAGTCTGCAACTTTATAACAGCACAGTGTCTGGGGTCTCCAAGCCTTTAGACTAGGTATTGAGTTTTGCTTAGCAAAGGCTTTTTTTTTTCCTTTTCAGGAAGTTACACTTGGAAAAAATCGCTTAAACTGAAATAGAAGGTTTTGCGGGCACGCTTTCTGAGTGTGTTTCCACATCTAGACGCAGAAAACACACATTTATTCCCTGTATGGGATAGGATGGCAAAATACCTGCTCTTAAAAATGGGACCAACTGACTGGAACCTCCTTCTTTTTATGTTGAAACTGTGGAAATTTTCTTTTTCCGAGATTTCTTTTCTCCACGGCAGAGGGAACAGTTTGTCATTTTTCCATTTCTCCCATATCTGATAAGAAAACTGTAAGTTAAGCCACATCCACAGATACAAATCTCATATTTACCATCCCATAAGAAGTAACAGCCTTCAGTAACTTTCCAATACAATAATGAAAGTGTATAGCTCACAGTATTTTTTCTCCAGTGAATGCATTCTGACTTTCACAGCTGATCTGATATTTACCAAGAACATATTTTCACTGATGCTGCACAGCGAACTGCACATACGAAACAGAAGCTACTTTTAACAAAATAGCCAAATTTGTTCCCTGGGCAAAACACATTCCTGGTAATGGAAATGAAATTCTGAACAAACAAAGGGAGATGAATTGGAATGTAAGTATATATTCCAACCAAAAACTCATAACAACATTTATTATGACAAGTTTATAAAAGCTTACCTTGGGAAAAATAAGTCTATAGAGTTGTTTTATCCACGTAGCTTATAATAAAAACTGCTTTTTGTTGTTGTTAAACCAACCTTACCCAAATCACATAGACAGTAAGAAAATTAGGTTTGGTTGATTAGGTTATGGGGAATATATGTATAAAAGTATTAGGAAATATAAGTGAAATCCTCAAAATCAACTTACCTTTGGTTACAATGGAAACAATAAAGTCATTGCTTTCCTATTTATAACCAAGTAAGTAACTACAATAGCACAAAGAAACCAGCAGGAAAGGAAGAAAGTCTGCACTGTTCTCTAATTGAGTTTCTCTAGTTCTCATCTTCTATAGATTTCTTGGATTGTTTTCCAATTTTCATCCGCAGTTCATCTCATTAAATGGCTCTAACCTTTGACACGCACACCCCGCCTCGTATTCATCTTCTATTTGTAATTTAGATGAAATGTTCCCACTTGCTCTGTGGACAGCACCAGCAGCACTGACAAGACACAGATAATACTAACTCTGTTAGACCAGGCTTTGACAAGAAAACAAAAGAATCCTCGCTTAGTTAGTCCTTAAGACAGAATTCAGTGTGCATATGCATACAGCTTGTCTCTTTGGTAAATTCCTAGATGTTGACTTCAATGAAAAGGAAAAAAGAACAGGACAGAAAGGAAAAGGCTGTTTTAAGACTGGTCTGTTGTTACCATGTTGCCTTTCACATTGCAGATAATATATGCTTTTTAAAAATGTGTATATTTAAATATACTTAGTGATCATAAGCAGGGTAAATAGCTAGGCAGGTGAATGATAAGTTTGAAAACAAATTATTTAGAACTGTGAACAAATTGCTATGAAGGTTCCTCATGGTAGAAACGAAAAATCCTGTGCATTTTTCTTCCTTTGTAAGAATATTTACTTAGGTATGTCCATAATGCAAAGTTAATTATATATGTGTAATCAGAAACAACTATTTTAGGAATTTAAAAAGTGATGATAATATGACATCTGGATTATTGTGTGCATCTGATATAATAATGACCTTGTATTAACATGCCATTTAAAAATTATGTGAATGGCTTCAATGAAGGATTCTGATGCTAAGTATAGAAAGTATATTTATGTTACTGGTGCAGCACCCAATATCCAAAGGAAAGTTAACTCAATGAAACAAAAATACATGAGATATAATTGGGGTACTATCACTCACTATTTGCAACTCTAAAAGTAGGACAGTTCCTCAGCCACACAAAAAGAACAAGCTAAGATCCAAAGGAGTAGATGTTCAGGAAAAGAAGGCTTTTTGGTTCCTGGGGCCATTGCTATACCATTCTTCTTTCTTTGACACATTTGCACTTCAGAGCTCAGCAGAGATAAAATCTAGATACCTATATAGGATGGAAACGGAAAGGAATAGAGTGAGAAATGTTACATAGAAAGAGAATATAGGAGCAGTCTAGAATTTCAGAATGACTTGGGATCATAGGTTGCATGGGAAATTTTGCTTTAAAGATCAGACTGGAGGCACTGCCTACTTAAGCACAGTTTATAGCACTGATGACAAACCTTTTAGAGCTTTCAGTGATGAACAGCCTTGCATGGTTTGTATGCCATAGGTTTACCATCACCGTCTACAGTCATAGACACATTATCCCATCATGCTGAGGAATGGGTTTTGTCCTTAAGTGACCTTAATTAGGAGTTGATAGCTATATTCCACAGAACAGAGAAGATTCTGCTTGTTTTTCTTAATATGGATGCCAATAGTTGTAGTGCACCTAGTAGTGAATACCCTGTACCTTAAAAATAAATACTTATTGAATGAGTGAGGGATGTTTCTACTTCCAGTGGAGCTTTGGCTTGGAACTGTGCAAGATGGGCCCAACACGGACTTACTATCATTTGTCACATCCACTAACAGTGTCCAGCCTGTTACACAACAAAAGAATATAGCTATATAAGCTTTTGGAGAGTAGAAAAATAGAGTTGTTAAAAGGAAGGTTTAATTGAAGGTTCTGGAGAGTAGAAAAAGAGTCGTTAAAAGGAAGGTTTAATTGAAACAATAGGTGGCATACCTAAGAAAATATAAGCCCCCTACTAGTTGGTACAGTCTTCACATAACTGGAATAAAACTGCAATAGATACAGGGTAGAGACCTGTAATCCTATTTGCTGTGGAGACAACACATGGAAAGCAGTGATGCAATCAGCAGTGTGCTGCCACTTTTAGCGTCTGGTCCTCCCTGAGCTGTAGGGTCAGAAGCTAAGACCAGAGATGTAAATAGACACCTACAGCCATGTGTCAAGGTAGTATCTCACTAGACTCCGACAGAGTCCCAGGAAGTCCAGAATACACACACACACACACACACACACACACGCACACACACAATTTCTCCAGCTGAGGAGAGGCACCAGCTTAAACTGTTTTCCCCAAGAGCGGCCCAAAAGTCCTGCTAGTATTCAGACAAATCTGGCCTGTACATGATCAGGTGGGTGACACATCAGCACCAGGGCTGTTTTAGGTAGCAAGCAGGCTCAGACAGTCTCCTGCAGGCATACAGAGCCATCTCAGGATCTTTCCAGAGCCCCATCCATCCCTGCTCCACTCATCTCTGTGCTCCATACGCCCTAGAACTGTGTGGATATTTCTCAATTATTCTACATCATTCCCTACACATGGAATATTTGTGTGCACCACTATGTATACGTTTGAATTCACAGATTGAATATTTTCTGATTTGTGAAACCATTACTCCTACTGCACAACTTGATTACTGATTTTATTACTATATTTATATTTCTTTTTATTTACTTTGCTACTGTATTTATGTTATGTGTCATTACTATGACAGTGTTATAGTTTATATTTAGATGCCCCTCTCCCTCAACTGCTGTGCTCACTCATAGGTGGGGCTTTTGGGAGTTGGTTGTATCATGGATGGGTGATACTCATCAGTGAATTGGGAGCACAGGTTAGAGACATTAGTCCTCTGCTGAGTTTATAGCTAAATGTGATATTGGGAGGTAAAGCCTGGTCAGAAGAGGTGAATCACTGGAGACAGGGCCTTGGAGGGTTTAACTCCTTCACTTCTCCCTTGATCTCTCTCTCTGCTTCCTCCAACCATGCCCTCAGCTCTTTCCTCTCTGTCATGCTGCTCTACCTTGGAACCAGCAACTGTGGACTGAAACAAACAGTGAGCCAAAGGAAACATTTTCTTTGGCATTAGCATTGAATATGGTATCTCAGTGATGAGAAAGTAACTAAGACAGGTATATGGGGATTCTTCAGTTTTCTTTATACTTCTGACTGTTCAAGGGGGTCCACTCTTGAGTGGATATCTTACCATCTTCTGTCTTTTCCATTCCTGACACACAACATCACCCAACAAATGTGTGTTAAATAAAATTAAACACTACCAAACTACAGCCATGCACAGAAATATTTTGCAAAAGAACAAGGTAAGAGGTTAATGTTAGTAAAAAGATCATAAAATCCAGCAGAAAAACTCTTCTTACAAAAAAAGAAATTAGAGCAAGAAAAAGGAGGCAAAAAATGTAATACATTTATTCACAACCAATTAAAGGAGTGCTTCAAAGACAAAGCTAACATAGGATTTTGAAATCAGCTATAAAAATGCTTTATTTTTAACAGGTAGATTTAATCAGCCATTTTCATGTTTTCCTGCAAAGAAACAAAATTAAACTCCTAAGTAACGGCTGTTCACAAGCAACAGTCCTTTGGAATGCTTTACTTTTGTTTCTGCTATCAATCTTGAATCCTGAGTTGAGATCAGAGGGGTTTCAACTCCTAAATAAATAAGCAGAGTGGTAGCTGGGAACCATCTGAAAAAGGTAGGTGGAAAAAAAATCAGTGAAACAAGTTAGACCTGCTCCTTCAATGCCAAATGCTGACCTCCCAAGAAGACTGGCTCATTCTCAGAATCTCTGAGGTCTTCTGGCTCCCTCATTGTATTTTCCATGGCACAACTTGTCTGCAGAATGGTCTGGACCTGACAGCTATGGCTGTTCTAAAATGAAAAACTACAACTATTTAGCTTCCATTACATAATAATTCATAATCTCGGATGGAAATGTTCAAGTCACTGAGGAGTTTGATTTGGAACACTGTATCTCTTTGAATTCAGATGACAGTAGTAATTCATTTGGTTAATGTGATTCCTATAATGTGGGTCTCCTTCACCATAACCTCTGCCACTATAAAATGATACCACTTCATGGTACCATTGCAAACAAAGCAACCAAGTGTTTTTATATATGACAGGCATAATTCATCCACTACATACAGAAGTGTTTATTCTTAGAAGAAAAATAATCAGTACCTGTTGTTTTTAAAATTAAAATCTGTAATGATCAAGTAATAAGATGCAAAATCAAGTCAATAGGTCAGCTCTGTTTATTTTTTAAAATAAAATACAGTAACTGGAAAAAATCAGAGTGTGCACATGTAATAAGAATAAATAGCATTTTGTAAAGTGTGTGTGTGAGAGAGAAAGAATAAGAGGAAGGGGGTGGGTGGGGGGCAGGTGAGAGAGAGACAGATGCACAGACTGACAGAGAAACAGACAGACAGATGTGGAGAAGAGATTCTGTTATCAGGCAGCACAGTGAAAGTTCAACTGAAATATTCAATTTTACATGTGTCATTTATTAGTGGCCTTACAGAAGTAAACATTTCCCTTAGTATCAGTTTCCTTACCTATAAAATGGGATGCTACTTCATAAAGTCGCTTGAGATTTAGAGACTATAATACACTTACTCCACCAATCACAGCAATATTTGTAGCATTACTAATTATTTTTTTATTTGAAAAACTACTTTATTTTTTAATTTTATTTTAAAGGGGGTAAAATTAAACACAACAAAACAGAACAGAATGGGGCATAAGAAAGCATGAATTTCAGAGCTAGACCACCAGAGATCTTCACTATCTGTCATATTGTCTCTTGTTTTCTTCCAAATGGTTGTCCATATCTTTGCATACAGAGAGTTCATACTAAATAACATAGCCAATCTTTTCACAAGATGTCCAGTTTACTGGCTCCTACTTGCTAAGTGGGGGGAACATGGGACGGGGGACAGGACGACATATGGCGCCCCCCAGAGAGGGGAGGCACTCCTTGTTCTCCTAGCACCCCGAGTCACTGCATGGTGTAAGTCCCGAGGCACCAGGGTCTCTCTCTTGTGGGCCGCAGAAAGTCTGCCACACTCACAGCCACCCCCCAGAGAGGGAAGGAGCTCCTTGTACTCCCGGCACCCCGAATCACCGCATGGTGCAGGTACAGAGGCACCAGGGTCTCTCTCTTGCAGGTCACTGAAAGTCTAGCATTACTAATTATTAACCTAAAGAGCTTAGCACAAAGTCTTTCATGTAATTAGTGCTCTTTAAATATTAGCAATGACTTATGTTACTTTTTAAAAATCACTACTGTTCTTTTGTAAAGGCAATATGTATATGGAAATCAGGTATGTTCCTAAAATACAAGAATCAAATGTTAGTTCTGTTGTCAATTTAACTAAGAAGAGTACCTCAATAGAACGATCCCTATTTTTACACCATCTAACTAAACTCGCTAGCTACCTCTTGATGCTTGACTGAAAAGTGGGACCCAGTCTAAAAAGACCAAAGGGCTGTGAGCTGAGTGCTCCATTTGGTTTTCACCAGCTGACCTTAGATTACTTTTCAGACTAAAGCCAAGGAAGGGGACCGTGTTCCATGGTGTTCAACCATCCATCCATGGTTGCATTAAGCCTCTTAGGAAAACATGGCCTCATTCTCTGCTTCATATCCAGGTTCTAGCCACCTAAAACATCAAAGTATTTTTCAAGTGAACTGCTAGGTCATTTCCCCACCCTGTATTTCTACAGTGAAAGATTTATTTTTCTTTTGCAATATTTTCTTTTCTTGTTTTTGGCCCAGTTTTCTAGACTGATGAAGTCACTTCAATTCATAATTCTGTCTTTCAAAAAATTAACTATTATTCTCGGGAGACTATCACATGCAAATGTAAAAAGCATGCGATTAAACTATTCTAAGGTAACAGCCTGTTAGAGGCAGGTGGAAGTATATGTACACACACATGCGCGCACACACACACACACACACACACACACAAAAGCAGGCAGTGTTGCTTCTCTCATTAACTTGTAGACCTCTCAAGTTCATAAGCACTGCATTGTTCTCTTTTGGTACCTCATGTGGGCACAGAGGTCACCATATTAATTTGGACTGAATGATTATTAATTTGCACATGTCAAAATTCACTGTTAGAACTGATGATAAGCCAAGAGGCAGGAAAGGAAATAAAATGCTACACCTCTGAAGTATAGGTTCAAAGGCAATGACTGGCATATGTTGCTTCCCTGAACCCAATCCATCATAGAGCTGACAGAAAATGAAAATTCATATTAGAAAAGAACCCTACAGAAAAACAAAGAATAGAGAAAGGCAGGAGAGAAATACACATGCTTGCATATACACATGCATGCCACGCAAGCACAACTGACTGTTGAAACCCTTGAAGTAGTTACTAGATGGCTTTCACACATGACTACTGCTATTTAATGGAATTAAGTCTCCAAGTCTGTATTACTATTAATAGATAGCCTATTAGAGCATTGCTATTTACAGGCTTCCACAAGGCAGCGTGATTTCCCAGTAGTATATTACCATTAATTGGTAAAAGGCACTCTAGGAATACCAGTCTAAGACAATAGCTCAGCCACAATTAAAACAGAATTGCATTTGCTGACCTAGACGGCAAAGCAAAGTGTTCCTAGGAAATTCCTTGCAATATTTTACAACCTGAACTAATTAAAGATCACATTCCCCATACAGCCAGAAAGCAAACAAGAGAAATACCCCCAGCTGAAGACTTTCTAGTTTGATGGTTACTATAATGAGTTCAGTCCCAATGGAAAAAGACAATAGAAAACAGCTTTTATCTGAGGTTGAAGTATGAAACTGACTTCCCTTTCTTTCTGGAGCAATTCCTTCTTATGCGCTATCTCACTTATCCAAAAGCCATCACCTAATTTTTCTGCCATGAACACTGGGAATATGAGGGGTGTGTGTGTGTGTGTGTGTGTGTGTGTGGTGTGATCTCACTGTAAGCTCATAATTTCCTTTAACAGATTTAATGTTGACAAAGATTAAAAATAACATATAATGATTTCCAGACTGTATGTTAGATGAATTTCCTTTATTAACTTAAGAGAGTCTCCCCTCATCTAAAGCAGTCACTGGCCTAAAAACATTTTTACTATATGATTAAAGTATTTTCACACAGACAGCCCTAGGCACCTAAGTTACCATTCTAGTGCCTGGAGGTAAATTAAGGTGATACTTTTCCTTTTCTTCATCTCTAATAGGACTGAACATCCCACGGCTGGCAAAACAGATTACACTATTACCTACTGAAAAAGCCTTATTCCTGAATGCTGATGTGTGTTCTGTCACTCTGGCTGTAAAAAAAATTACCTCTTACTACTTTGTTCTGATAAGTGAGAAATTTCCAGGAAGCATGTTTTCAGGGAGATAGACTTATAAAAGAAAAATGCACAGTGGGTACTGAGTGTAAGCTAACAAATGACATTTTATTAAAGCAGTTTATCTCATTTTTTTACTTTTTATTTTTTTTTTTAATAATCAGCCTAATCATGCTGGCCAGAGCTTTAGAGCATCGATACTGTCCTAACAGATACAGCTATTTTCTTTTTCATTCTGTTTTTTGTTTCCATTTTTTTTTGAAAAAAGTGGGCTTTTTTGGTAGGAATCAAACTCACAACTTCACACTTGCGAGGCAAGGACTGTCTCACTGAGCTATTTTCCCAGCCAATACAGGTATTTTTTAATGTCCAGTATAAATCTACTCCCAGAAGGAAAAATAGCTAATAAGTAATAAGATTGTCTACAGTTAAACAAATGCATTAAATTGCCTAGTATTCAACCCATAAGAATCTTTATGATCTAATACAAATCTTTGGGAGTTGATTGTCAGAAAGGAAAAAAAAAATCTTGGCAAATCTTGGGATAAATCTTGGCATTTTAATTTCAAGGAACTTTTAAAATATACGTTAAAAGATATTTATTAACATCTGTTCTATCACAGACATTTTTTTCAGTCTGCCAGTGTGGTGTAGAAAGAGAAGGCCCAAGAGGCTCAAACACATTTGGAATTTTAACCAATATTAATGCCTGCCCTTATTAGCCTACGACTTAGCCTTCCGTACACCCTAATCTGAACACCAGAAATTTCCATATCAGACCCTTGACATTTGCAAAGAGAATGACTGCCTTGATTTAATACTCCAAGGCTCAGATGCTGTCACAGGTGCTTACCGTTCTCTTATTAATTTTCTGAGAAATCACAGTTCCCTTTTCTAAGTTATTCAAGGGTTAGTCTTTTGAAGGATGGCCATTTCTTGCAGAGCTACCAAGACACTCATGTACGGGATGATGCAGGCTGACATGGAGAACAAACATGCCAAGCTCGAATGCAGTGCTGGACAGCCTGCAAGGCTCACAGTGGCCACACAACATCCGAAGTGACAGTGCAGGGATATGAAATACATGGTTCCAAGCAACCACTCAGGAAACAAGATGACACAATTAGGTCAGTCCATACCATATGGAGACTTTCTCCGCTCTGTTCCTGCTTCGTGCTAGCAGAATTAGTCCGTCTATCCAGTGTAGTTCCAAAACAAATACGTCCAATAAAGTGATAAAGTAAACTATGTAACTGTTTGTTTCAACATAAATACTCAAGGTCAGAGGTCATGCACGAATTGCTTCTTTATCAACTGCATCCCGCCAAGTCAGGGCACACAGTAGGTCTTCAGTGAGCGTTTGCTAAATGAGTGAAAACTAAATAGCATATAACAGAAAATGCAGCATAGCTTCATGGCACAAACAACTGCTTTAGAAATGTATGACGATTGAAGTTTTTTTTAAGAGAAACATAATAAGTAATATGCTTTATGGCAAGTTCTTTGAGGGCATAAACACTTCTGAGTTTCCCTGTCTCATAGCTGCACCCCAAGGGATTAGCACCCTGTATCTGGAACAAACAGTACTCATAAGTATCTGTGGAATGAACTGAAGTGTTCTCAAACATGGTCTCGAAATTGGATTCTCTTAGATCACCCTCTTAAATATGTTACCTGTATTAACGATAAAAAATCACCACACTGCCTTTAATTCAGAGCTGGAGAGAGACAGAAAACACTCAGAAAACATCTTTCAACCACCTTTTGCTTTTAAGCAAGACCTTACAAAAATGACCACAAAACTTTTCCTTTATATAGCAGTGTCCTGTCCTATTGATTGATGGTTTCTAACCAATGCAAGCTGTGTCACCTTAGTAATTACCAGATGATGTCATGTCATAAAACCTGCAGACAGACTTGGGTCAAGGTTTGGCTCTGTCATTAAGTATTTGTGTGATCATTAGCTAAATGATAAAGTTCTCAGAACCTCAGTTTCCTCCTTCGTAAGTTTGGGAGAAGGACACCACCTATCTCACAGGAGAGTTAAGAGAATTAAGAAAGAAATCCATTGAAGTCCACTGAATTCAATTGTGCATATGCATATATATATATATATATATATATATATATATATATATACATTTTTTTTTTACCCAAAAGCTTTGCACCACGCAGCTGCTGATGGCTTTGAAAATGCACGGATGTTAACTGATTTGAATCCTTTCTATGGAAGTATCCTTCCTGATACTGATATACTATCTAATAAAAATCAAGATCTGAAGTATGAGGTAGCAGAGAGAGCCACGGCCCCTTCCTTTATGCAGTTAAAGGGTAGGGAGACAGGAATAGGTGGCAATGTCACTGTGGCAAAGAGAGATGAAGTCTGACACTAGGAAGACACTAAAGTACTTCTGCAAAGGGCATACTAAGGACCTACGGAAACAATTCCTAAGAAGATCCAACTCAGGCTATCAAAATCTAGACAATCCCTAGGCCAATGCTACAGCAGCCCATCACTAAAGTCAAGTTCAGTGCACAGTTGTCTTCATTTCAATAAGGAGGCAAAAGAAAAGGACTGTGGCATGCAGAGAGCAGGGCTGGAAACGCTGAACAGTACTTCCCTGCTCTGAAGTGGAAAATACCAACTCTGGGACTTTCCAGCAGTACTAGAGAGCCTCTTTAAACTCTACTCTTCGAGGATAACATGTCATCGCCTTTCTCCTTTCCAGAAATGGTTTGCTAGTCTAACATCTTTTGGCTGCATGCAGTGTTTCTTCCTTAGTTCAAACCAACAGGGAATTAGCAAGTATCTGTGCTGTGCCCACCACTATCCTAGGAATAGAATTGCAAATGTAAATATTACACAGATCCTACACTTGCTGTTATAGTGAAACTCTCAAAGCCATACCAGATACATGACAATGAAGTCCAAGGTGAAAGGCCATTGAACTTTGACATGGACAAGTGTCATAGAATCTCCTTGAACTCTGACATGGACAAGTGTCATAAAATCTCCCACCGAAGAAGAGGAAGAGATTGTGGTCTGGCTTCTGAGGATGCATAAGATATCTAGGGAACAGAGGGGTCAATAGGAAAAGATTCCCTAAGAAGCCATAAAATATCTGTCTCAGGTTAAGAGTGGACAGAAGGGAGCAGCAGAAAGCCAGAAGAAACAAACTGAGTAGGTCTGTGACCCTACATTGCATACAGGCTACAGATATTTACTGATTGCTATGTGCTGGGTACTAGGAACATGGGTAGAATCTTGAGTAAAACCTTCATTCAACCTGAATTTTCTTAAGAAAAGGAGTCTGAATATGCTGCAAAATTCACTGGCTGTTAAGAAGTATCCATTCAGTTGGTGCAGTAGCTGACACGGTCGGAGGTGCTGGCAGAATGATTTTAACTCAAGCCTGCATCCGTAATCTGAACAACAGATTTAATCAATCATCGGTCCTAAAATTTATATACTGAAAACTGTCCGCAGTCATCTTCTGGATGAATCAACACCAAAAAAAAAAAGTAAATAAAAAAAGCATGTCTAATGAAGAATTTACAGATTACCAAATAAATAGCTAACACTTGGAAAGTTCTTCAACTGATTTAAAACAGCTGATCTGAGTTCAAATAGCTAAGCACTAACAACTAAAATCATCCCAAGTCCATATGATTCATACTTCAAAGAACTCTATTAAACTAATCTATCAATGATCTGAAAAAATAATACACTATATAACAGTTTTACTACTTTATTACTATCGCAGGACCTTCTAATGGATGGTATGTCGTGGAAGTCACTGGAGTTGGAAAGGTGTGATCTCCGTTTTACCAGATACAGTAGACTATAGTATGACTGAGCTAAGAAACACTGTCTTTCAATGACTGAAACAGTGAACTTCTCAGTTTTGAAAACTTGCTAGTGTCCCAGTAAACAGTCTTCAGAGTGGATCAATGATTTGGTTTCTGCTTTTCTCTTAAACACCTGCAAACTGCAGGTAATAAACTCCTAAGCCACGATAGTGAAACAATGAAAATTATAGTAAGAAATCTCTTCAATTGATTTGAGCCAAATCAGTCAGTCAATATTTGTTGAACGCTTCATTTGTACAAATTGTTACAGCTGTCCAACCCCACAGAAATAGGCATCTGGGAGACGCACGCTGAGCAAGGACCTGGATTCCAGTTCCAGCTCTGTCACTAATTAACTTTATGACCTTGGGAAACTCACCTTTAGCCATCTCATGTATTCATAAAGGATAATGGCTTTGCCCTGCCTACTTCACTTCATAGGTTGCTATGTGACTTAAACAAGAAACGTTTACAAAAAATTTGTAACAAAATATAATGTCCTAGCCAGAAACAATATTTTTATTATCAAACAGAAGGTGCTATGTATTCCTGAGGAGACTACGTACTAGCATGAAATGAAGACCTCCTTGAAGGTTTATATTTTATTGTAAATTAGTGAGTATTTCTGTTCACCTGAGGATTTATAAAAAGACATCAAAACTCCATCTTCTGAATCAGTTTTTATGTTGCTCCTAGATTACACTGAGCCATCTCATCAACTAAGCAAACAAGTTGCAAGTTGGCACTATTAGTATGATGGGACTTATCTGATTCTATGGTGCATTCCCGGGTGGTTAATATTTGAGGTCTTGCAACACAATTTCGTTAGGTATTTTAATGTTCCACATGCCTTACTTTAGCACTCAGGATATCTTCATGTAGGTATGTGTCAATAATACTGGTATACAGCATAGAGGATACTAATGAGGACTGTAGGTTCATAGGATGGCCTGGCTTTAAAAACCAATTACAAAAATATTGGGTAGTCATATACACTCTAATACATTCCCAGATGTGTAGTATGTGTGGTGACAAAATTTCATAGCTTATAATGTAATTAAAAATTAAATAAAAAGATGCATTAAAAAGTACCATAGTACTTGGTACACTAAATATTAACATAACAGCAATAATAAAGGCATTACCTATGGTATACTATGACCATGTAACTGATATATGAAGTTACTTACATACTTGAGTATAAGTAACTCAGTGCAATATTGACAAATTTAAAGGTAACAATAATGACATTTTATTGAGTGCTTATTGCTGGTAAAATAATATTAACCACATTTCATAACCAGAGTGAAAAATACATAAACAATTTGCCTGAGATCATAGAGTTACTAAGCAACAGAAGAAAAGCTTTCCCCATGGCAGTGTGGGTCCTGAACATTCCATGAGGACCTTCCCGCCAACCTATGAGAAGCTATGGCTCTTGTGAGCCTCATTTTCCATGTGCTTAGCTCTCAGTGGCATTGAGACAATGAAGTCTGAGGAATCTGTTCATGGCTATATTACTGCCATTACCCTTCAGCATGGCTTCAGTTCCTCTTTTTCCTCCTTGACTGTCTCCTTAATTATATGCATTAATATTCATCTTCACAGAGTTAATGCAGACTCCATTTTCATAGCTCCTGTGCCCTAAGAATTTCAAATCTTGCTGGGTACACCAATGGGGGAAAAACAGTGTAATGCAAACATTATAATAAAAAGGCTCACACATACTACTAAACATAGAAAAGAAGGTAAATTACTCTCAGTTGAAGATTCAAAGGAAATTTCCAGTCCACATGTGAAGGTGGAAATGTGGTGCAATCAGACAGAATGAAGTATTAGCATATTAAAGGAATTATAAGCAGTGTAAGGTATCTTAAGCAACAAAAAGATTGGGGAGAAGCTTTCTTTGCACTATAGGTAGAGTTCAGTCTGGCCAAGGGAACCCTGCGGACTTAAGGACGGAATGCTACCCAGTAAGAAGCCCTTGTATACTGCTCAGACAAGGGCCAGGAGCCAAAGTCCTGGAACTCTGGCATCTGCAGGAAACCTCTGCCCAAAATTTGACTCCAAAAGACCCCAACAGAAATAACTGCACTGGAGAAAAAATTGGAAATAGGGGCAGACTGCAGGCAGGGTCTGTACACCCCCAATCAAGGTCTAATCATCCATGACATGTGAAAGCAAATAAAATAAAATATAAAATAAAATAAATTTTACATAGAGAGTGACAAGTTAGCTGATAGCCACTTAAATCTGAGAGTGAGTTTTGCACACGTTGTGCAAAATTTAAAGAAAACAGAACTAAACAAAACAGGAACTGTGATTCCCTCACTTTCACCTCATTTGTTTTATTTAACCTCATTTATTCTTGCCAGCAATGAAATCCACAGAACATTTTGATGATGATTGCCTCAGGAAGAAGGGAACCAGCATTTGTACATAGTTTACACCAAGATTTTTAGATGTTTTATTTCACTTAATTCTCCCAAATCATTCATTGAGACTCAGAGAACTTAAACAACTTACCGAAAGTCACAAAGCTCAGACTTCTAGCTGCTACCAAAGGGTTTGTACCAGATTCCAAAGGCAGGATGGTACCAATTGTCATGGTAAATGGCAGAGCAGAGTTCTTACTCAGAACTCCACAAAAGAGGAATGCATCTCATTAACTTTCACAGTCAGGGTTTGGCATTTCCCTCCTTGAGGTCACAAGAGCAATAATGAGAAAGTTACTATTATAGACGGCCAATAATTAGGTAGAATTATTATAGGCGACCAGACAGGGCTGGACCCACAAGGGAGTCAGTGCAGACACATTACAACTTTGGCTCGAGGCACATCTGTGGAAGACCAGGCCTCAAGATAAAAATGGAATGACCAGCCTTCACCCAAGGATAAGCAATGTACTATAATTGGTATCGGGTGGTTCAATAAAGTCTAGATAGACATCAGGTACCCTGCTGGGTGACCAAGACCTCCAGATTCATCCCTTCCTTAAAAAAGTTTTTGTTCTTTCCATGTACACTTGTTACATGTCCTGCTTCCCTATTGGATCAATATTACCTAAGCAGCTATACTTGTAATCTTATTAGTTAATCATAGCTTTGTCCTATGTTGTACTTGCTGCATGATTCTGCTCTATAAAACTTTCTTTAAACCTAGACTCATTGGCAACCCACTTGTGGGTCTCTCCCCAACCCCCTGTCTCTCAAGAGCTATGTCTTTCAATAAAATTTTCCAACTCTTAACAGCCATTCCTTAAAATTCCTTCTTTGATTTTTGGGGAACATGAAATCGGTATATTTCACATCTTGCAGGTTGAGAGTTACATTTGTTTCTTCTATATCATTACTTAATATATCTACTATGACTGTTTTAGGTTCTTCGCATATTATCTCTAGTTGTGAACGCAACCTTGTTAAGTAGCATGATCTCCATTTTAGACGTATAAATATCAATTTAGAGAAAAGTCGTACAACAAGCACATGGCAAAGTCAGTATTCAATCCAAAGTCTGTCAGCAAATTTAATGAGTAGAATTTTTGAATAGAATTTATTTAACCAAATTCAAACTGTGATGTAATACAAAGGAAGGCAGTTTTCTGTGATACGAACACATAATTATATACTCATTCAGAAGCACAAAAGTCTTACAAGTTACATTGGCTAGAGGTCCATAGCCCTAAAGTTCTATGTAAGAAGACTCCGGGTCTCACTTCCTCATGCTGCCCAATCAAACTTCTCAAAAGCATAGACCAGCAGGAGACACAGACACAGGGACACTGTGTACACAAAGGCTGGGAGAAAAGGATTCAGCTTAATATGACACATCAGCTACAACATATGTCCACTGAGGGAAACAAGTACAAGCCTGTGAAGAGCTAGAATGGAGCTTGACTATCCGCCTGTGTCTTCACTTTGGAGGAGTTTTAGCATGATTCTCTTAAAGACTGGTGATGATGTTTACGTACTGTCTGGCAGAAAAAAATATACTCAGAAACAAAACAAACTTATGATTCAACTCTTAATGTGAGCTATTTTGGGAATAAAAAGGACCTTAATATATTTTCTAGCATCAATGGCTATTTTTGTAATACTTCTCTTTCCACAAATCCTACAGGAATACAAGGTAGCTTAGAAATGGCTACATAAAAAGTACTATTTCAAATGCTATTCCCTTTGCCTGAACTGCCCTTTCCTTCCTTCTTCTGCCTGGAGGATTTTTAGTTATTTTTTAATCCCCAGTTCTGCTGTGGCCTCCTTCGAGAAGCCTTCTCTGACTCCTATGCTTGGCACTCTTCCCTTCTGGACTACATAAAACTTTGTCGTAAGAAACAGAACTATCTTGTGCACTAGAGGATATTTAGCAGCATCCTTGTCTCTGCTCACTAGATGCCAATAGCACATGGCCAGTTACAACTAAGAAAGTCTTCGGTTATAGTCCCATGTCCCCAGAGACAAGGGAGAACTGCCACTAGTTGGAATCACCGAGCTGGAGTTATAGGTTCTTGATTTGTACCTTGATTATACTAGCCTTGCCAAAGATCTGTATAGAGGAATACACTATTGAAATTTAATCAGCATAGTGGAATAAATCCATGTAGAGGAATAAATCCTTGATATCTAATCCCATGTTTCTCTACTAATGTAGCTGAAGGTTAAAGTTTAAAAGAAGAATTTGTACAGTGGCTCACTCTGGCAGATTCAAGGCCTCTTCCTGTTTTATTTCCCATCTTCTTCACAGAAAAGAATTATGCCAGTAAAGTCAAGAGAGTGACAAATTATAAAGATCAAAGTTCAAATTGAATGACCTTAGATCTTGGCCTTAAGTTTTCTTATCTAAAATGTACAGCTGACTTTACCTATTTCACAGGGTTTCTGGGTTAAGTGAGATATATACATCAAGCTGCCTAGCAAGATAACTTTACCCTTTTCACTTAGACAACTAGGAACAGGTTCATGGGTGAGAAAACTACTTAAAAATAATATTAGCATTTTATCATCTGCACATGCTAACCCACTGGCAAGTGTTGTTATGTGATTTTAAAAAGATTGCTAATAAGAATTAAACTTCCATCTCTAAATGTAGCACACAAAAATTTCAAAAAAAAATCTTTGATCAAAAAGATGATTTGAGTCAGAAATAATCAATCACAGGTAAATAAAACTTTGCAGTTTTCAAAGTTCTTTCACAGATGTGATATCTTTTAATGGCCTCCATTACTGACGAAAGTGTTACCTGAAAAGTGAGCAGACAACTGAAAGGAACTGAAGAATCTGCTCACGTGCTAGAGCTGGAAAGTAAAGCTGACTCAAATGCAGTCTGCAGTAACAGGCCTCTTTCTGTTTCTATTTCTTAAGATCATGGAAATAATATTTTAAATGCAGAACAAAGAGCCATTCAGGCCCAGTCTTTCTAAAATGTGAATTACATTCCTGTATGCAAAACTAGGTAGACAGTGGAGGACATCAGAACTGAATATGCCGGTGGTTATTATCATTAGTTGCATATAAGCCAGCCTTACAGATTTGCAGACATTAGAAAAGAGCTATTTCTTTTGTCAAAAGTAATTATAATTAATTCTCAAAAATATGTATAGGGTTGACCCAAATCAGATGAAGGAATGAGCCAAAGGGAGAGATACGCTCCTTCTATAGTACATACTAAAACTCTTAATTAAACCCAGACATTTAAAAGTAGTCTCAGAAGAAAAGTTAATGAAATGGGGTAGGAAGAGAAAGCATCTCTAGAGAATGTTGCATACTCTAGTTTTCTGGGCTGTCTCTTTTGTTGCTCCTGGGAAAATGCAAAAAAAAAAGTGTCTTTCATAATCAAGAAGAGAAATGAGCTACTCTCCAGTCTTCTGCAAAGAGAGCTACCTCCTAATGTATTTTGCAGCGTTCTAACCAGCCCTAACAAAGAATAGCTGAGTTTGGGATGCATAGTTTTTGAAGTCTGGCTTAGAATAATGGTGTGCTATTAGCATCTGGTAGGTATATTACTTTAGAAAGACATTAAGGAAAGAAGGAATTATCAAGAAATGAATATGTTCCAGTGTTTGACCAAAGTTCAATTATTCCAGACTACCTCTGTTCTACATTCCTCAGTGAAAACATACTATAGAGAATGGTAAGGAACCCCATGTAAGGCAGACCAATGTCAAACCTCACAAATTCACCATATGACCTCCTAACGCACTGCTAGGTAGAAGAAAATAACTCATACAATTTGGAACTAACAACAGAGGAAGTTGCTCCAGCTAGGTGGAAGGAATTCATACTGATTGAAGAATATACCTCCTGGATCAGTGCTCTAGTCCCAGTACTATGAATTCATTCAAATGCATAGTGTATTCTTTTATTGTATCATGCTACACACTGCAGTGAATGAGGTTAATAAGCAAGAATCAGGGTGGTTCTTACCCACATAGAGCTCATAATCTGGAAGGAGAGATAGAGATGGAAATCACATTGACGAATGCAGAATTTCAAGCAATAAAATAAAGGAAAGTGGATCTAAGACAGATTACAGAAGGAATCACAACACAAAAAGGCAATGCTCATCATTAATTACTAAACTTAGTACATGGCAGGCATAAGTGTGCCTGTAATTTGTTTAACTTAATGTAACCTACTATCATCACTGAGTTATAGGATAGAAGATGTTAATTTTCATACTTTGATGAAGTAACACTTTAGTGTTGAGGAAATGGACACAAAAAGTTTAATAAATTTGCTCATTATCCATAGCTACTATGCAGTAGAGCTGAGATTCAGACCCACAGGGATATGAATGGGTGAGTCTATTCTTTTAGCTGCATGTTATTGAATGAAGGAAGCCCCTCAGCCAGGCTGTGGCGTGGGGCTTGGAATGTCTTACTGAGAAGGTAACACTCACAATGAAAGGCAATATGATTCCACCTGAAGAGAGATCAGAAGTTAATCCACAGGATTAGGGTTAGGGATGCCTTAGACAGTGGAAACCACTAGATGCCTAGTGCATAGAGCAAGGAAAAGTGGCTGAATGGGAATGTGAATGGCTGCAGCCATGAAGTATATACCTCATGTGGTTGGTGAAGATTTAGGAGCTTATGTATTTTAAAGCACCGGGGAGTTGTTGAACAGCTTCAAGGAAGTGAGGACATAAACTTTGCTTTTTGAGAAGCTCAGGTTGTAGTGTGACAAATTCAGGAAGAAAGTCTGAGGTGACAGTTTAGACGAAAGTGCAACTGTCTAGCTTTAGGACAGTTATTCTCAAAGCATGGTTCTGGACCAGAAGCTATCAGTGAGCCCTGCAATCTGTTCTAAATGCAAATTCTTGCTAAATCTGAAACTCTGGGAGTGTGTCAGTTATCTCTTGCTCCATAACAGATTACCACGTAGTTCGCAGCTTAAAACAGAACACATTATTGTTACCCATAGTTCTCATGGATTGAGAGTCTGGGCACTGCTGAGTGAGTCTGCTCCTCTGGGTCAGACAGAGCTTCAGCAAAATTGTCATGCAGGCTGTTTTCTTCAGGAGGCTGAACTAGGAAGGAATCTTCTTTTAAAGTTACTCAGGATGTTGTTTGAATGAATTCACTTATAGACCTGATGACCCAGGCTTCTCACTGCCCCCCGGTGGTGGTGGGAAGCTGTTCTTTAATCCACAATACAGTGCACAGTTCCTTGTCACATGAGCTTGGTCAACATGGCTTCTGGCTTCATAAAGCACACAAAGTGTCTTTAAAATAAATCCACAAGCCAGACAGTCCAAGATAAAATGTGTTGCAATCATGAGAGTGACACTCGATCACATCTGCTGTAGTCTACTTTTTCAGAAGGAAGACATAGCTCCTTTGCACTAGAAAGATGACCAAATCAAAGATGAACCCCAGGAAATAGAGGTTGT
This sequence comes from Dolichotis patagonum, assembly GCA_004027295.1. Classification (NCBI taxonomy): domain Eukaryota; kingdom Metazoa; phylum Chordata; class Mammalia; order Rodentia; family Caviidae; genus Dolichotis; species Dolichotis patagonum. The sequence continues at coordinate 139,564 of PVJX010000703.1, forward strand.
GGACCACAGGCCTCTGTTTTGACAGGCTTTCCAGATGCCAGTGATTCATGGTCATATTCAAGAATCACCGGTGCGGACTATGGACTTGAGAAGCATTTAGAATGTAAGAGTTGAAGGACTCAATGCCATAGTAGCTATATTAAATTGTTCAGTTTAGCACTGTGATTAAGTGCCTGGGCTTTGAGACAATTGGATATAGGTTTATGTCTCTGCCAGTTCCTAGGTCATATGACCTTGGAAAATTTACTTAACATCACTGAATTTCAGTCTCTTTATCTATAACTTGACATTCTTACAGAATCTACTTCTTAGAGGTTAAGGTTGTGAGAGTTAAAATAGCAGCAATGTAAACTATATTTGGATGTCTGACACAAATGGTGTGCTCAATAAAAATGGGCTGTTTTTGTTAACATCCATGGGATGCAGTTTCTTCTGAAAAATGGCATCAGACCAGGCAAGACATAGGACCCCCTAATTCTAGAGTTCAAATTAAGCGGAAAACTCATTCATTAGAAAGCAATGTTCTTGGCACCTAGCACCCAGTACTAGAATTGTGAGACAATTCCCTGCTTGGAGGCAGGGACGGTATCTTATGTCTTATACAGAGGAGAGAAGTTTCCTCTGGAAAGAAATGATGAATGCTATACCATGTCCTCTGCCTCCCCTCTCCCCTGTTCTCAGGTGCCCTGGTCCTTCTTTTGAAATGAAAGTCAGGCTCCTGAAAGTTTAAGCAAGGGTTTTCATGCAAGGAAGTGGGTGCTAGCTGGGTTCAGATGGTAATAAAACAATAGGAAAAATCTTGGTAGAGTACAAGAAGAAGCTAACTTCAGACCTTCATGTGTTGTTGGTTCCTATAAAACTGGATATTAGAGTTCACCTTTGTTGATGAACTATTTTCTTTAGGAATATTACTTGGATGGCGTTTCAGCTATACACACATAGAAAAAAGATTTAGAAATTAAATTTATGGATGTTATAGATAACATATAAGGAAATTTGTGGAGGAAACTAAACTGTGAATACTGGTTTTGGATTTTTTTTTGTTTTTTTGTTTTTTTGGTACTGGGGATCGAACTCACAACTGCCCGCTTATGAGGCAGGCACTTATGCTGCTGAGCTAAATTCCCAGCATGGTTTTGGAGTTCTAAATGGTTTTATTTGGTAGGACAGATAAGGAGGATACAAAATCTTGGATTTTTCATTATTCTTGATTACAGGACCTGGCACAGAGAAAGTGCTTAATAAATCCTTGAAGAATAAATTAAAGCATGAATGGATGTATGAAACCAATCATATATATATATTCCCTATATTTAGTACTTCATTCTCTCTTTGTGTATTATGAAATGGACACGATTCCAACAATATGTGAAAAAAAAAGTACAACAAAATGTTCCTCTAAAACATACAACACCATCTGCCTGGATTGAAAAGTATAATTTAGTGAAGAAACAGGCCAGAACACGTAGTTCAGAGAACGTTAATACACAGTCAATAAAGCAACTAACCAATCCATAGTAACAGCCCCCCAAAGGACAATTGTGGAGTGTTTTATTCTGAAAGCAAATTAAAGCAAAACAAAGACGAGTCTTCCAAAAAAACAGCAGTCTCTCCTCTATTTCACATATGAGTCCTTTGAGAAATTCATGGAAATAATGCATATCTTTCCCATATCTCCTCTCTACAGTGTTCAGTGCTAACCTGAAAACTCCTTTGTTCAGGTACAACTACATTGCACAAAGTGTGAGTTGTGGCTTTACCCTTTTCTATTGCCTGCATGCAGAAAAGACTGGGAGTTATCTATTGTGAACAGTATTAATCTAGGAACACACAGTTTTGATAAAGTTGCAATTAACCAATTTCTCAGTCAGAATTCTTGTCATCAACTCATTATTATTTTACTAGAGTGTAGATCTTAGGGTCTGTAAAAGCTGGTACTTTATCCTTGGCAACTGAGAATGGTTTCTGTGCCTTTATGGTTTCCTCTAGCAGCTGACTGAGAATTCCCATGGGATCTGTGCTATTTAGTAGATATGAATTTGTGCTGTGTTGGTGTGCATGTGTGTGTGGTGATGGGGTAGAGACAAATGCTTTCATTCACATAATATATACATGACCAAAAGAATTAGCTGTGCAAACAATAATTTGTTGTTAGGACCCTTTCATTTCCATTCAATCTATTGAATTTGACATCCTCATTAAGATGATTAAAATAAGTCAGTCGATCAACATGTAGTCCAATTATTTCAATAATCCAAAGGCAATGTCAGTCTGGTCCTTTTCTGTCTCCAGAGAATTATGCCTTTGGAGACCACTGTGTTCTGCCTTTCCTTCAGTCACAGGGGACACTTCCAATTCCCTTAACCCCTTCCACAGTGAAATCTGCTGATATGGAAATGGGAAGCAAGAGACACAGCACACTTCTTCACTCATCAACATTTATTTACTACATATTATGTGCTAAGAATCCAGAGTAAGTAGTGGATCCATATATAAACCAACACTAGGATTCAATGGAGTTTTTAAAAATGGTCTGTTTTCATTAAATTAATGTCTACAAAGGTCAAAGTTTCTTTATAATTTGCAAAATTGATCAACTTGAAGTCAACTAAATATTAAAAATTACCTGTTTTTCCTTAGAAGTTTCCACATATAAGCTTACCTTTATATTCTTTAATGTAAAAATTTTACTTTCCAAAATTTGTACACCTAGTCAACTGCAAAACTATACAAACATATTTGCACCCCTAAACACATATTTCCAAGGACATCTCTAAAAAATTACTTGACCGATTAACTTCTTTATGAACAAATAAATTCAGTTCACCCACAAGCATCCTACAATTACCGTTTACCAACCTTGGAGTCTGATTTCAGAATATTATTAATGGTGTTTATTAGCTGAAGATGCAATGTAGAAGTGAACATAGAGCGCAATTTACAGTTATTGTTCTGTGGAAGGATGGTAAGAGTAACTCACTCCAACTAACATAACCGATAACCAGCTGTGGGTTTGACATTAAATGGTTTGATTTTTTTCTGCAGTTCAATAACTTACATAAAACAAAACTGATGCACTATCATTACCAAATTCCAAAATCCAACATTTAAGCCCTTTTTTTGAGGCAGTCTAATGGAGGCAATATTCCATTCCCCTAATGTAATTTTTATTTTCTCATTTTTCTAGATTTGTTTAGTTTTGAGTTGCATATTGTATTTGTACCTATCTGCTGAGTACAAACAGGTACCCTTATCTACATTTTAGGCTATATCTAGAGATTTCTCTATTTAATAGTGATGAACTGCCTAACATGAGAATCTACTTTATGCTAAGAGTTGTAGCATAAGAAAATACAATTTAAAACAAAAGAAAAAATAAAATCATTAAAAATAATACAGTGGAACTCGTGAAGTTTGGAGGCTCTATGGCAAGAAGACATGACTTGAGAAAAAATGATCATTCAGAAAATTTATCCAGATGTTCACACTGAATTAAGTCAAAAGTCACAGTACCTGATCACTTAGTTGTTTTACACTGTAACTTTTAGGATCATTAACAATGATTATGATCTGTGACCTATCACTCTTAGTATATAGCAATAGTAATCACCTTAATTATGTAGTTCAATATAAAAATACATCAGGGCAATAGGCAATAGCAACTTGACTTCTATGAATGAGTAGTTATGTCAGTTAATAACTTTGAGAATCAGTTTGTCTACCTAGAAGGATCTAACAAATAAATATGATAAATAGATATTTATTGAGTATCTTCTCTGTAACAGATATATGCAAGAATCTAAGTTCTCGGGCTATTTCATTACATTATAAGCCTAGTGAGAGAAAGAGAGAGAGGGAGGGGGAGGAAGGGGGAGAGAGAGAGAGAGACAGAGAGAAGAGAGGCTGTATCCTCTGTACACATTCTTATAGCTGTAGGGATATGGTGTTGTTGATAGTGCTTGGTGTATAAGAGGTGCTTAATAAACTTGAATGGAGTAAAGAAAAAAGAGAGGGATAGAGAAAAAATAGGTGAGGATAAAAGAGATAGTATGCTCACAGATCTTGTAGTCTAGTAGACAGAGTTGCATTAAGAAATGTTATAAAAGCTTTGTTTAGAAGAAACTAAGAGAGAGAAGTTTCTGACAGTGGTTAGTAGGAAAAGAAGTTAGGTTATGATGGACATACAGAAAATGCCAGACAAATGTGCCCTTCCTTTATATTGCCCAAGACTCATGCAAATACTGTACTAACAGTACACCATAGTTCACTTAGCTTGTTTAACCATCAATATCATAATGCTTTTCCTGCCATTAGTTTTACTACAGGACAATGTAAATATTGACCTGTTTATTTATTTGGCAGATCCTAGTAACAGGCTATGATAATGCAATTCAAAACACCACAGAGCACCAATGACTATTTCTACACTGTACACATAGTCATTTTTATTTCTTTTCTCTCCCTGATTTATGATGATAGCTGTTCTTTGTGACTGCTTCTAAGACTGCTGGTCAGCTGGAATCTGCTTACTGACAGCAAGGGCATCATAAATCCATGAAATTTAGAGTAAACTTTCCCTGTTCCTCAGTTAGACTTAGAGAGGTTGTACCTTGTGCCAGGAACGTAGTGTCAGCAACAGAAGATGGTATAGAGTTGAGGAAGAGAGAAGTACAAAAGTTAGTGGACAGTCAGGCCTGGCTTTAGACATGAAGGCAAAAAGAGAGGTTTTGAATGTTTCTATACCAAGGCTTGGAGGCTTCTGTACTGCCAGTACTGCAGAGCTGAGAAATCTGGAGCGTAAATTTGATCTGAGGAAACAGCTGCCTTTGGATGGAGTAGTTCTACTGCTGCTATAGGTGGGGTGATAGGGCCAGAAGGTCCGAGATTGGCTGGAAAGTCAGACCTGCAACTGAATCTGGTTTCTGTTTTACACCTGTTAGGTCTGGGGAGATAGTTAATCTCTTTAAGACTTTGTTTCTTCAGCTGTAACATGGGAAAATATAAAAGAACATGCTTAACAGGATTGGCTTAAGACTTTAAAGGATTAAACATGGTAGATGTCTAGAAGCAGACCTGACATCTAATAGCAACCTCATGATTATCAGTGGCTACTCTAATTATTATTGATTCTAAGTATAAACCATAAGCATTTTAACTCATAGAAATATTATAAGTGGAAAATATTGTCATTAAAAAATGTCAAAAATGATGAAAAGCTAATAAAAACATTGATTTTGTTTTTAGTGTGTGTGTGTGTATGTGTGTGTGTTAGTGAAACTTTGAGAGTTGATATCTCAAAGCCAGAAATATCACCAGAATCCCAATATGTAATACAGAGATATATGCTTCCACAGACATAATTTTCCCCAAAGATACATAAATTAAATATTGTCATTTTCCAGATATTTGGTGAGAGGATGAGAAAAAAAGGTAGAAATAACATGAATTCAGTTTAACCGACTAGAGGGACTTGGCATTTTCTTTGCAATACATACTCACATTTGAGGGATCAACTCAACATATAATGAAACGAACGATTAGGGTGTCCAAGTCTTTGAAATAAGTAGTTAAGTTTCTCATAACTATACACAACATACTGTTAATCATTTTGAAAGAAAAAAACCACTGAACTTACAACAACATATTGTCATTTATACAAATAAGTGAAAGGGGCTGGGCATAGTAGTAGAGCAGTTTTCCTCAGCCAAAGCTTCATGCATAACACAAATACCTTTAAGGAATTCCCCTCAATGTCTTCTTTTATGTGTCATAAGAAAAAAGAAATAAGCTGTTTTATGTACACGCCCTTACTCTCCAAGACGCATGCAAACTTCATATACCACAAATGTACATGCGTACTAATACAAGAAAGAAATAAATTTGAAGATTTAAAGATAAAAAAAGAGTAGAAAAGAAATAGTAATTTTTCTCAGTATGATTTACTTATATTGTCGGTAATGTAGTGTTCAATAAAGTATTTTACTTCAAAATCAGCAACTGGACAATTCCCCTTCTGCTTCTAACTACACATTTAATTTCATATACAATCAAAATAACGGTACATTATTTGTACTTTGGCTGAGGAAAACTGCTCTACTACTATGCCCAGCCCAGCCACGGTACATTATTTCCATCCACTTGGCCCCGGAGGCTCTCTCATCTCTGAGAAAAATCCACATGCATCATATAATGTGACTGCGAGGGGTCGTATGGAAGATTAGATGCTTTTGCTGGTAATCAAAGAGAATTACACAACATGGTTCATGTATTACTAGGGCAATATGACACAAAGTCAGCTGTTCCTCTTCCTTTTAATCCTTTGGGTTAAATTTCATAGAAAAAACCCAAAAACTCACCAATGCAGTTTTGTTATCAGGAGTCTTTGAAACAAATGCTTTCCTTAATTCTAGGGCAAAAGCTCAGGTTTTGGCGTTGCTCCACAATCTAAGGTAGACTCAGGCAGCTAACTGCAAAATATATCACCCTCTAATTCCCTCCACTTAAATTAGTAGCAAGAAGGTAGCCTTGGGGCCGGGGATTTAGCTCAGTGGCATAAGTGCCTGCCTGGCAAATGTGAGGTCCTGAGTTTGATGCCTGGTATCAAAAGGAAAAAAAAAAAAAAAGAGTAGCCTCTCCGTGATTCTCACAGAACAATGTGATTGGCTTATCTGAATCATCCTGCAGGTTGATAGTAAACTTAACCTTGCTTCTCACGGATAAGTAAGAATTTCACTTAGCAGCTCAGGTAAGGAGAAATGTTTGAAACAATAACCCTTAACTTTGATCCTTATATTACAGATACATAGCAAATACTTACCAATATCTTATAAACAAGCGAACATATGAATATGCTGAAAGTGGAAGTACTCTAAACTTTTAAGTCTGTATATTCGATCCACGGCCTTGGGTAAGTCGCCAAATATCTTCCTCACATTTACATCATTTATAAAATGGATAAGATGGGACTGTAATATCTCTCCTGTTTATTTCAGGAGATCACTTGGGAAAATAAAATTGTGGCCACATCTCAAGCCCTTCAAGCACCAAAATCTATCAGGCTTTACTTTCATCTCCCTCATAATCTTATGCTCCAGGCGTAGTGGGCCGACTTTATACAGATGGTTTTCATCCACAGTCATTCACGGGTTAGCAATAGAAGGTAACACATGCTCCTTCAATGCTTTCAAAGCATCTTAACCTTTTTCTTTTAGTAATTTTTACAATTCAAGTTGAGATTCTTTTGTGGATCTCAACTTGTACATCTCCCCAATGTCTGACACATAGTAAGCGCTCAACAAATGTTTATGAATAGAATAAATGAATAAAATATGTTAACAACTACAAAAACATTCTTAGAAGTTGTAACCACTGTCCACAATTTAAAAAAGAATGTGTATGTCCTCCGCCTCCATCGTCAACATACACGCCCCTCTTTGGCCTGCAGCTGAGGTGATGACTGCCTTACCGAACTGGAAGACTTGATCTGGCTCAAGTGCTGGCTTTTGTCAAAGCAGCCAAATCAATTACCTGTACAGCAACGGGGAATATCCAACATTAATGGATGCCTATTCTTTTACAATGAAAAGGAAATTTGGTAATGCCAAAAAATTATTTAAGGAACCAGTTCTTCCAGCTGTTACAAGTGATAGATTAGCATGACAATTTCTCAATATTTTAGAAAGCTGTCTACAGACTGAAAGATCTTAGTGGTAGAAGAATCATGGAACTCAACTAGCCTAAATCATTTCATTTATAAGTTGAATAAAAACCCATAAGAGACTTGCCTAACATTATGCCACTAACCCAATATGAAACTGGAGAGAAATCAGGTCTTACACTTACATGATCTTCCCCTAGATTTTTCTGATTTTTCTCCTTAGAGTTATGTGTGTGTTTTACCCAAGATTGAAGACAACAGGTTCCCATAGTGACTCAGAAGAACGTGAAACAGAGTAAAGCAACATACATTTTTCAAACTTAATATGGGTTAACAATATTCTTGCAAATTTTTTACAGGTAGTTTTTGCAACCACAGGAAATAGAACAATTTTCTTAAGGGGAATCTTCCTACTGAATATAAATGAGTATAAAAGAATTAAAATATATAGTTTTAATTATCCAACAAGCAACCGAAGCACAAGGTTAGTTAGGCTGCAGCACTAAAATTCTATTTTTGGAGGGCAAAAACAATCTAGTGTCAAGTTCACCTGCTTCTTGTGCTGCACATGATATGAATAGAAGTAGAACATTTAGTTTCTCCTCTTAGAAACTTTACACTTTCTTGGGGAAAAATGTGGAAAAAAAAAAAAAACAGAAAACCTCAAACAAACAACCCAGGGCAACAGAAAGTGTGCAGCACTGCTATGTATGCAACATTATGTGTTTATATTTCAGAGGACTAAACACAGAAAAATTGCTTGTTTTCAAGTATGTCTTGTCAAATGAGCATTTCTTGAGTGTTAATAATGTATTTGAGTAAATTCCAGTAACTGTCAGCAATTCACTTGGACTGCTGTTACCAGTGTTTGTTTTCCCAACATTCCTCATTTAACATTGCCATCATTCTCATGAGTTAGATATTATTATTAATCTTATTTTTTGTTAGAAAACAATGAGTTTTAACTAACTGACATCCTCATAGCATTCATCTTCTACATGGAAGCATACTAGATTCTCATAATACACCATACATAATATGAGGTAGCTACTATGGTCAGCTAACTGGAAGAAAGAGGTAGACATATCAAGCACCATGCTGAAGTTACTCACAGAATCTTAAAATCTCAGAAAGAAATGACTCCTTTACATCAAGACCAGGTATAGGGAAAAATGACAACTGCACAAACAACAATGTTTAGAGCAAAATTCACTGGAGAGCGTTCCAAGGTGATAAATGTATTACTTAAGATGTTCTGTTGAAGTAAATATCTTGAAAACTGAAATTCACTAAAGAACCAGGAAAACATTTCTTTCGACAATGCTTGCCTAGCCTCACATAGTCAGTGTTTAACCTATAGCTCATTGCCTTAAATAAATTCTTCATTCTATAATTTTTCCCCAAGGACACTTCAGGGTAGTAATGTACCTTGTAGCTAACTCAGAGATATGCAAGATTTTCCTGTTTCTATACTAAAGATTACTGGAGGCTTCTAATGAGCCACATGGTTCCCCAGACTCATGCCATACTGCCATTTGGACAGACCTCCCAGAGCACACTCTTGTAAGTTAAGCAAGGTCAAGACTGATTATGCCTTGCATAGCCTGAGCTGTCCAACTGATCTCATGTTGTAATAGAGACACAGAGAAATTCAGTGAACCTTGAACAAATTCAACTCTCCACACTTACTACTGGACATCTGCTCTAGGGTCAGGCACCAGCTGTGCTAAATATTAAGCTACAAAACTGAATAGCATGTTTTCTACCTTTGAAACACTCACATCCAAGCTTGAATACACACACATGTATACACACAAAATAATTACACTAATCAACATTAAGTCCTAGAGGAGATCTCGATATAAGCAATGAGCAAGCAGTTGATAGAACATTTAAAGAAAAAAATACGTTTGTAAGAACAAATGCTTACAAATAAATAGGGAGAAGAATTATCAAGGAAAGAGGGAAAAAGATCCATTCAGTTGTTAGCTTTAGGGTGAATATATCATTTTGCACCTATTTATTCAATCCCCAAAACTAGGAATCTGACATTTTGTATTTTTAGACTGCTGCGTTTGCCACCTTCCCAAAGCATTTGGCGTTGGACAAAAATACACCTCACACCAGAAAACCCAAAATACTGGTATCTTTATTGTCATCTGTTACAAGGAATAAGTAGTCTTATGTTACCATAGAAATCCCTATTCTCTTCTGTGGGAAAGTATTTTAAATAAAGCTGTCAGACAACCTCAATTAAAAATAACAAATGAAAGACCAATTATAGTCCCTTTGGATTTACTAATAAAGTTCATTAATGAACTTTCCATCAGGTATTCAAAAACTAAAAGGTAGCATATGGAGAAATTTGCAGTACAATTAACATACACTATTTATACTTTACCACCTTTGGCTGCGGAAAGTCTGAACACAATTAAATAATTGGCTACATAAGGCACAATCTCACAAGGTGGCCAAGGTGTCAGAACAGCAAGTGGAGGAGAAAGTCGAAGGAAATAATAAGAGAAAGTTCCCATAATTTTCAAGAAAAATTAAATTTAATTATATTTTAGCTTATGGGAACCATATTTTTCAACATATTTCCTTAGTACAGAAGATGATAAATCCTTTTTACATTTCAGTTCCCCTTTTCCATCTTAGTTAGCCCCCACACTCAAATTCCTTTGGTGTTTTAGTTAATAAAGCTTAGGGGTTTTCTAAGATCAGGAGTTGGTTTGTCGTTGTCATAGAAATCAGTTAATACCTTCCACACCGACTATTCATTATGCTTTCATACAGACATGGATACAAGTTCCTCCATGGCACTCTAAGTGAACTGCGAACCCATTTACTGCCTACTGGCTGCAGTATCTCATGTTATTGCTTTGTTTTGTGCTTCTTCCTTCTTCTGCGTATGGAGTAGATTTTATATGCTGCTGGGGAGGTAAGTCCAATCAAATTCCAAACTTTCTTTTTGACTCCGTGATATCAGACAGTAGCCTGCGGAAGGGAGAAGCAAGCTTGATTTGCTGCAATTTTTCTTATGACCCAAATGTACTTAGATGGCTTACATGAATTATTTTGAAACTGGGTTACACAAATGATAGCTATTATGAGCAGCCTAACATTTCCATCTGGTCAATTGCTTTCAGGTGGCTTCAATATAAAGCTGGTAGACTAGCCAAAGCCAAATTAAAAGTTGCTCTCTTGATATGTTCTTAAAATCATATTCTCACTATTTTGTATATATTTCTATACTGCCTACTTGCTCAGCCCCGGAATCTTTTCTTATCTCCACCATGTATGTGCGTGTGCACAAACACACACACACACACACACACACAGCCATTTATTCACTGCTGGCCAGTCTAGTGCCTGCATTAGACATATGAACTCTGAAAGGCAACTGATCTCTCACTTGAGTTGTCTCATAAATCACTTAACCTTCCTCCTTTGCTTCATATTAACCTTTGTTCTTTAATGTCTTCCTTTTCCCTTGATTTTATGACCTGCTCTCGCCATAAAGCCTTTTTATGAGGATTTGTATGGAAGTGACTCCCTAAAAATAAATTTCATTTATACTTGACTATGATGATTCTTGAGCATAACTTTAGATTTAAAATATGCTGCAAATTTATGTTTGTAAATGATTGAACTAATAATCACCTAAAATCTTGGAAATGAAGATATTCTCATTCATTACTTGTCTACTTCTTATTCTGCTGAATTTGGTTGTGCTCCTTTTTGTTTCTGTTCCTTCCTTCCTCTGGTTAATAAGTAAAGCCAGAAGAATTAACAACAATGACAGAAACAAAGTAACCTGCAGATTTAGGAACTGAAATCTCCCACCCTTAGGAAGAGAATGTCAAGGTCTTATCTTTGTGGGCAGCATCTCTCTTGCTTTTCTTATGCATATAGGTAGGTTCTTTCAGAACTGCTTCACCTTCCTCTGACCCAGACTGCCACAGGGAAAGCAATCTAGGGTAGCATCCTTTAGCATGTCCACGTTTATTATTCAGTGACCCAAAGACAAAAATAGCTGAAGAAAATGGGCGGCAGATAACTATTGATATAAGGCACATTCTGCTAGGAGATGAGTGACATTTTGAAAGAGATCACCAAAAACAGTGTGAGGATAAAAACAGATAAGGAAACTCTCAAGACCTCGATGCATTACTGAAGAGCTACGGAAGACTGACATGCTGGAAACTAGAGGAGAAACGCAAACCTCACATCTAAGGATTGGGGAGTGATTACACACATACAAATACAGCCTTTCTAACGAAAGACAGATGAGGAGCGCTGAAAACATCGATTCATGTCAAGCAGGCTATGGAAAAGTGATAAATACATAAGATCAGTAAGTACTGATCTGGGAAGGGCACTATTCCCTGCAGGCACACCAGGTGCACATCGCAGTGATGACATTCCTAGAAGTGTTTTTTCACATAAAGCAAAAGATGAATAGACTCAATAAGCAACAAGAGTTTAGAAAGATAACTGAGCATATTTTTAGCAACTTCTAGTATTTTCTTCACTGTCTGACTTAGTTTTCTTTTGTCACTGGCCTGGTAATAAGCTGGTATCCCTCAGCTTTTCTCTCAGCACTACCTCCATAAAAAACAAAACAAAATAAAACACCACCTCTCCTTGTATTTCTGTCCTTGGTAACTCCCATTCAAACTTCAGTTTTAGGTTGGGTTTCTGATTTCCATCTCAGAAGGCCTCATGTAGCCCTTTGGTTTCACTAATCACTCCTGCTCTGGGGATTCCTTACTAATATCCTTATTGCTCTGTAGTCCAGGACCCTTGTCCTGCCACCCTGCCTTTAGAGCACCTTGAGAATCAGGATGAAATTCAGCCCTTTCAACCCTATATGCCCAGCACGTATAACGTATCTGATACAGGAATCCTGACAATTTAAGACAGAATTTTATACCCATCCCACCATCCCAAACCAAGAAAAACTCAAAAATTTTATAGGAGTTTATCATTGTTCCTTATGTTGTATATGTTCCCTTTCTGGCAATATATTTAAATACCTCTTTTTTGTGTGTCAGCTCCTGATAATATACATTTCTGATAAAGAAATGTGTCACCAGCACACCCTGTCTTCATTAGTGGAGAGAGCATTGTGGCTTGTTGGCCTTGCAGACATTCCCATTACATAAAACGACAGTCTTTTGAACTGGAAACAACCAGAGGGAGCCTCAGTACAGGATTCATCAAAGACCTTCAAGCAGTGTGAGAGAGAAATTTTTGTATCGCTGCAAAAGAAAGGCGTTCCTTTATCTTCTGACAAACATTAAATTCTCCAGTTTGATTTAATGCTACCTAATGACACGGCATTCATGCGGTGTTTGTGGTTCCCAGCTTCACAGACACGCTGGTAACAGAAGCGCCCTGACAAGCCCTCTGAGTGATGGGAGATGCAAAACAATCCTGCGGATGCCTGAGGAGGTCATGCCTCTGAGTATCTTTCTACACAGACAGCCCATGAAGTACCAGCATCATTGTGGACTATGACTGTAGGAATAATATGTTCTTTTAACGATGCCAAATACACATTCTGAGTTTCTTGCCAGTCCATTGCTTCCCTACCACATAGTGTTTTTTCTGTGAGAGGACCTGTTGACCAAACTTCCCTTATTCCTGTCTATAAGGCATAAAACTCAAGCCTACTAGAGTCCCCAACTTTAGGAGCTGGTTGTTAACTCAAATGAAAAATCAAAGAAAACAAATGTTTCTTAAGAACTGGTAAGCGGTTACCACATTTTTCCAGAGGAACAGTTCCTAACATCCAATCTCATTCTGCCTACAATGAAGGAACTCAGGTATGCTTAGTAAATTTCTGAGTCAATTAAGTTAGGTGACATTCCAAATACATTAAATGTCTGGATAAAACTTCTGAGTCAACTTAAAAAAATTGAAGAAAATTAAGTGCTAAAGACAGATGGAGTAAAAAATATGTTAGTGACTAACTCGGTATTTCTCCACTTCTCTTTCACTCTGCACCCCCTACAATATACACTCAGCTGAGAACACTGCTAATTCCAATCAAATTAACACTTACTAAGTGCCTGCTCTATATAAGTACTATGCCAGTTAAGTATACAAACATGAAGAACATAGTTTCTGACTCTAAGAAGCTTATAAGCCTAATTAATTAGAAGGATAGATATACAAACCATGGGCCTTGCAGAAGTGAGCAGACAGGGATACTGCCCAGGGGTGCAGGACTGCGTGGGAGCTGCTGATACTCAGGGCTGACTTTCCTCAGCTGTGTACATTTAAGCTAAGTCTTAAAGAATGAGTGGAATTTACGAAACAGATAAAGGGCAAGAGAAGATTCTAAGAAGGTAGAAAAATCACCTAGAAGTCATGAATGTAAGAGGCAGTGGCTCCCTCTACAGTTTGGCCTATAGAGTGTGGGAGCTGGGAAGGGAAACCTAGGAATAAGATCAAAAGAGGCCTGAAACGTTACCGGCATCTCCGCAAGGGTTTTATCAGAGGATAGTCATAAGCTGGGTAAAAGGGTAGAAAACTAGTTGATTGGAAGTCTGAAGGCCACAGAAGTTATGTTGCATTGAAATGGGTAAGTAGATTTGGGAACAGAGTAGCTAGTATTTTTGTGTTTGTTTGTTTGTTATTGTGATTGTTATCTGTTTTTCTTTTTCAGTATTGGAGACTGAACTCAACACCTAGCACATGCTAAGTAAGCAGTTACCAGCTGTTATGTTTTCGATCTCAAACGTACCACCTAAGTCTCATCAGTTTAGAAGAAGACAGGGTCCTGAAAGCACTATAGTTGTGAGTTCAATCACAGATGAATTCAGGAGCTAAGTGTGCTCTTAGGAGGTGGGGCCTGTTTGGAGGCGGGTCTCTGAGCCCTGTTCTGGAAAGGTATATTCTTGTCTATAGCTCCTCTTGTCTTTCTCTGTTTTTTGGCGTACTGGATAAGACCAGCTTTCCTCTGCTGGACCCTTCCACTATGGTGTTTCTATATTGGAGCCAATTGACTATTGACTAAAACTGTGAGCCAAATCAGCCCTTCCTCTGTTAAGCTGTGGATGTTAGGTCCTTGTAATAGAAAACTGGTGAAGGCATGCACGAAGTTAAATCTACAGCCCTTATAGATCAGTCTTTATGTATAATATTCCATTGTATTAGAGGTCCAAGCACTGAATGCTGCACACAAAAGACATTAAAAAATACATGTCACCTAGAATTAGTAGCTCAGATAAAAACAACTTGTGCATTTACAAAGAGGAGTTAGTTTTTCGTTTTGCTTTTTTTTTGAACTGAGAACAATCTAGTCTGGTGCCTTAGAATGTGACTTTGACTTTGTCAGTATCTTCAAAATTCGTGTTGGTGACCACGAGGAAGACTAAACTAGAGAAAGTACATCAAGCAAGTTCCACATACCACACCTGGTAGAAAAAGTATTCAAGATTAAGCAAATAGAAATGAAAAATAAAGGAGGTAAAAGCTCGTTAAGGACAAGGTGAACTTATGATCACATATAGTACTTATAAATTATTATTATCTCAGAACATTAAAAAGTATAGAGAAATAATATATATCTGTATACTGCTCATTTTGAAGAGGAGCTTAGATTCTACAAATATAACCAAAACTCTTGGAAAGCCCTCTCCTTTATCTCCCTTCACATGTTAGCACTATCATGAATTTCTGATTTTCATTCAAGATTTTTAAAACATATTTACTCCATGTGAATACTTCCCAAAACAGTACACAATGTTTTATGTATCTTAAATATTATATATATATATATATAAACACAAAAAATAAACTCTTTTGAAGTCTTTTTCCTTCAGCAATATATTTTTTATCATCTATTTGTACTAATAAAAATAGCTCTAGTTTATTGCTTCACAGATATACAAAACTCAAGTCAATGAATAAGCCATGCTACATTTTCAGAGATAAGCTTTTAAGTTGTTCCCAGTTTTTTCTCATAAGAAACAATATTGTAATAAACTTTCATGTACTGGTAGGAAAGTTTTCTTGGGTACTGATCAGCATAAGTGTATTTTTAACCACCCTTTGGTAGCTATGGTCAAATTGTTCTGCAAATATCTCAAAAGACATTTCTCCCCATTAGTGTTTGAGTTTCTATTGTTTTTCAGACTCAAAATTTGGTTACAAGCAAATTTAAATTTTTCTAATCTTTTGAAGCAATTTTAATTTGGTCCTCGAATTGGTAGTAAATGGGAGCCTCATTGAATAAATATTTTGATGATTAGTAATCAGTACAGTTTACTTTGCCAGTCAAATAAGACCTGGTCAAGAAATTTGTCCATTTTCTTATGAAATTATTTGAATTTATGTAGAATTTATAGAATTTCTCTTTATATGTCAGTATTGATACTTTGCTAAAAGCAAAGGTAGAAAACAAATTAGCATTAAGTAGTAAGAGCCCTAAAGATGGTCATTCCTTTTGATCTCAAAATTAGTTTCAATGCATTAAAAATAAGAATAATTGAAGTATACTAAAGGATTTAGGCTTTAGGGATGTTCATCAAAGCATTATTTCTAAGGAAAATATTATAAGTAATGTTCTTAAATAATCATGAATATAAAATTGAAATTCTCTAACAAAAAGGGGATTAACAGATTCAAAAATGGACTGTTATGAAGATATTAGGATTAATGTTATAGAAAAATATTTAATGTATAGATGGGTGTTAACAATACATTAAGTGGGAAAAGAAGATTAAAAACTCTCAAGGAGAAATATGACACTAACTGTAGTTATTTCTAGTTTATGGGATTACAAGTATATTTCTTTTTATTCATATTTTTTCTGAAATTTCTACAGATGATATGGTATTTATTTTGAAAAGTTATCTTAATGGAGAAGACTCTTTCAGAGTTGGGCTATCAGGAGAAAAATTAATCTGAAGAGACAGAAAGTTGAAAAGAACCAGATTTCAAGTAGTACTGAAAGTTACAAATAAGAGCAGTGTGAGCACGTGTATGGGCCTTCTGGTTCTAAGGACAGGCATTTCAGCCAAGCTTATAGAAAATGATCACCCTCGGATCACTGCTGTCTCACCTAATGGAAAATAATAACCCGAGAAGTTCTGTGGGTCCCTGAACAGCAGAGCTTGGTGTTTCCCCGGGGGCTCACAATCTAAGTAAGACAGATGATGCAATTAAGACAAATAGACAAGAGATAGAAAACGCCAATTTGTACCCCCGTCATGGAACAAGCATATGGTTTCTGTGCTCATACCTACATTTCAGAAAAGTTTAGGGAGATTTAAGCCAGAACTAACAGAAAATATAGCTAGAACTGGATTTTGAAGGTTATGAAATCAGACATGTATTTTACGTAACTGATAATACATAGAATCAACCTAGAATGAGAAAGCTGACCCAAAGGTACCTTGACACCAAGTCTGATGGTCTGAACCAACAGAATCTTTAGGCTATGAATGATTAATTATAATTAAACAAAATTTTGAAATAATCAAGGTTAAGTATGGAATAGAAAAGAGAAATTCCATCAGCGAGACAGACCTGGATTTAGTCTTAGACACATTATAGGCTCTGTGGCCTCAAATTCCTCCTTATAAGAATGGAGGTAACAATTACACAGTAGAAGAAGCCCTGCTGTTTCTCGACCTTTAGTTATGACAAAAATAAATATGATACTAAATGGCATGACAGGATCACTAAGTGACTTTAAAATCATCATCAGGAATATAGTGGTTCCTTTCTCATTTAGAATGTGGAACCCCATTAGATAACATGTTCTAGAAATTTAACTGCTACAATATGTAAGCAAAGTGAAATTCCAAAAGCTTTTTTTAAAAGCTTATTAGCAATACCATTTTGTTTCAAGGTTGACTTTTTTCTACTTTTCATCTGAAATAATAACAAAACAGAAGGTTTTACAAGATACATTACAGAAAAGAGGAGTCACTCATGCAAAGAGCATATACTAGTGCTATTTCTCAATCACATAAAATATACATTAATATTTTAACTTAGCTCCTAAAATAGAATACACCCATAACTCTTGTTTTGCCAAGAAGAGACAGATGGCAAACCAGCTTATAAATCAGTCCCCAAAATTCTTGAAGGCAAATAAATGATGTATAAATTAAGGTTTTAAAAAGGGCTTATTTTTATAACAATTAGTACTTTGAAGAATCTTTAATTATCTTCATAAACATTAAACAGGGCTAATTTATGAGTTTCTGAACAATTTTAGGTTTTGAAATAAAAGAAGATTCTATGTACCTGCCTTTTCTCTTTTAATCATCACTAACACGTGGTAACCGTGGTTGGTTCAATGGTTCATTAAGTTATAATTCCAACAGACAATGAAATCATGCTGAGAAATTATTTTTGGCTTTAAAATTCAGGATATCATTGAGAAATGACTGTGGGATGACAAGACAACTTGCAAATTTGGCTCTGGCTTCATATCAAGGGAACAGAAATGATAAGAAAAAAAATCATATCTAGAGATTGGCACAAAACCCCTAAAGCTTTCCATGTCCTTCAAACATCACATACTTTTAGGGTGATCCTACCTCAGTTTTTCACATGGAAAAGGAAGAAAGTTACAGTATACTTGTCTTCAGAGTACACTTAAAACCAGTACATTACAGATGCTATTAAAATGTACAAGAGAAATTTCTAAGGCTTCCTCAAGTTTATAAAACACTATGTTAGGTCAATCATATTGTAGTTTGAGTCACTTGATTATAATACCTGTACTTCTGTCTAGAGAAGAAAACATCAAATTCCTACAAGACACATGAGAAAATGAGTTTCTTTATATAGTGGCGATTCTGTTATTATAGGACTAAATTCCCTGCTCTATCCACAATTTTAAAATCCCAAAAGCTCTGAAAACTCATTTAACTGCAAAACCTGATCTAACCAGAAACCATTTAGTGATTAAATCCGACCTGGCTCGATGTGAGACTATTATACTCAGCCCACTAGTGTGACTCTCCATATGTTTTGCCACTGACATATTGAAGTATTTGATTACAAGGCACTGCCCTAAACTCTGTTGAGAATATTATGCATATGTTCTATGTGATTCCCTGTGTCCTATGTTCAATCCTGATTGCCTTCCTAAAATTCTAAATTCAGAAACATATCAGAAACATACCCTTAGCGTTTTGATACAGAGCTATGGACCCATGTTCACATTTAGAGTTTCCTTTCTCTTAACAGGGTAGAAGACAGTTAATACTGCAGTTCTATGGTTGAAAAAACAATGACACTTCAGATAAGTGTTCAACACAGTTATGCTGTTGCCTCCAGATTAGAGCACAGTGACAAGCCCAGCAATAGCCATTATGGAGTGGTTCATTCTGGCCACTGTACAGAGCAGTGGGTACGGGGATAGGCTTAAAGGCTTGGTAATGTATAGCAGCCCAGCATCAAACAGAAAGCACACAACTGATGGTCCCTGGATATATGCACATGTGATTAACTATTCATGAATAGGCCAAGGATAAGGACATTTGATGTCTGATGAGTAAGATATAACCAGGCTTTTCTCTTAAAACAGTGTAGGGATCAAGACTCTTCTGATTAAGCCAAGGAAGGGAAGGGTTTAGGGAAAAAGGAAAATAACAACTAAAGACTGTCATTTGTTTGCATGTTAACAAGTAAGAAGAGATGTTACAATGTCAAAAGATAAAAAAAGGAGAAAAGATGTAGCAATGTTGCCAAGCCAAGTGGGGAGGGACAACAGGGGATGCTGAGGGCAGAAGTGATAGACTTAAATCATGGTTCCAGAAATAGGAGACGGAACTCCAATAATTCCACCTCTAGAAATCACTTTTCTTTTCTAATATTATGTATGTTATATATATGTATATACATACATATACACATACATATACATATATACATATATGTTATATATGTGTTATATACATATATATGTTAAATTGTCTCTGATTTCTTGCTATTCTCCTTTCCAAATTCCAGTTTAGTTGTTTATAATTCACAATCAGAATAGTTACCTTGTATATCCATAGAGACAGTCACAGTTTAACTGACACAGACACTTTCATAACATGGCTTTTTTAAGAGACAGTAATGTTTGAAAGCATTAATAGTTCTTATCCCTAGAAATGAAATTCAGAGTTAGAGTTCAAATCAGAGTTGGTCATTTCCGACCTTGAATAAACTAAGCTATTAAAGCTTTGGATTTCCTATCTAAAAAAAACAAATAGACAAACAACAAAACAAAACAAAACAAAACAAAAACCCAGGACAATAATATCTACTCTACAGAATTGTGGCTTGCTTTCTCTCACTCTCTGTCTCTCTGTCTTTCTGTCTCTCTCTCTTTCTCTCTGATTCTTTGAGACGAGAGTCTCACTATATAGTTTTCAGGCTAGGTTTATCTTACTGTGTGGCTCAGGCTGGCCTTGAACTTTGCACCAATTCTCCTGCCTCAGTCTCCCCGGTGCTGGAATTATAGGTGTGCTCCACCAAGCCCAGAGATCAGAATTGTAAACAGAATCAAATAGGATGATATATTTGAGTGATTTTCAACATGAACAGTGAAACTCTGTCACTACTGTTTCTAACTGTGACAATCACATCTGTGACTGTTCATTTTGAGTTTTAGGAAATATCTCCAAATATTTTTCAATCTATGATTTTTTTAAGGCAAGGGTTTATAACGTAGACAAAATTGGTAGTAAGAAATCTCAATTTAATTTTCACTTATACAGTAATTTTCATAATTGCACTGCTTTAATATGAACTAGCTGGCATAAAGCAAAGCATAGTCTAGCAAGTCACTCAGCATTTAAAATGCTATCCCATTAGCTTGCAATTAGTAGTTTTCACACGTACAGGAAAAAATAAATTGATTTAGCACCTTTCTGCTATCCGCAGTAATGCTGAAGACTTTGCCCTGACATTATTGTACCCTAGCTGCAAATATTAGTTACCCTAACTGCATACCATGTAAATCAAATAAATGCATCTTCTCTCCCTATAATCACGTCGGCAGCTGCCGCAGCGTGTTTCAATGGCCATCCACTGGAACTCATTAAGAAAGCATTATGTGTAGTAAATTAAAATGCAAGGTCTATGATCTTCAGACAAAAAGATGACAAAGCTTATCAAATGTATGCTTTGGCCTTCTCATTAGCTCTTGGGGTTTAAATGGCATTGTCCTCTCAAACAGGTCCCAGAGCATTTTTATTTGTACCAGGCACAGTGAAGCCAGACAAGCTTTATGTGTACAGAATATTTCAGCATTCCAGAAAAATCTTTTAAATATAAATTGGAAATGTAATTTAATACTTAATGTATTCTAAGAACTGCTCAGAAGTACTTACCTAATCTACTCACTCTTTCACTATTCTGACAAATATCAGATCCATCCACTTCGGCATTAATGGTCAATGTATGATTCATCAGACACAATGGCATTATTTCACACAGGAAATAGTTTCTACACAGACCTTTTAAGGGACTCCATGTACACTTTGCAGAGGTAGCCACGTCATGACAGCTATTCCTTAAGCTTCCCCCATGACTACAGGAAGCTATGGTAACGTGAGCACAGGGAACCCCAAATTATTTAGAATAGCAGGGAGTATTGACTTGGTACATTAAAATCAATGTATGAATATGACATCTGTTTTTGGGCATTTCATGACGAAAACATCATCCAAGGTTGAGATTTAGTCTGCAGAGACCTATATACAAGACCCAGTAACTAGAAAGCACAAGAAAGAATACTTTAGGTTGCTCTAACTTTTGGCAGAGTTGAGTGCCATTTAAATCACCATGATTTATGAGGATTGTTGAAGAGCGCTGCTTTTACCAATATGGGACTAGTTAATCTTTAAAGGCACTTCCAAGTATAGTACTGGATGTTACTGTAGATTAAAGCACTAGTTCTCTTTTATATTTACGACTGGAAATTTAAGGAGGATATTGTCTCTGTATTCTTAACACCATACATAGTGACTGGCATGAGTGTATGAGACCAGCAGCCATACTTTATTGGCCACTTACGTTCTCTCTGCTAGATATCTAACTGTTATGGTTGATATACTGTGTCAACTTAGGAAGTTTAGAAGTTTAACTAAGAGACTCAGCAGAGAGACAGGGCTTTGTTTGTTTGTTTGTGTTTTGTGCTGGGGATCAAACTCACAACCTTGTACTTGCAAGGCAGGCGCTTATACCGCTGAGCTAAATCCCTGGCCCTGATTTGTTAACATCCTGAGCCTATGCAAAAGGAGGGCAGGTAGGTGGTATGCATGCTATACCTGCCCTGGGAAGTGGTAGCCTACTTATAACATAAGGGAGGAGAAGAGGCTTCGTTTCCCCACTTTTTGCTCTTGCTGCATTTGCTCTTTTCTGCCTCCTTGAAGTGCTGCCCCTGTGCCATGGCACCCTGCTTTGGAGTTAGCTGATTATGGACCAAAACCTCCACCAACTGCAGTTAAATAAACATTTCCTTCCTTAATTTGGGGTGTTTGGTATTTTGTCCCAGCAACAAGAGAAAAGTAACTAAGACACTAACATCTGTGGTTTCATCACATACATGTGGTTTCACCAAAATCTTGGAAGAAGAAAATAGTGCTTCTGTCTTTAGAGTTAGGGAAATCTGGCAATATTCAAAGTCACTGAGACAGAAAAGGACTGAGAAATGCAATTCACAGCCATGTTTTTCCAACTTCTAAGTCTTGGCTTTTACTTTCCCAGCCCTGTAGTTGACAAACTGCAATACAGAAGAGTTGCCAGCTTACCTGAGTACCAACAGCCTGCGGTCCTTGTTAAAAACACAGATTCTCCAAATCAAAATCAAAGCTGATTGAATGAACCTCAGTGGGACTCAAGAGTTGAGATTTTTAATAAATTTGCCAAGTCAATTCTGATGCTAATGAAATAGCTACCATTTACCAAATGCTTATTAATTGCCAGTCACTAAAATAAGTACTGTTTTTACATGCCATATTTTATCTTTTCATGGTGATTCCAAGAATACATTTCAGTAGTATCCACCCTTCTCCTCCATTGTACAAACAAGGAACTGAAACTTTGAAGGTTTTCAGTCTTTCTCAGGATTACACATTCTGTCACCTGACAGAGCTAGAATTTGTGTAGACTGTCTTGTTCTGGAACTGGTAATCTTAATTACTGTGGCACATTCATCACTTAAAAATTCACTACTGGGTCTCAGTCGTTCGAATTCCACACGTAAATTTCCTTAAAGTTAGAAGTTCTTGCATTTTCTTCATAAGTCAAAGGGTAAGAAGCTGGATGTGACGGCGCACACCTGTCATCCCAGCACTCAAGAGGCTGGGGCAGGAGGACAGTTGCTAGTTCAAGATCAGCCTGGGCTGCAAAGTAAGCTCAATGCCAGCCTGAACTACATAGTGAGAAATTGTCTCAAAAATAAAATAAATAAATAAATATTAAAAAGAAAAATAAACAGAATTTACTAAAGAAAATGTATGAAATGCCAAAATACTTATGCATTCAGAATATGTGATTCTGATCTTAAGACTCTCTTTGGATACAGCAAAGATCTTTCCTGATCCCCAAATTTCTTTTTTGAGATAAGTAATAGAAGCAGTTGAGGACACAGTAAGTAAAGGTAGAGTTGAGAGTTTCTAAAACGTATTTCTTAAAATGCATTTCTCCCATATTTAGACTCAGATCTTAACCTTTAAACTTTCTATGTAATGCAGCCTTTGCCTGTGAACTAACTCTAGGCACCCATGCCTTTTATCCCCTCACCTACGTCTTCTCAATTAGACTACACACACACACACACACACACACACACACACACACACAGAGTGTTCACCTTTGGATTCCCTTCCCTTATCTTGTCTTGTGGATGGTTTTTCTCACTAGGTGTCAATTTAAAAATCAGCTAATCTATGTGACTGTTCTAACTCCAGAAGGTTCTCTATCACTACACTCTCCATTACTTTTAATATTCTCGTGTTCATTTTCTGTAGCACTTTGGGTTTTGTAAAAAAAAAAAAAAGTATACAAATATGTTTACTTTAATTTTTATAAATGTGTTTCCTCTAATTTTAAATGACTTTAATCTGATTCCATCTATCATTACTTCCAGATCATTAACCGGATGAATGTGGGGGCTATGGTAGATTCAGTTGTTATCATTTCACCAGGCGGAGTAGAGAGGAGCGAAGAAGTGAGTAGCAATAATACATAGGAAATAATGCATCTCTCCTCTCTTCACACAGAAATGTCAAGAACCCTTCTACAAGGTTAGAATTAAGACAGGACAAGGGACACATCTGTAGCATTTACCCAGGGTACAAACTATCTTTCTTCTGTCTTCTCTCCTTCCTTTCTCCCTCCTCCTTCTTCTGTCTCTGTCTCTGTATGTCTTTATCTCTTTTATATTCTAGTTAAATAATATCTTTATTCAACATTTAAACAATGTAATCCATCCTAAAATATCTAAATTTTACATAAAGATACAATCAGTATTACTAATTTTTCCTTTAGGATCCAATAGCCACACCCCCCAGTAAGGGAACTACGTAGTCCTACAACATTGTACTGGTACACAAAGCTCAGAATGAAAAGGACCTCCCATCTGGTTTCTGGATAATTTCATAATGTATCTGTAGGACAGTGATGATGTTTCACATGTGAGAGGAGCCCCTTCCCTTACTTGCAGAGCAACAACTTACATTAAAAGCCTCCCATTACATGACTACAACATAATTATATTTTAGGGATAAAATGTCCGTGACATGTCTAATGAGACTAGAGGCATTCGGCGCATGCATTGTGCATGCAAGTGAGTATTTTTCTGCAGGTTATAAAGGTCACTCCCTTACAGTGTGATGCTATATTTCATTTTTCTTATAAGCATTGGTAACTTCATGCTAGTAGCAACCTCTGTACCAGGGAACCACATGGTGTACAACCACATTCCAATATTGTTTTCAGAAAGTTTTCAATTTCACATGAATGCTCTCTTGTATGCTAAAGCACCAGTGTTAAAGAAGTGAAATTCAAACCAACAAATGCTGCCACAGATAAGGAAGCAGCACTCCCAGTCCATTCATTTGTGTGATTCTGACAGCTGCGTAATTAGTCCAGTCCTGCTGCTTGCCTGTGGGCTGGAGCTGGACCTGTGTGGAACATGGCAATGCAGAGACCGTTGCTATGCTTCAGCAGAGACCTGATTTCCCAGATGGCACCTCCCTTTGAAGAACATCACTCATTCGCTAGAAAATAAAAACACATCAACAAGCTGCCGAGGACTAGACAAGAGCTTAATTACCTACCCTCCCTTTAATACGTGGATTCAATATTTATGCATCCATTTCTCTAACCTCTGAAAGTAATATCAAATCCATTTCCCAGGACTCACTTTACAGAGCATTGCCTAACATTAAACCATGCCCAAATATCCAAAGCAAGCATCACTGGAGGAAGAGGGAAGACAGAAAACAGCTGCTTTTTAAAGCTGGCTAATAAATAGGTCCCCAGCAGCAATAAACCCCGGGCCAAAGACAAAACAAAGGAAAACATATTTTTTCTTTGCCTTGCACTAACTATACCTCCTCTTGCTTAATAGTACACTTTGAAAGAGCTCCAGGCATTCAGCCATGACATGCAAATTTAAAGATCAACTAGCCCTTGAAGCAATGGTAGAAACACATCACGCCCTGCAACAGCTGTATTCTAATTCTTGGGTCACAGAGAAATGAAGGTTGGATGTTTGGCCATATAGAGTGTGTGGTGGTATCAACCACTACTGCCTATTCCCTTAATTAAGCAAATGAAGAATTTACTTCACTGTTGAACAGGCAAGAAATGAATAAGTCTCCACCGGCTCCCCAAATCAAAAAAGGGATGCACCGAATTATCATGGAAAGAACTTTATAATCATTCTAGCATCAAATAGGTCTCAGCACTCTGTCTTCCAGGTACAGGCAGGATTATTAGAGTTTTGAAAAAGAAAGGGAACTGATTTAGAGGAGCCCAACAATAACCCAGAGGATAAGCATACAAATAGCATCATTCCCTTACTATGGAAGGGCATGTGTTGAGATTTACTCCAACTGAAAAGCTGGCAAGGAGCAGATCCAGGCACTGAAAGCCTTCACTTTTGCCACCACTCCATGCTCCCTCTCCTTCTGCAGCTCTGGTGGCCAGCTGGATCTCCCCAGTGCTGCTCGATGAGGCATGTGCCCTTCGCGGGCTGTGCTGTCTCAGAATTCTTCCACTGCCAAAATAGGAAGGGACCCACACTTCCGCAGGCCACGAGGCAGTGAAAGTCAAAGGACTGTAATAGGTCACTGCCTGCATTTCCATCATCCGCAAATGCTTTTTCACTATGGGGAAATATAATCAGCTTTCTTAACATAGCAATAAATAATTGCAAATTTCACCCAAATTTACATTTGCAAAAACAGTTACCAGGTACCTGGGCATGGCCCGCAGAACACATGTCAGTGATGGTAGAGGAATATTGCTGAATACAAAGGAGTGGATTAAACACAAACACGGAACTTCAGAGAAGGACTCTGGTGCCCATCTAACTGGTTTAATCCTGCCTCACAGCCTGCTGAGACCCAAGATCAAGCAAGACTGAGCTATCTTTAGTCATTTCTCTCTATAGTGTATTACATGATATAAAAGCCCACCACATGTGAAACTTTTCTTTGGACAAACTAATACAAAGTCATTTATCATTTAAATTAATATAACAATGCCCCCAAACACCTTGGAAACCGAGTAGGTGAGAGAAATAGAGAAAGAAAGGTCACTCTGCTGGTGGCTAGGAAAGGGAAATTTAAGAAATTAGGGGGTAGAGCTAAGAGCATTGGATTTCCCAGAATTTCATTGCAAATTACAGAAAACAAGCTTGACCTCATTCTAACATGAACATTCTTTCCTACTGAGTAAGCAGCAGCAAAAAGTATATGTTTCAGGTTCTGAAAATTTAAAGAAAATATTTCCACAAGAAGTGCAGCCACACCAATCTAAATACACTACAGCAAAGTGTACAAGTAAATGTCAGACCCTGGAAATGGCAAGGGAAATGTTGCTTCCAAATATAGATTAATGGGCATTATGGCATTTATTATTTATCAGTTAGTCCTGTATGGTTCTACCCACTGCTTCAAGTCCCTGGGGCAAAAATACAATAGAATTCCATTAGTTAAAATATTTAAAACAATCAAGCTAGAATACCACATTCTCATCATAGCACTGTTTACCATAACATAAAAAAAAATAGAAACCATTTAATGATATGTGGTATGTTGATGAAAACTGGAGTTTTCTGCTGGTCATAAATAAGACACTTTCAAGACAAAGGTAAGGCTTTCTTCGCAGTCCCTAGCCAGATGAGAGGTAGGTGGGCATCTGAATTCTGACCCAGGGGTTTAAAATAGTTTATTTTTATGTATGATTATATTAAACAGGGTCTTAGTTTGGGAGATTAAGGCCATCACATAGGTAAATGTGAAGAGATTTTCGTGTTTAAGATGAGGCTATCCATTGATGCTTACTGATTAGTTCTTTCTTCTTTTCTAGGCACCCAAGGAAGACCCAGGCCCTCTTTGTAGAGAAACTTACAGGTAATGACAGTGGCTCCCCAGAGTGATCACAAAGCTGCAACTGCACTTCCGGCCTCTCAGAGCTCACAAGTCCAAACCACATAGGCAACAGGCATGTGAAGCATATTTACCTTTACTGCCGGACCTACTCAAGACAGTATCTGCTTTGAGAAGGTTTTCTAACCTCCGAGGCTCATGGTCTATTAATTCTTCTGGGCCCTCCTATAAGAGAAGAGGATCAGAGAACTGGTGTGCCATATGGGGTCTTTCTTACCTTTGTCCTTAGCTTATCTTTTGGGCTTTTCATGAGCTGTGCCTGCCCCTTATTGGAATGCTGTTTGGGATTGCCTCCTCCTGTGTCCTCACTACCCAGGAAGGAGTAGTCTCACCTTCTCCTCATCTTTCAGCTGAGGCTTGTGACCATGCTCTTTACCCTGGAATTTATATAAGGCAGCATACTACAACAATATGCATGGCCATTTAATTTCAAGATAATCTCACTATAGTGCATGACACATGTGCAAATGGACCTCTTCTAAAGGTACCACAGAGAGGCTACTTGAATGAATTATAGTGTGTCAATACAGTGAAATAATATTTAGTCACCAAATATTGTTGAGAACAATTTATTAATAGGTAAAAATCCTCATAATTCATTAGATAATATAACCATGGACTTTAAACAATATAAATTATATAATTCCATTTTAAAAGTTGATATATACACACAAGTGTATGAAAATTGGCACACAAATGAGTTAACAATAGTTATCTCAGAGTGGTATCACTACGGTCTGGCTTGCTCCATCTCATTTTGTTTATCTGTATTTTGTAATTTGTTTACAGTTCCACTCATTATTTTCATGAGTAGAAAGAAATTGTTGTAATTGTGCTTTATGAATAGAGAGTCTTTTGGAGGAGGGAATAATGATGTTATTACAGGTGAAAAGGTTTGAAGTCGCTGTACTCCTGTGTTATAGCACAAGGTGACAATGAATCATAGATTACTTATCTCATAGAATAGGTCTGCCTCCCTAATGAAGCTGTACTCATCAAAGATAACATTACTATCATCATAAACAATAGATAATTGCTTCTGAGCATTCCTGAGGGACCAGGCTTGGTTTAGACGTTTTATATACTTTGCTTATTTAGTGCTCAAACTGACACACATGAAGTAGACACTAATACTATCTGCACTGTTAGAAGATACCAAATAGTCAAGGAACTTGTTCAAGATCACTCAGCTAGGGACCAGTAAAACCAAAATTCTAGCCCAAGGTCTTCATAAATATCAACATCACATGTAAATAAAAGGTTAAAAATTAATTTAGAGTTTTTCAGAGCTCAATGCTCTAAGCTACAAGAGACCAAACACATTGCCCATTCTTCATCTGTAACACCCTTCTACCTTAATCTCAATCTCTTTAATTAGACTCAAAGCTAAAAAAGAGTGTCATTTTTACCAAGAAAAAGCTTTTAGATGCTGCTAAGTAAAAAGTCAGTATCAATATATATCTGCGAAATGGTAATAGAAGTTAATGGTTATTGAGTGTTTCCTGGGTGAGGAATTTTGTATCTTGACTTTATTATTCATCACACAAAAAGGATGCTGAGACATTTGTAACTTTAAGAGTCTGAAGTAAGGACTAGGGCTGAGATTCAGGTCCAGCTGGATTTCACTCAAGAGTTCATGTTTTATATCTCCACTCAACTTACAGAATTTCTGCTGAGTAGCAGCCCCGTGAACCAGTCCATGACGTTTTTTCCACCCAAACTCATGTCATATAACAAAGCTAGTGGAAGCTGACAATTGTCAGTGTTTTTCTTGCCTCCTTGGTTTGATTTCCCAGACCACTACCTTCAGGAAGCCATGCTTCAGCCTGGAAAACATCAGCCCATGAATTAACAACATAATTACCGTGATATCAGCTGACACCGCACAGTAGTGAACAGGTGTCCTGGTAGAGTAAGATTAATGAAGTGACTGTAGCAGGAACTTGTCAGAGCCACAATTTCTGTGAACAGAGAGAGTCATCAAATTGCAAGGTGTGGATAAATGGAAGCTATTGACTCTCCAGGACTAGGTCTGAAGGATCCCACAATTTTTAAAGTTAAAGTGTTACTATTTGCACATTCATGGAATGTCCTCGTCCCAGTGTCGAGGATACTTGGAGATATTCTTCACAGGACACATTCTTGTATGGCAGTCTATAGCCATTCCACCCTAGCAATGCCTAACTTCAGGTGATCTCAAATGATTGTAAAGTCTTAGCTAGGGAGTATATGGATTCCCCTGTTCTGTAAGAACAAAGACTCTGGCACTAAACACAGCTGACAACCGTGGGACTTGTGCGATCCTTATTTTCTTTATGTGTGTAATGAAGCATCCAAAATTATAAGGATTAAAAGAGATGATACATATGAAACATGGCTTGGCAAGTAGAAACCACTAAATAAATTTAAATGTTACTATCACCATCTATCTTCTAATCAACCCATACATACACTTCACCTTAATTACACTGTATTTTGAATTTTTCTTGCTTTCACAGCCCAGTCCAATGGTTCCATTTATTATGTCCACTAATATTTTTAACCTCAACTAAATGCTTGTTAGAGTTCCCACATGCAGAAAGTCAACTCAAAGGCCTACATAAATAAAATTAAAATTTATCCTGACTAGGTTATATGGAGTTTCTGGATCCCTTTCCTCTGACTTTCTTTAAGTTATAAAAGAGTCCACCAATTGTTTTCCCTTCCCATTAGACAGCATTGATGCTGGAGCCGTATGAAACAGAAACATCAAAGAAACATAAATGTTCTGTGTCTGTATGGCTTTTGCCAACTGATTCACAGAGGCTGGCCCAATTCCAGATGATGTTGGTAAGATTAAATCAGACTGCTTGCACTGCACTTCTGGGAAGCAAGGCGGGGAGACTGCATCTTGCTGAGTACTTGCATTGTCTAGTGTGGCAGGTACTACTGACATACGCCTGCTGAATTCTTAAAATGCACCTGGTCTGAATTGAGGTATGCTATAGGTGTAAAATATGCATTAGATTTTGAAGATGTAGATGAAAAAATGCAAGTGTTTTATTAATAAGCTTTATATTGAGTACATGTTAAATGATAATATTTTAGATATGAATTATTAAATATAAAATATTACTCATTATTTTTACACATTTTTCCTGGAAAACTTAAAACTGACTCACAGAGCATCAGTCCCACAAATCGCATATGGTTAGACATTTTCTTTCCTTTTTCCCTGCCTCCTTTTCTCCTCTCCTTTGCCTCCCTTCCTTCCTCCTCTTCCTCTCTTTTTCTTTTTCTTTTTTTTTTTTTGGATAGGGTCTTGTTACGCTGCCCAGTCTGGTCTTGAACTCTTGAGCTCAAATGATCCTCCTGCCACTGTCTCATAACTGGCTGGGATCACAGGAGCAAGCTACCCTAGCCAACTGGACATTCTGTTTTCTTATATGACATTTATTTGTTGGTTTCACACTTTACCTGTGTAGTTAATAGGTGTTGCCTTACAAAAGGAAAAGAACAACTAATAAAATAATGACTCTGAATAACAGAATTCCTTCACAAATATTATCTATTATTATGTAGATTTTTTACCATACTGAATATAAGTAGTAGAAGCTTAAGTTTAAGCAAAGCAAATTTCTTTAGTCCAGAACTTCTTAGAGCTACTCAACACTTCCCCAGAATCTGACTTTCAAAGAAGATAAAGTAGT
This sequence comes from Dolichotis patagonum, assembly GCA_004027295.1. Classification (NCBI taxonomy): domain Eukaryota; kingdom Metazoa; phylum Chordata; class Mammalia; order Rodentia; family Caviidae; genus Dolichotis; species Dolichotis patagonum. Next base: position 170,559 of record PVJX010000703.1, read on the forward strand.
CAGTGATTCTCAAACCCATTTATGCCTTTTATCTTCCCCTTTCTTTTTCTATTCCTTTTCTTAGTTTTCTCAGAAAAGATTGTATGAAATGATTCCAGTTTTAATGTGAAGTCTGCAGAGGTACAAAAATATAATTCTTCTAGTTGAAGAAAAGGGAGTGCCAAATAAAACAATTCAAAGAAAAGGGAAATGGGGAAAGTGACCATTCAACCTGGCTTAAAACATAGTGACCTTGGTAATAATACAGGATGAATATTTAACTCACACTCTGTGATTTTATTAGTAAACAGAAAAGTTGCATTTGTGTAATAATCTGGTTTCCTGTGACTCATTCACTGAATCCATGCCCTGAGAACATCTTTTAGTTAATTTCTTAGTGTTGGTATCCTCTGAATACTGGTTTATTTGCAGATAGCAGATAATTGGCAAAGATGTGAATGGTGATGGGCCGAGATCAATTCCAAAAAAGAGGACTATTGAGTTAGGATTGCCATGATGTCTGTTTATAAGACCCTTAAACTGCCCACTATGGTCTAAAAGTCATTTGTACTTGAGGATGAATATTCATGTGCTCTAGTTAGCACAAAGACAATGATGATATACAAGGTCATGGCAACACCATCTTCTGGGTATATATTCCTGTCATGGTATCATAACAGTACTGTTCACACCTTTCAGAAAATTTCTTCAGTGCCATATTCTGTGTCAACTGTCACTCCTATTGTTGAATGGTTCCCTTCAGTGGCCAAGATATTAATAACAGCAAAGAACTTTCATTGATCTCTAATTCCTGTTGGACTCTACTACTGGATTACTGGTTCATTTCCTTGAGGGTATCTCAAATCTCTGTGAAGTCCTAGCTTTTGCTAAACTGACATTCTTTGTGAATGATTGGGACACAATTCCATCCACATACAACCAAAGCCAGAATAACAATCTGGGGAAAACACACCATTATCAGAGATTACCAGCTGTGCATGGGTACTTACAATATGGAGCTCTAGAAGTGATAGCTGAGACTATCTACAGTCTGCTTGATTAGACCCTATTAGCTAACAGCAAATATTTGTACTTCTCTAAGCAATCAGTAGACCCATGGATAGAACTGCATCTTGAAGGGCTGTGTTCTTCCTGACTCTATTTCTTTCTATCTATCCGTTTGCTTATCCAACTATGAATAATTAAGAAAGTTTCAGAGAAAATAATGATATAGAAAGTCATAGTTGTTTGGAAAAAAGTCTTTAAGAAGACATGTACTGAATACCATTTGTTGCTCGTTCTTTAGACATCTACTATGTGATCAACTCATGTCCGGTACCATCACAGCTTGGGAATATAAAATGCCTATCCACAATTGTGGATTTTTTTTTTTTCTGTAGAAAGTTAGTGTAGTTTGCAACTTACTTTTTTTCCTCCCCTATCAAGAATATTTCAATTCTTGACACTGTTCCTTAATCTAGTTGCCAATTATTCACATCATCTTGTTTCATAGGAAGGTGCTACTAAGAAAAATATAGAGAAAATGTGATATTAAATTTCATGGAAATGTCTAAGGGCTCATGATAAGCAACATCTGAATCCTATTATACTCATACAACAAATGCTCACTTTCCCTCATTCAAAAGGTTTGCTTCTTTCCTCTTTAATGCCTTCCATAAATTTGGTCACCAGGGAATGCTGGCTGCTGATAATTATGCGTATTAAGTCCCACTGTGCCAGAGGAAACTTAATTATTCTAATTTTCAAGGTCATAGAAATATCCAAACGTACCAGTTTGACAGTTCAAAGAATAATACTAGTACACGGGAATCAAAGATAGGGCTTGTCATGGAAGACTAGTTACAACCTTATCCAAAAAGCTGAGCTGAGAGCTCATAAGCTCCACAACACAAATTAAACTGCTTAGGACAATCTCCCCCAGAGTGACCTGCCAATGAACCCGGCCATAAATTGAAACTCTTCACTACCAGGGGTGGGCAGTTCTGGAGATGGGGGAGCAATTCTCTTCCCAGACAGGCAAGTGCTTGAACAATCACTTTGCAAAGCCACGAAAGCCTTCCTGCTCACCTACAGATGGATTGCTGGTGGGAGAAAAGGGGGGAAAAAAAACACAAAGACAAAAACAAAACAAAACACCCAGGAAAGGGATTGTTTGTAGAATTCTAAACAAAACCTCTTCTACATTACTAAGAGAACTATCTCCAGAATATATTTCAAATGATTAACCAAGACTCTGTTTAAAAATCTTTTCATTTCTTGAAGAACTAAATTTTGGAAGCCTAAGTTTAACAGCTAAATTTTTCAACTAAAACGGGCCCATTGAAAAACCAGTTTCTAGGTAATGCAAACCTGTCTTATTAATAAAGTTTCAAAGGAACACAACCCAGAAATTACTTATACTATACCTTACCATAGCCACTCCAGTAGTGGTTATTTTAGATTTTAAAAGTATCATATATAAAAGAAGGAGACTTTGGGATTTCTTGGTTCCTACAACATATCTTTGGATTCACCTGGAGGTGATAATATTCTAAATTCTGTGTGTAACTATAGGTTCAAGATTTACCTTTTTCCAACTACTTCTCCGTAGGCAACAAATACTGTGACTGCTAACTCTTTCTAGCCAGATGTGGTTCATGAGTCCTTGCAGGCACCAGAGGGTTTGATACCATGTCCCTTTCAGTCTCTTTCTACCTCATTCACAACGATCTTTCAGGAAATCTACAAATGTGGACTGTAACACATAAATTCTCATCCTGTATAACCCCCCATTGCTGGCCACAAGGAACTCAGCTTCTGATCATGGATGTAGCTTGAAGTAGATCCCCAGCCCTGCAGGAAGCTTGTGCAAGCTGTCCTTGAAGAGGTTGCAGCTTTGCCCTCCAGTGCCAAATTGTAAAATGCAATCAAGAATTTTAAATATTAAACATCATGTTAATTATATTGGAAAGGCAGAGTTTTATTTATTTATTTTTAAGAAAAGCTTCTGGGCAATGAATGGGACCTCACCTGACCTGTCAGTGCGGAGTGCTGTCAAATCAGGCAGTAGATAGAGATCCAGTTTGTCACTGCCTATGGACACTATGGCAGCATTCTGTCTATCTAAGGAGGCATTTTAGTACAGCAAGACAAAGCATAGAGCTGGTAGATGTGAAGATTCAGTGCACCAGGTCAGAGTCAGTTTTAGGGGAAAGATGTTGTGGTGGGTTAACTAACTGTCAACTTGTAACACCCAGGTGAACTGAATCAGCGTTGTCCTGGCTGTGGGAGGCCCACCTGAGGACGGTTGCCAACAGCAAAAAAGAAGAACTGGAGGGGAAGATGGTTTGCTGTTGATTCTTCTGGATAAGTTTGTTAACATTAGTCTTCTTGATATGAACTCAGCTCTTCTCTTCCTTGGAAGAGCTGAGGTCCTTGCTGTCACTGAGGATGGCTGCAGTTCTCTTCAGGGAACTCTGGTCCTTCCCTGCCTTGAGCATCACTTCCTGGCTCCAGTGCATATTCCTCAGCCTGCTGGCAGAGATCCTCTATCCTGCTGGCACACACTTTCTATTCACCACTGGCCCTTGGGTCTTCCCAGGGCAGATCCTCAATAGACTTATACGAGACAGTGTCTTGGGCTTTAGATCTCCAGTTGGGCTCATGGAGCACATGGCCATGGGCTCTAAGTATTCAGACAGACTTGTGTGGGACATTGCTGTGGGATCCAAGCCCTCAGCTGGTTTCTTTGGGTCTCCAGTGTGTGGACAGGTCTCCCACACTCTTTTGGATTTGACTCTTTTGGTGACTATAATAAAATAATCCTCTAAGTTATGTGTCCTATATTAAATCTATCCCCTTGTAAACTCTGACAACAACAGACCTCTAGAAGATAAGGTGAATTCATAAGAAAGAAGTAACCCACACTGTGGGGAAAAAAGCAGCTAAAATTCTTAACATACAGTATCAGGAAGGTACTGGACTGTCTGCCCCATCCATCTCCAGATAATGTGAGAAAATAGCCATATTAGTATGTAGGAACTCTGATGGTGCTCAGCTTTGTGTGTTTAATCAAACTGGTCTAAATTGGGAAAACAACTATTATACCTAAGTAAATCTGTTCTTAACAATGGGTATAACACTGCATTTTTACATGAAGTTTTTTTTAGAGAGGTTGCATTTTTTCCTATTTCTCTTTGAATCACCAAAATCCATACAGGGAAACACCCTTTAAAAGAGGCCATCCTTTACCCAAGCACAGGATGTTAAAACACCCAAACATATGAAATGGTATCCCCCTTGCCTTATACTCACAGCATGGTTTTTTTTTATTTTCATTTATTTTGCATGGCTTTCCTTGAGGTACTCACTTGGTATCATTCTACTAATCATTTTTATAGAATGGTGACTTCATTTGTGTTAACAATAAAACATTTGTGTTAATAATTAATCTAAGTGTTAGTTTTTTCCCCCCTACAGTATTTCTGGTGGAACAAAACTACTGGAAAAAATACTTATTTATGATTCTTGGATAATCATATATTCAAAATATTATTTTGGATGCTGCAATACAAATCATCTTTATATCTGACAGTGTAATGCAGAGATCAGTGGCTCTAAACTAGGTGCAGTGAAACATCAAATTTTTGAGATTCTGAATGCAAAAAACAAGGAGAAAGGAAACTCTTTCCTATGAATTAAAACATTATTTAGTGAAAAGTCTATTTCAGCATAAGGTGGAAAAATGTAATCAATTTTCAGACCCACTCTTAAAAAACTAGAAAGTCTTTCAAGTCATTGAATTTCTTTGGGCTTTAGTTTCCTCATTTCAACTTCACCCTACATTAGTTTTCATGAGGTTATATTTTTCTGTAACTTAATTCTGGCCTCTGTCCGACATTTGATTTATTCCATTCACTTCTGAAATGGGTGATTCATTGATTCAGTGTATTTGAAAAGATTAATAGAAGTACCTCACTCAGCTCTGTACTTCTTCGCCTTGAGGTTGAGCACTCAATCAGGGAGGGCTCAGATGCTGCTGTGGTCAGGTCACGGGTATGGATGTCTCACTACTGTAGTGACTGATGTATAAATCTGCATAATTCTAGCATTCAGGTTTTGTAAGCTTCTTGGGTTCTGATATACATATCCAGAAACTCAGCATCTCTAACTGATCAAGATGCTATTTTGATATTTACTTTTGCTCTTTTGCTTTATTTTCCAAATTGTTTAGAGATTAGGACAAGAGGAGTGATGCTCATTAATGGCCTTACTCAGGCATGACAACAACATACAATATAGGAATTAGCATGTTGCAAAGAGTAAATGAGGAGGCACTGAAATTACCAAGCATTAAGCTTAGTCCACTGTAACGTTTCACTAAAGGATGGCTGAATCAGAATCTCATATTCCCTGCTGAAGCAGTGACCCAGAAGGACCCAGGACCACATGCCAGCCAGCCTTGCACGTGGCTTCAGATTGCAGACAGAGGCTGGCACCTGAGCAGTCCCATGCTGGCCTTTGGAACTGCGTGGGTAGCAACATCTGTGAGCATGTAACACATTCTGCAGTAACAGCATGAAAAACTTAACAGCAGAATGCAGAGATCAGTGGCTCTAAACTGGGCTTAGTGACAAGTCAAATCCCAGAGATTCTGAATGCAAAAGAGAGAAAGGAAGCGTGAAAGAACTAGTTCTGTTTTCCCAGCACACTTTCAACAGGCAATGAAGGCAATAAATTAATGGATGGGAGTCCAGACCTACAAAAAGTCCAGCTGTACTTAGCAGTTTAGAGAACAAGAAATACATTTGAGTCCTAAGCAAATACTTTTGCTTAAAACCAATTCATATTCTAACCTCAGAAAATGTTAAGACTATTTATAGCTTTTGTGTGCCTGCAAACGTGTTCCCTAACTCATCCCTAATGAACTACAGATTTTGCATTTTAAAGACTAGTAAGGATGATAAATTCTTGACATGGAAAGCAAATGTTTCCATGACTATAATTTAATGACAAAACAGATCAGGATTTTAACTCATAATTCCATATATTTATCTGCTTTCAAGAAGTCGGAAACTGGCACCCGTTACCTCTTAAATGAAAATGTACCTAAGTCCAGGTGCAATTATGAAAAAACAAAAAGACTGGGGGAAAAACTTCAGAGCACAAAATTGACCATTCACCTATCAGAGTACATAAGTAGAAAGGTAAGTAGGTTTGGTAGCTAACATTTACTGAATGCTGACATTCTTGCTATATGTTGTACAAGGACATTCATAATTTACTTAAACTTTACCATAAACAAGGTCTTGCAAATGGTAAGGGCTGAGCCAGGAGGTGAACTCTGCCCATAAGGTTTCAGAGTGACCTCACCTCACCTCACCTCCTCTCACAATACCTCTTCCTTGTCCTAAAATGGCCTTACTTTAAACCTAACTTTGGATCCTAACTCCTGTCGTAGTGTTTGTATTCTTTTATTCAGCAACCACCTTTGCAAACCTTCTGTGGAGGAACCTTAATTTCACTCCTATTGCCCATGGGATTACTCTTGGGTAAGAAAAGCCTTTCTGATTCTTTTCTTTAGGCTTCTCCTTCCAAAAGCTTTCCCCATGGCTACTGGTCCAGATTCATAGCATAAGGCAGACCGGCTTACAGGGAGATCCCCATTCTGACACTGTATATTGGAATACCTCATCATATAGGGAAACTTACTGAAGTGCAGCCAAACAAATACATAAATAAAAAGCAAAATGTGTTTCTGCCTCTTTTCAAATAAGACCAGGGACATTTTATCCTCTGCTCTTACTCTCATTGTCCTCATAAGCACAGACGTTATTTTACTTTTAATAATTACCATACTTAAGTTTGGAGCAAATATAATAATGTTTAATATTGTAATACCATTTAGCTGTTGTTGGGTATTTAATGGAACATTACCTCAAAGCTTGAAGCATTCCACCTCCATTTGGCTTAATCTTCATCTATAGGCAGATATTACTGTCCTCACTTTACAGAAAAGACAGCTGAGACTTGAGAAGATTAAGGTAACTGCAGTTTCAGGGACCAGTATTACAGTTCAAGTCAGCCTAACCTCAAAAACTGAACCCACCATACACACATGCACACACAAATACTATATGTGTGTGTGTATTCTTTGCAGGTTGGTAGAGTTTAAATCAGTAATCATCATTAGGTGGCATTCAATCAGCAGGAAGCTGAAAAGTTCTGTAAAATACAAGTCCTATGGAGTTAGAGATGGACTTTACACAGGGCATTCAGTCTCAAAAACTTCCAATCCAGGTTGTTTTAGAGATGGTGTTGGAAGTACAAACATAAAAATGCAAATTCAGATCTATCAACTCAAAGGACCCTTGGTAGATAAGTACTTTGATTACTACTACTTGGAACCACAGAAAAGTGTTTTTGTACAGGTAAAAAACTGAATTTGAAAAATGTGTACCCCTATTTGTAAGCAAACACTTAAAGATTAAAAACAAATAGGCCAAAATGAAAACACTTTGTATTACAATAGGTTTATGTGTATAGCCTATTGGTGTAGGGATTCCTTTATAGTTTAATGCAAAGAAAGATACATTATGAAAATAATATTCAAGAAAACAGCAGTAATTTTTTGAGAAAACTGTATGAAAGACAAAATTACCCTGAATGTGGCTATTTGATAATTTATGGTTTTGTACTTCTATTGAAAAGTTTATGAGGATATCGGTTAAAAATTTGAAAACTAATCTTGCTAGGATTAGGACAATTTTCACAATATGAAGAAAAAGGTTTGGGAAGAATCTGATAGGTAAAGGATGGGGTCAATAAGAAGGTAATGGAGTTCCTATCCAGCTCCCTAGGACACTGGACTGGGCCCCAGAGGTCTCTGGGCCTCAGAGCACCACACCCAGAGGCCTTCTTTCAGTTTGGGAGGCTGAGATCATGCAGGGGGACTCTCAGCCCCCTGGGGCTAGCAGGGGAGAGTATAAGACCTGCACTCCCAGCAGTTGAGTTCCTATCCAGCTCCTAGGACACTGGACTGGGCCCCGGTGTACCATGCCCAGCATCCTTATTTCAGTCTGGGATGCCAGGACCACACAGGGGACTTTCAGCTCACTGGAGCTGGCCCAGGGAGAGTTTGAGAGCAGTGCTTAAAGTGGTTGAGTTCCCATCCAACTCCCTGAAACACTGGACTGGGCTTGGGAGGTCCTGCAGGCCTAACTGGGCCAAGCTCAGTGACATTCATTCAGTCCCAGGAACTGAGGGCTCAGGAGGTGATTCCCAACACACACAGGGAAGTTTTGGAACACCGCTCAAAGCAAGGAAATATAGGAAAATGACAAAATGAAAGACCAAAAGGCAATCTCAAATCTCCAGCCCATCCCAAGAAATCCAAGGAGCCATGCACATAGAAAAAAAGAGAAGCCATACACCTGAAATGTCTGAAATGATAGCAAGTGAAATACAGAAGCAACTCAGGGAAGCTATGGAGAAACTCAAATCAGAAATAATTGACCAGGTAAAAGAAGAAATGGTAAAAGTAGTGAAAGAAGTAGTGAACACATCTAGTGAAGACATAGCTAAAAAATTAGAGGAATAAATCAAACGAATAGAATCCCTGAATGAACACTGTAAGAAACAAACAAATGCATGAAACAAATTCAAACAGATATACACGAAATCAAATATTCTATTGAAAGTTGCCAAAACCACCTCAACGAAAGTGAAGATAGAATTTCAGCCCTCGAAGACAAGATTGCAGTTAGTGAACAGGAAAGGAAAGATCTTTTTAAAATAACCAGGAATCAGGAAATAACAATTCAACAGCTGCAAGATGATGCAAAGAAAAAAATATAAGATTAATAGGGATTAATGAAAAAGAAGGGGACAGCCAAAATGATATCAAGAGGATATTTACAGAAGTAATAGATGAAAACTTCCCAAACATGAGAATGGAAACTGACATTTGGATTAGTGAAGCATATAGAACTGCAAATAGCCATAACCAAAATAAAACTGCACCCAGACACATAATAATCACCATCCCAGAAACCCACCATAAGAACAGAATACTAAAAGCTGTTAGAGAGAAAAGACAGATCACCTATAAAGGAAAACCTATCAGAATCACAGCAGACTTCTCAACACAAACAATGAAGTCAAGAAGAGCATGGAGTGAAGTCTTTCAGGTCCTAAAGGAAAACCACTTCCAACCCAGACTGACGTACTTTGCAAAACTGTCCTTCAAAATGGATGGAGACATAATATACTTCCATGACAAAGAAGAGCTTAAAAACTTTATGATCACCAAACCAACCCTACAAAGAATACTGAAAGACATTCTAGATACACATAGGAAAAAACCACTAAGCAAGGCAGACAATTAAACAGAATGGAAAGCTAAAGATACAATAGCAGAAAGATAACATGTCAACAATAAACCATAACAATTATAACCATTAATGTAAATGGCCTCAATTCACCAATCAAAAGAAACAGACTGGCAGAATGGATCAAGAAACAACATGCAATCATATGCTGTCTACAAGAAACCCATCTAACCCAAAAGGAAATATAGACTGAAAGTCAAAGAATGGAAAACAGTATTTCATGCAACAGGAAACCAAAAAAAAGCAGGGGTAGCTATTCTGTTTGGAGACAATGTGAACTTCAAACCAAGAATGATCTGAAGAGATAAAGAAGGTCACTATATACTAGTTAGGGGAAAACTTCAAGAAGAAAAGATAACAATCTAAAATATATACGCACCAAATTCCAGAGCACCCAGCCATACAAAGCAAGTATTAACAGAAATGAAAAATCAAATGAGCAACAACACAATTACAACAGGAGATCTTAACACGCCATTAACACAAAGGGACAGATCAACTAGACAGAAAATCAGCAAAGAAATAACAGAACTGAATCAACCTGTGAACAAACAGACTTGATATACATATACAGAGTGTTCTATCCAACAATATCAGAATATATACTCTCAGCAGTACATGGGACATTCTCTAAAATAGACCATATAATAGCCCACAGAACAGATTTAAGTAAATGCAAAGGAATTGAAATTATCCCATGCATGTTATCAGATCATAGGGCCATGAAACTAGAAATGAATGACAAAAGCAACTATAAAAACCCCACACACATCGAAACTGAATAATACACTCTTGAGCAATCAGTGGGTCACAAAGGGAATTAAAGTAGAAATTAAACAATATCTACAAGCAAATGAAAATACAAACACAACTTACTGGAATTTGTGGGATGCAATGAAAGCAGTTCTCAGAGGAAAATTTATTGCACTGAGTTCCCACATCAGGAAGACAGAACAAACACAAATAAAAAACCTGAAGCTACACCTCAAACTTCTAGAAAAAGAAGATCGAGCCAAGCCCAAAGCCAAAAGAAGGGAGGAAATTATAAAGATCGGAGCAGATATTAATGCAATAGAGACTAAGAAAACAATACAAAGAATCAATGAATCAAAGAGTTGCTTCTTTGCAAGAATAAATAAAATTGATAAGGCCCTAGAGCCAACCTTATTTAAAAAAGGAAAGAAAAAACTCAAATTCATGCAATAAGGAATGAAAAAGTTGAAATTACTATAGATTCTGCGGAAATACAGAAGATCATCAATACCTATTTTGAAAACCTCTACTCCTATAAGCTTGATAACATAGAAAAAATGGACAGGTTCCTAGAAACATATCATCTGCTAAAGCTGGGTCAGGAAGATGTAAAACTACTGAATAACCCAATTTCTATTGATGAAACTGAAAACGTAATTAAGTCCTTGCCAACAAAAAAGAGCCCAGGCCCAGACAGATTCACCGTGGAATTCTACAAGAAATACAAAGAAAACTTAATGCCAATATTCTTCAAACTCTTCAATGAAATTGAAAGGGAAGCAATTCTTCCTAAGTCATTCCTGGAAGCAAATATTACTCTAGTACCAAAACCTGAGAAAGGCCCAACTAAAAAAGAGAACTATAGGCCAATCTCCCTAATGAACATAGATGCAAAAATTCTCAATAAAATATTGGCAAACAGGATGCAGCAAATCACCAAGAAGATTATATACCACGACCAAGTGGGATTCATCCCAGGAATTCAGGGATGGTTCAACATACATAAATCAATAAATGTAATCCACCACATCAATAGAGCCAAAAGTAAGAACCATATGATCATCTCTATAGACGCAGAAAGCTTTTGATAAGGCCCAACACTCACTCATGATAAGAACTTTACAGAGAATTGAAATAGATTGTCTTTACCTCAATATGATAAAGGCCATCTATGACAAACCAACAGCCAGCATCATATTAAATGGTCAAAAACCTAAAGCCTTTACCTTAAAATCAGGCACAAGACAAGAATGTTCCTTATCATTGCTATTATTCAACATAGTACTGGAAATACTAGCCAGAGCAATTAGACAAGAGAGAGAAATAAAAGGAGTAAAGATAGGAAAAGAGGAAGTTAAATTATCATTATTTGCAGATGATATGATACTTTACATAGAAGACCCCCAAAACTCCATTGAAAGACTCCTAGATATAATAAATAAATTCAGCAATATAGCTGGATACAGTCAATACTCAAAAATCAATAGCATTGCTATACACTAACAGCAAAAGCACTGAAAAAGAAATAAGAGAAGCAACACCCTTCACACTAGCATTCAAAAAAATGAATGACTTAGGAATTAATCTCACAAAAGAGGTAAAAGAGCTATACAAGGGAATTATAATACCCTAAAAAAGACAATTGAAGAGGACCTCAGAAAATGGAAAGATATCCCTTGTTCATGTATAGGAAGAACAAACACTGTGAAAATGGCCATTCTCCCAAAATTACTATACAAATTCAATGCAATCCCAATCAAAATACCACTATCATACCTCATAGATCTAGAGAAATCATTGCTAAAATTCATCTGGAACCAAAAGAGAGTTAGAATAGCAAAGGCAATTCTAAGCAGCAAAGGCAAGGCAGGAGGCATCACAATCCCTGACTTGAAGTTATACTACAAAGCTACTGTAATAAAAATCAACAAGGTACTGTAATTAAAAACAAATCTGAGAATCAGTGGTATAGATTGGAAGATATAACCACAACCACAAACACACTTAACCACTTTATCTTTGATAAAGGGGCCAAACATGTTAACTGGAAGAACGGTAGTCTCTTTAATAAATGGTGCTGGGAAAAATTGGCTATCCATATGCAGAAAACTAAAACTAGATCCATGCCTATCACCATGTACTAAACTAAAACCTAAATGGATCAAAGTTCTAAATATTAAAACAGAAACATTAAATCTGTTGGAAGACAAAGTCCGTAAAAATCTTGAAGACATAAGGGTAGGTAGAGAATTCATGAACAAGAATCAAACCGCACAGGAAATACTTCCCAGAATCAATAACTGGGATCACAACTTATTAAAGATTTTCTGCAAGTCGAAAGAGATCTCCAGCAGAGTGAAAACAAAACCCACAAACTGGGAAAAAATCTTAGTCAACTGTCCCTCAAACAAAGGACTTCTGTCTAGAAGTTATAAAGAATTTTTAAAAATCAGACACTCGAAATTCCAAGACTCAATACAAAAATGGGCATCCGAGATGAATACACAGTTCTCAGATGAAGAAATACGAATGGCAAATAAATACATGAAAAAATGTTCAACATCATTAGTCATTAGAGAAATGCAAATTAAAACTACACTGAGTCTCCATCTCACTCCAGAAAGAATGGCCAAGATTTAAAAAAAAAAAAAAAAAAGCTACCAACAACAAATGCTGGAGAGGCTGTGGGGAAAAAGGAACTCTTCTCCACTGTTGGTGGGAGTGTAAACAGTTGCAACCACTGTGGAGGTCAGTCTGGAGATTCCTCAAAAAAGTTTGGAAGTCACATTGGACCCAGCTATTCCACTTCTAGGCATATACCCAGAAGAATTGAAAACATCATACCACAGTGATATATGTGCACCCATGTTTATAGCAGCACGATTTGTAATAGCCAGATCTTGGAAACAACCTAAGTGCCCATCAACTGAGGAATGGATTAAAAAGTTGTGGTATTTTTATACAATGGAGTACTACTCAGCTATAAAGAATGATCACATTGAGATATTTATAAATAAATGGATGCAACTTGAGACCATACTCATATGTGAAATAAACCAAACTCACATGTGTAAATACCGTATAGTCTCCCTAGTGTGAAAAATGGTAAGAGTACATAAGATTTTACGGTAATCATGATTCCCCATTACATAGCTTTGAAGTCTTTTAATGTTTTCATTCATCAATCAGAATGGTTTTATTCTGTTTTGTTTGACTATATTATGTGTGATGGTATGAACAGCTGTTTTGAAGAAACCAAAACATTGTGACAGCCATTGCTGATTTAATATCATCTTGCTTTGAAGTTCTACCATGCTTCTATTCTATTACCATCGGTTCTATCATGTTGTCTCTTATTGGGACTTTAATATATGTGATAGTGTAAACAAATTTTTATGGAAAATGAGATATTATAGTAGCCATTGGTCATTTTCTGTTATTCGTTTCAGAATGCCCTGTGATTCTTTCATTCTTTTGAATGGTTTTATATTTTGTTATGTTTGATATTGCATTTGAAGCCGTGCTCAACTATTGCAAAGAAAGAGATATTATGGTAGCTACTGTTAATATCCAGTTGTCCTATTGTAAAGTGCTGTGTTGCTTATGTTGTTGTGTTCTGATCTGCTTTGTTCTGTCCTCTTTTGTTTTATTCTTTTAAAAAAAATAAGAAAATTAGTAAAAACAGTCAACTCTCTCTGTCACTTCCCAGTCTGGAAGCTCTGAAAGAATTACCCAATACCTCTCTCCTGGCCTTAATTTCCTCACGTGTAAAATATACATAGTAATATTTCCATTTTTGAGGCTGTTTTGTGATTATGCATAATCACTGAGCATTGTTCCTGACATGGTAGCTATTATTTTGACATCTAATTTTTATTTTGATCTCTATGTCTTTCTACAGGCCTTCCCCCTCCTCTTTATCTTTGACCCTGATCTTAGCTTATTATGGCTGGAGATTGGTGAGTTGAGGTCAATGAATGTTGCATGCGTGCAAGACTGCAGATTTGACTGCTACATTTCCCCAAAGAGGGTGATTAGTATGTTCATAAAGAGGGATGATTACCAAACAAATGAATTAGGAGTTCAATTTATCCTTCAGTTGTGAACAACATAAGTTGTTAGCATCAAATCTTTTGCCCTAACAGCAGGTTTTAGAAAGAGAAAATACTGATTAACCTGAGGTCATTACTTCAAAACACCAAACTGTGAAATTCCACACCTACTTGTTAAAATCACTCCCAGTGTCCTTAAGGCTCTCATCACTGAAGAGGATAATGAGGAAAATAAGCATCAGAGGAAAACAAACAATACAGCACAGCAAAATGTGAACCAATTCCAAGGTGATTCACAGGTAATTATTGAAGACCATAAATACATATAAAATAAATGTTAGGTCATCCTTAATCTAAAATTTCATCAGCATTCCTTATAGATGCCTAACATGTACAAACTCCTGCCCTCTGCCCTAGAGTTCCAGAGGCTGACAGAATAAAAGTCTCTTTGAATTTGTATTTTTAAATAGACAGGTGATTTTAAGGATTCATGTTCTGAACTGAACCATTAAGGATCAACTTCTGACTTTGCTCTGTGAATAATGAGCTGCAACAATCCAGGAAGTGGATGGAAGAGTCATTCGTTTCCCCTCCATAAAAGTGTGTAAGTAGGAACTCCTTGGGGGAGATCATGTAAAGCAATGATTTTCAACCCAGCCTGCATCAGAATCTCCTAGGGAGCTTTGAAAAACACGGTATCCCCAGAGATCTGATTTCCACTCCTCTGGGATGGTGTCCAGAGCACTGACATTGATGGGGGAAAATTCTAGAGGGACTCTGAAACCCAGCCAGGTTTGAAAGCTATTGCCTTCAAAGCATATTAGTTTTCTCAGACTGCCATCACAAGTGCCACAGACTGGGGCCTTGAGCCACATATTTTATTTCCTCGGAGTTTCAGAAGACAGAGATCAAAGTGTCATCAGTTCAGCTCCGTTGTGGCCTCCTGTTGGCTGTCTTCTCCCTGTGACTCCATGTTGTCTTACCTCTGTGTTGAGCACAAGCTTTTCCTTTTTAGAAGGATGCTTGTCATACTGGATTAAAGCCCTAATGGTTTCATTAAGTTAATTAGCTCTCTAAAGACCCTCTCACCAAACAGTCATATTATGAAGTACTGCAAGCTAGGGGCCTTAACAAATTGTGACTTTTCAATTTTTCCTGTGCCATCGAAACAACAGCTTTTCCTTCAAGACCGCAGCCATCAAACAGGTGAAGCTATCCCATTCCAAATTTGCAGATTCTGCTGATTTCCTTTTTACCTATCTTGGAGAAAAGGAGTATGCGCACTCTGCCTATCTCAACCAGATGTACTGAGCATGTTTATTGAGCTCATCCATTCTTAAAAATCAGTGTGCTCCTAGGAAAATAACATAAACTGTATTTTTTTTTACATTTTAATACACTTAATGTATGTTTCTTCCTGGGAATTTGGTAGATATTTTCCCTTTATATTTGCAAGGCACTGTAAAGACTCTTTTATTCTTTCTTATTATGATACAGTTTTTATTTCTTAATTTATTGCATTTTTCAATAATATTCATTCTGTGCAGGACACTAGCCCAATACTGTTCACAGACACATTATCTCATACTGTAAACTCCATATTGTACTTGCACAACTGTGGAGAAAAAATAGATTATAATAGCAAAAATCAAAGGGCAGTAGAAAAGAGACCTCGGTTCAATTTTGCTGAATTGTTTGATTTAAGCTCCAGGATATTCTTCTCAATTACTAAGGTAACTGGCACAAGTAACTTAATGGGCATGTCACCTCCAAAGGGGAATGTGTCAAATGGTCACAATCGATGGGGTAAAAGAACAACACTGCTCAACATCCAAATTTACAGGGTAGATGCTCTTATTTATATCAGTCACACGGTCTTATTTATACATGTGCAGCTATGAATGGAGATATGGAGTCAGCTGACAGATAAAAATGTCAGACTTTGAACAGAAATTCAGGGTCTAGCTGTGCCACTTTTAAGCTACATCTTGCCCAGAAAATAATCTCTCAGAAACCTAAGTTCCTCACCTGTAACCTCCACTATACCCCTGCCATCTTTTAAGTGTTAAATTGGAATATTAGTACATAAATCACTTTGCAAGTGACAATAGAATGAACAATTTAAGGACATTATTATGCTCTCCTCTTTCCTCCTTTACTTCACCTCTTCTTTCACCTCTTCTTTCTTCCTCCTGACTCCTCCTCCTTCTTATTACAGCAAAACACGGTGCTTTGGAACAATTGATTAAAAGTGAAGAGTTCCTTGAGAAATAACCATCTTTCCACACAAGATGGATTGGTTTCTTGCAAAAGCTCTTTAGGAAATACCTCAAAATGTCATGTTTAGAATGAAAATAAAATACATGCTTTCTGCTAGACTGTCGGCGACTTGAAAAATTAACTGGGTAATTCTCATGTGTAAGAGACTGCATGGTTTTTCATCTTTGGTTTTCATGGCCAAATCAAGGGCTTAAATCACATCCTGGCAACAGTTCAAAGGAGTCCAAGACAACCTGAACATTTCTATAAAAATATATTCATAAAGCACGTGGTGTTCTTAGAAGAAAACACATATGCCAGATATTCACTCAGTAGCTCTCCATAGATTTCACAGCACGGTGCAGCATGCACTTGGGGACACTGAGCTACTGACAGCCCATCTCTGCCCCTCAACAGCTGTACCAAATTAAGAAAGTTTATTTCTGGGAACAACAAAATAGAAAGAGCCTCAACTTTCTCAAAGGACTGGTTTTGCTGACTTGATGTTTTACCCATTGATTTTAAAGATTTCAAAAGACTTCCACATTTGAAAACATAAACTGGCACAAAGGTATGAGACATGAAAATATTTCTTGACTATATTTTTAAAATACTTATATTTATACCTCAATGGCATCAGAAGAGCTGTATGAAAGAAACAAACCCTGGGCAGGTGAGCCAGTTAACCACTCCTCATTTGTTTGTGTTTCACCAAGTTTCTAGAGAGTTTACATATGTCATACGCTGTTTCAGGTGTTTTTAAAAACAAGCTTAGAAACAAGAAGAAAGTTTTATCATTATTTTATAGGATGCTGAGGTTGGTAAGGTCAAGCACCTCACCTCAAATACCTTGACTAATAGGCAGTGTGGAAAACCTGAACATTAGATCTTCAGAGAAGCAGTCTGAGAGGTTTTTCACTAGACAAGACTAGACAGTTCCCTGTGGGGATCTATCAGAGAAAATACATTCTGTTTTCCATTTCAGTGGTGTAAAAATACGGTGTCCTTGGGTACCAAAGCAGCAGGCAGACACAAGCAGATTAAAACACATTGAATGCCAGGAGATTGACGAAGCAAGGGTGTCTGACCTGAGTCGTGTCCTGATTGTCCCTGCCATCAGTTCTCAAGGAAACTTTTGCTGTCTGTGTCCAATTGCTGCTTTGTAAAGGGCATTAAGTCTACATTTGCCAAGAAATTTTTAAGTTTCTTCAAGGCAGTAAATAAATTGTATATATTGACTGGTTTATTTGTTTAATTAGGTGTCTGTGTGCTTATGTAATTAAGTACTCCATTATTATTTATCAGTCTGAACACCAAAGGTACTTAAATCAATTTCCTAAATTTTGTACCAAAACAAACAACTCAACCATTTATTTTGAGGGATTAATACTTCACAAATACCTCCTTAGAAAAATGGAGTAATTTTTACAATGTATCTTTTCTAGAGTAAACCTTTGCATCTGAAAGTGGGTGGGTGAAGGTAAGGGTCTCCCATAGACCTTTCTAGAGTTTAGTCTGGTGGCTTCTATGAGCAGGAAGTTGGTGAGGTTGGAATAAAATATATTTCTAGGAGCTCCTCTACCTAGAGTGGCTGAATCTAAATTTAATTTGTGTTGTTATATTTACATGTTACATTCCTAACTGCATTTGTATTCTTTGCTTTGTATTCTGATCAAGAGACAGAAAGAAAAGGGCTGGGGATTTAGCTCAGGGCCTTAAGTTCCTGCCTGGCAAGCATGAGGTTGTGTTTGATCCCTGGTACAAAAAAAAAAAAAAGGACAGAAAGAGAAAAAGCCTGTTTTACTGTTTTACAGCAGTAAATACACACTCCCCTAATTGGCACGAGAAACATTTTTTTCAGTTTTAAATCAGACAGACAGACAGCAGATTCTCTGGGTTCTGATAGGGAGCAATGAAATGAATCAAGCAACTGAAGACTGATATTACAGCCCAGCACACACTGTGAAGTTTCAATTGGTCGTGCTCACCCGTCCTGGTTTGGGGGGCCTGCTATAATTCACAGCAAGTGCTAAAATGCTTTAAGAAGTATTTATTATCTTCTAGACACAATTTACTGCTTTTGATTATTCATTTTTCAATACTATGGAAAGCAAGATTAAATTGTTTCAGAAGCAACTGCTTATATTAATCTTTCAAACACATGCTCCACGTAAAACTCTCTGTCAGGCAAACGGATATAATTTCTGCTGCCAAAGCAGCCATAGATAAAAGTAAAGCAACACTAAATAAAAACCATTTTAGAGTCTAAGATGAGATGGAAAATCAAGGAGCAGACAGAGAACATATAAATTGGAGGATTCAGAGATGAGGTGGGAGAGAGGAGGAGTGCTTCAGAGTTCATTTATTAGACCCAGCAAATTTATTCCATTACCATTTTAATTTCAAAAGTAATTTAAATTAGCACTTTATTTAACTGTGAAATTAGATTACTTCTCTGTTTAACATGTAATGCACTTGTGAACCTAATAGAATGATAAGTAGTGCGGTAGGAGTCATATCATATCTTCGAAGTCATACAAATTGTATCTTAGTTCTGAAGAGATTGGAAACAACTGCCTTGTTTTACACAACAGAAACTGGAGACCCAGTGAAGTTAAGAGAGGTGACTGAGGTCAAACAGCTAGCTAATAGCATAGCTGCAACCAGGACCACCTTGAGAGGCAAACCTATTCCTTTGTATCACTCAGGTTAATGCATAATTG
This sequence comes from Dolichotis patagonum, assembly GCA_004027295.1. Classification (NCBI taxonomy): domain Eukaryota; kingdom Metazoa; phylum Chordata; class Mammalia; order Rodentia; family Caviidae; genus Dolichotis; species Dolichotis patagonum. The sequence continues at coordinate 189,714 of PVJX010000703.1, forward strand.
GAGAGTTTCGAGTTTTCAGTTATTACTACTGTCTGATAAAAGTCTAATTTTCTTTCCATTTTCCCTCCTTCTTTAAACTCTGCTCATCAGCCTTCAGGTATACAATTCTATTTTATGCCTGCCCTCTTCTCAATTTGATGGACAGTTCCACACGTGACCACTCACTGAACTGAGGTACATCTCAACATTCTATTCCTTTTCCTCTACATGCTAAAGGCTGTAACTATGAATAACACATGTGACGTGCTACCTGAGAGCTCTTAATTCTAGCCACAGAGGCACGTACCTATTTTCCAAGGCAAATCAAAAGGGTCTAAGTCCGTGGTGGCAAACCTATGTCACATGTGTTATGGTGTTTCTCTATTAAGATGAAAGATCTTAATGAATGAGTTTTTTTTTTAAACTAAGACCTCAGTAATCAGGTTTAATTGCAGTGTTGGCATCTTGTAATAAATAAGTATGTTTTGGGCCGCAGTTTGGGCACTCATGTCTAAAGGGTTCACCAGCACTGGAGTAAGTGAATCCTCCTGGAGGTGGTCTAATAATGGGGAACTGAGACTTCTAGGCAGCAGCTAGCATGCCCCTTAAATGGGGTTAAATCATCACTATATTAAAAACTGTTTATTAGAACTCTCCAAAAGCACTGAGATCTACTTTCCCGCAGTGGTCACTAGTTTAATGGCAAAGCCTTTATTGGCTCCTTTACTGTTTCACTTCCTTAGGTCTCTACTAAAAGCCTTGGGCCCTTTCTGGGTCCATTCCCTAATAAATGAATTGCATTCAATTCTTCCAATTCTACTTCAGGGAAAATTTAAGCTAACACATTAATCAAACCTCAGCCTTTATGTCTCCAATCCTGCACAGAAAACTGCTTTGAGAACACACTTCTATGCATGATTACCTTATCAGTTACCCACCCTCAAATGTCAGCGCCAACCTCCCTTCTTCCAACACTTCATAGCAAACATTCAGATCCAACTCCACCATCCAGAGAACTGTGTACTTCCAAATAGCACATTCCAGCAGATCTTGTTTGAGAATATTTACATATGTACTTGCTTACACTACCAACCAAGGACTACGCTTGAGCTCTGGGAAGAGCAGACAGGCTGTACTATTCATTCTTGCATTCATCAGCACAATTGTGCATCCACAAAGTAGAAATTTCCTACATGCTGAGAAAAGGTGAAGTTCAGAAATGTCCCTAAACAAAACCATGTGTTTCTCACTGAAAGATACTTTCTTATGACTTACTTTTTCTCCTTATCTTACAGGGAAATCTGGCTTTCACACTGTGGAATAAATATACCAGTAGGATAACAGAAAAATATCAGTCCTGTCTCTATTTCTGCACTTTGTTTCCAAATTTCAATTGCCATAATGCCCAGTTAGTGTCAAATCCTCACTTTTGATGTTTTAACTAAAATTATGTTTTCTTTACAAAATTAAACATATAAGTGAAACATAAATGTTCCAGAAAAAAATTATAGCACCTGTATTCTAGAAATGTGTCGTTGTAATGATTGCATAAGGTAAATATATTTAATATTATAGACCTGTGGGCTTAAAATATTAATTTTATGTTGTCTGTATTTTATTATAGTAAATAGAATCACCTATGACATGAACACCTAAGATAATCATTGTTAACATTTTGGTTTATATCCTTTGTAGACGTTTATGGATGAGCTATATGCTTTTTCAAATACACATAATTTTTAATGGGATCAAGCTACTATTTTATATCTTTAAAGTCATTTTGAAAATATTTTTGTAGTCCATATTAATGAATAGTACCACTTGTAACAGTATACAATAAAAATCACTAATTTGATGTGCCTTTATTTAACTTTTCAACTGTTATTTGCTATTTATGTAACATGTATTTATTTAACCAAATATCCATCACTATACTTTCAGTGTGCTATTAGTTTTAAACTATCACTTCTGCACAGTTTTCTAAAATCAAAATTTCTTGGACACACTTTCAAGTTTCCAAACAATACTGTAAATCTACTTTCCCTACTTCCACCTTCAAAAAGATGCCTTTCTTTTGCACATCATCACTCAAATACTCTCTCTTAGCACCACGCTAATCGTTTCTGTTTCTATGTCTTATTTCTGCCTCCCTTTAGTTCTCATTTTCTCATCAGTTAAAGCCATCTAATGATTACCATCCCATTCCCCAAGCCAATATTTCATATTCCATATCTTAACATCAAGATTGACCACAGTCGAGTTTTAACACCTTGTCCAGTGTTGGCCTCTAATATTCACCTTACGCAGCAGAGTCATGCTGGATCATTTCCAAAGCTCCCATTAAGACACTTAATTCTCTGACTGTTTGTGTCTTCCTTCCTGGAATAGCCTCACCCTCTACTAGCACCTGTTTAAAATGTTTTCCTTTTTGCAATCCAGCTCAATGTGGAATGATCCTGTTCTTCTCCATGATCCTTCATAATAGCTATGGTTTACTAAGTGTGCATCTCAAGTATACTAACCAGTGGTGACCTTATCTCATTTAACTTAAAACAGTTCTACAAACTAGACTGAGATAACTTCCCCCTTCACATAGAGAACACTGAAGCTTGGAGAGGTTAAATGACTTGTCTAAGGTTACATAGCTAACAAAAAGGGGAGCCAAATTCAAATCCAGTCCTTATGTTTCCAATTAATCACTCCTAATTAACTGTGCAAAAAAAAAAATGCTAACATGGCCTTAATTTTCTAATACTTAAAATGAGTAAAGGTGGGTTAAATCACTAAGGAATTATTTTTCCACTCTGACATTTCATGAAATTTTAAGAGCAGCTTAAATATTTTATGTTTTAAAATGTATTCTTCAAAATAAAGATTAGAGTTTGTTTTCTGCTACTCAAAACATTGCTTGGGTAAATAAGATTTTGTCTTCTAAATTTACTGGAGACAGGAAGAAAAGAACTATAACACACTGAATAAAATGGCTGCATTGCTGTTACTACTTTTTGGAGAACAATTCATGGGTAGGAATTCCAACAAAATATTAATCCAAACTGTAGAGACAGGACGTGTGACGGTGCTGGGCAACTAGCATCAGGAGACTACTATTTATGGACGCTTGAACATTCGGGGTTTCACAGCACAAAGATAAGTCAATATGCCCCATCTCGATTTTCTTTTGTGGGCTGCTGTGCAACACGTCACATTATACTGGCTTGTGCTCAGGAAGCAAAACAACACAGAGCAGAAGCCAGAGGATCAATGTGGACCCGTCAGAAACTGGGAACTCACAGGCCAACATGGAACAGATGGGCCCGAAAGCTGGTGCAGGGCACTGAGCCAAAATTGTGTCTTGATGGGAACTTGCTTGAGGATGTGAAATTTTCACCTTTGTCCATCTAAGGGGTGCCCCCTGATGCCAACCAGACTGCCCAGAACACTGCTAGAAACTGGGGTCTAAAGATCTAGTCCTTGAAGGAATGCTGGACTGACAGTGTCAGAGTCTGAAGGGGGAGACACTCTGCCTTCATAGAGGGATCTCTGTCTAAAAAGCAAAGATATCTTAGTTAGCAAATTAAAGTGAGCCATTCTGGCTTGTGAATTGATAGGATGTGAACAAATGAACAACAGCATATCAGATATACTTTATGCATTTGTGTCATGTGACAATAAGTTGAGAAGACAGATGTTGTGAGATCAGACTGATAATTGATTTAACTTAAAATCCCTAGCACAGGCTAGGGATAGAGCTCAGGGTTACAGCTTTTGCCTAGTACGTGCAAGACTTTGGGCACCATCCTCAGCACAGGCAAAAAGCCCAAACCAAACCAAACCAACCAAACCAAACCAGACCTCCTCAGTATCTGCCACAGTTTTAGACCCAGAATAGATAACAAAGCAGATCAGTCTGTAAGAGCTTTATCATCACCTCTGGCCATGTCTGTGACACTAACATCAGCCAGTAGTGGTCACAGTACAGATGCCAGAGAACGGATGCCCACTGTTGGGCTGAAATTGCACACATAAGAACACAGACATAAAAATCACCAAGGTCATTAATTAATAAAAATAAAAACAACTGCATGTAATGAATACTTTTTATACACTTAGTAATGTTCACATTACTGGAATCACATCTTTATCCAATCCTCAAAACAACTCTGCCAAGCAGGTGTTACATATCCAGGCTGCAGAGGAAGAAATGGGCTCAGCCAGGCCAGGCAGCTGTGCTGCACAGCTAATCCGTAACAGAGGCTGCTTTTAAATCAAGAGCCGCTGGGCTCTAGAACCAATTCTGTGAGCCAGCCGCAAAGTCCTAGCACGGGAAATAGCAGGGATAGGAGAGATTCCAGACTTATAAATCCTTCTTTCATCATCTCCAAGCATGTCTAGATTGCTGACACTCTTGAGAGTACGTGCAAGCTTGTCAGATCACCTTTTATGCGGAAAGGCACCCAGAGGATCAAGCTAATACAGACACAGATCATATTTACTGCTGATATTTTGAAAGTCTAAAAAGAACTAGAGATGTGAGCTCTTATTATACTTTGGCTGGCACCAGAAATGATATAAACAGGTATGGACACAGGATCGTAAAATAACTGCAGTTGCCCCTTTGTCCTCTGTGCCAGTCACATACAAGGCCACTGCTAAAGCAGATCGGGAGCATTAGAGCAAGGTCATTGACATTTCACTATTGCTTACTTTCTCGGAGTCTGGGGCTCACCAGCCTCCATTACGTGTGATGAGGTGAGATACTGTCCTCCCCTGATTGGCATCCTCTGAAGTTCAACTCTCTTGTTCCAAGTGAATGGCTCTCCTTAAGAAGCAGCTTTTCGCTGCCATGTAGCCAGTGGCTCAGGCCTCTCTGAAGGTCTCCAGGGATGCAGAGGGGGTTGAGCTCTCTCCTGTAGACCAAAGGACTCAAAGGGAATGCTCTAATTCTAATATTCCAAAGCAACTGGAAAGATGTCTTCCAAAAATCCCCCCACTTCCAAAAAATAAATTAATTAATTAATTAACAATCCACCCCCAAATCCAAAACAACAGAAAAGATTGATTTACAAAGCAGTTTGGAGCTGCATTACTTAAGACAGTAGAAAGCTAGGAAACAACCCCAAAATTCCTAAAGGGAAGACTCTAAACTAGTTAAACATGACCCATCTCTATAAAGAAATGTTATGTAGACCTTAAAAAAGACATTTACTAAGAATATTTATTGTCATTACAAATATTGTCATAATAAGTCACCTGACAAAAACAGAAAACATAATAAGCATATAATCAATGAGATTTGTATTACTTAAACAATTCACAGAAAAGAAATCAAAGAAAAATACTTAAAAGTTAATAACTATGGCATAAACATTTTCAATTTTTTTCTCCTTTGTATGTCATCAAAAGTTTCTAAATTATAGTTCCTCTACTTTGATAATAATTCTTTCCAAACTAGAAAAATAATATAAAACTTAAGTTGGTAGGGTTGTGTGGGGTCAAGAAAGGAAGAGATGAACATATCACTTCCACCCTCTTCAGTATGGAACTTTGCAAAACTGTTTTTCTTTCTTCAAAGATCCTGCAAAGACCGAAATTAAGTTTCTGTTAAGGGTTTGCCAAGTGTATTGCTATAGTTTACTATGAGGCAAAGCCGACCAGCGGTAAATTCCTGGGACTGTGTAAGAATAAAAACTTTCATAAGAGTTTTCTAGTCACTTCATGAGCCTTTCAGAGTTTACCCTGGAACAAGAGAAATGGCAACTCGTTGAGTGCTTAGAAAGTTATTTCTAAGGCAGCATTCAAAGTATAAGCAGTGTGACCTGGAAAGACAAGTCATCCAGAGGCATGTCTCTAAACATTTCCTAAAAGCATTTTCATTAAATATTAAAACAATGTTGAATGAAACAAGTACACATAACTTACATCCAGTTTAAACTAGCTCAAGTAGCAAAGTGAGATGCCAAAAACTTTTTGTCCGTTATTTCAGAAAGCCACAAGGTAATAGAAGTAGTCACTGCATTCACTGCTAATGAGTGTAATAAAAGTAAACAGCAGCAAAACAATATTGACCGGTGGCCCAGCATCAGCACAGTACTTTAAACACTACAGGCAGCTTTATAGCTGCATTCACCTGCCATTTTTCTTTGGAAATGGTAAGATTTGTGAGACAACCTGGCTTAGCTATGGTTATTATTTGTTTCACCAAATACCAGTGTTTAGATGTTGCAGTGAAGGTATGTTTTAGACCTGATTAACATTTTTAATTAGTGAATTTAGGGTGAAGGAGGTTGTCTTTCATAATATGCAAAGGCTTCATCTTACTAGCTGTAGACTTTAAGAACAAAGATTGAGATTTCCCAGAGAAGATGATTTCTTCCCAAGACTGTAGCTATGAAAGGTCAACAGAGGAAGAGATGAATGTTTCACTTTGATATTTTTCAGTATAGAGCTTTGCAACATTTTCTGTTTCTTAAAAGATTCTAGTAATACCAAAATTAAATTTTTGCTAACGGTTCATCAACTACTTTATTGTGGTCTACAATGAAGCAAAGCTTACTGGTGAGCTTTGACAACTCATAAATCCATGTGAGCCAATTTAAAAAAAATAAATTATTTTTCTTATATGTACAAATGCACATACATGTTTACACAGATATATGTATGAAAACATATGTGTACATATATGTATATTTGTGTTTATATGCTTTTTCTCTAGAAAATGGGCCAAGTGAGCATATTTCCTTGGCTTGAGGCTATCCAGTTTATGCCTGTGGATATAGTGCAATAATTAAGAGCTACCACTTTTCCCTTGGAAACATGTTCTAGTTTGGATGATAAATTATATGATCACCTTACATGTAAAGATAAAAATAGATTATTATATTTCAATGTAACGTATGATATTTAAAATAATGAGCTCCTTTCACTTGCAATGTTGTTTTCCAATTTCTTGGTGACTCATGGTAAGAGATACATTTTATGACTGCAGTGTAAGACTGATCTTTATGATGTATGAAGCATGTGCTGTTTTTAAATTTTATTGTGTGTCATTTCTTTTTTGTTGTTAGTGTTGTTAAAATTTCTTTTAAAGAGTTATATTGGTAGCACATAAAAATTTGCAGTACATAATGATTACATTAATTGTGCATAGTCGGCACATATGGATTACACATCTTAATTCTTTTTTGAGTGCTCTTTGCAACCCACCAATTACACAGTATGATCCATGGTTGGCATTATCACTCAGTGCCATCCTCACTGCCTGAGAGGAGTTGGTTGACTGTCCAGAATCCAGTGGTAATTACTGCCTAGGACATACTTAACACAGGAGGTGAGCAAGGGAGAAACTAGTCTCAGAAGTTTTACTTTGGCATTATTCCATAGAGTCTTTGCTGTTCTATCTCCTAGATGGAAACAAAGCAAGACTATCATAAATACATCAAATAGAAATATCATTCTAGTATGTAGTTCCTTCAGTGCATCTCAAGGTTCCTATGCATGCTACTCACAGAGAAGGGAAGAATAATAAGATCTCTTATTTAGACATGCTGCCTCAGATTTTAATAATCTGGTTAATTTCTGTGCAAAACAACCCATAAAATTCAGGTCTCATTACTGGTCATGCAATGTACACATTGACAGCCTGTGCCGAGGATAACACAGGGCTTGGCTTTTCTCGCAACAAAGTCCTAGGAACTCCATTACAAACAAGAAGTCCAAACCCCCATTTGCATTTCAGGTTCTGTGTCCCAGCTTCTTAACTCCTGGGCCCTTTGTTTCTCTCAGGACACACCCTTCTCTGCCCAGCTCAATGCTTATCCATGCATGGGCTCTGGCCTCCTGCTGAGGCCTCTGAGTTAGTACTCTCCACCTCTACCAGGACTCTCCCCAGTGTCTGCCTATGTCCTGGAAGAGGTCTCCTCTCATTCATTCCCCACACCTTGCATAGGATATTCTGAGATGCCATCAATGACCAAGCAGGCGCCACATCTTCAAGATGAGATCTGGCTTAAACTGGGGGACCCAAGTTCAACACAAGCAATTTACAATCACAGGTTGCTTCTAAAAACTGAAAACCTGAAGGAAGCCTGGGATGTATGAGCAAAAGACAGAGGGTAGAGAATGGATTAAAGCGAAAAGAAAAAGGTACAGGAGGCGGGAGTGTCCAGTTTAGAAATAAATGAGCTGGAATTCAAACAAGGAAGAAGTCAGATTGTTAAAAAAGAAAGCAAATTATCCTTTCAGACTAGTCATTGTAAGAGCTAGATGCCTCTCTTGATAGTATATTCAATAAAATTTAATGACCGCCCCAAAATACCATGACGTAAGTGTTGGTAAAAGCCACGCAAAGGGGTTCAGGGCAATGCATGGTCTCCAGGGCCAATTGGATCTTCATTCAAAACTTTGTTCTGTCACATGTAATTCAGACACATGTTACCTCACTGCTAACTATCAGAATTTTCATCTGTCAAATGGAGGGAAAACAGTAGCTTTGGAGACAAGAAGAGCTGAGGACATGCTAAAGAATTTACCTGACACCCTACCCAGAGCTCAGCCAACAACTTTTCCTTTTCTCACTTTTCACTTACCACTTTCTGTCCTACCAAATGGAAGAAAGTTGCCTTCATCTTCAAGGGAAGAAGAATATAAGATATGCCCGAGAGTAAAGGGAAACAAATCAATGGTTTGAGGTAGATTGTTAGTTCATAAAACACAAGATGTATTTTCAACCAAAAGTCACTATTTCAGAAAGCTTCCTCTTCAAGTTTATTTGGAAACAAAAAATTAAGATCTCCAGAAGTTACTTATGAAAATTTCATAAGCCCATGTAAGCACACAATTGCTCAATTATCATATACATGGTCACTTGCCAATGAGACATGCAGAAGCTGAAGTAGTAATTCAAATGCCTTATGCAAGCATAGATGGTCTCAGAAACAGACTGAGAAGGAGGCTCAACAGAGAACAAAACACTAAATTGAAACCTGTTAATACAAGACTAGACATATATTCTAATGAATTTTATAGACAAGAGCTGAATACATACAACTGCATCACATCATCTTAAAAATAAAAGAGTATTTCCTTTTTATATCTAGGCTTTTAGAAGTAAGAAGGTAGCAAATAGAAAAATAGAAACATTAAATTTGAAGTAATAATCAAGTGATAGCCAAGTTATAATATGAAAAGCAAATCTGACTAAAGTGAAAACCGGAAGAACTATTATTTGAATTATGTTCAAATAAAACCATGCTACTGAAACATCAAAGTGTTTTGTTTATTCTTTTGAACAACGCATTTCTATTGCATTCTCCAGGATCAACAGGTGGGAGAATTATCTGAGACAGGAAAACATCAGTTAATGGAAAATGGGAAAACTAATAAATGAAGTCAAACTGGGTATTTTATAGGCACTGCTGAAAATACATTTAGAGAAGTAAAATGCCATCGTTATGACTGAGCATAATAAACCCATTACTAGTCTTAAAGGCTATGTGTGATAGAAATCATTTAAATCAATTGCGTTACTGTTTCTTAGCAATTTGACAAAAAGGAAAAATAGTGTAATTGGGAATCAAGTGCTCCACTGGGAACTTAAACAAGACAGCTGGGTTTGTAAGTGCACTTTAATCTGTTTGCATATTTTTTCCTTCTTTAAAAAAATGAAAGAAAAGAGTTACTGAGTCATGATGCCAAATTCCTGGAATATGTAGAATTTAAATTATTAATTATGATAGACAATTCTTTCTCTCCCAATCCCCTTCAGAATTGAAAAGCTGATGTACGGTATTCAAGTCCAGAATTTTTATGTCGGTATTACTGTAGGAGGTAGACAAGAACAGAGAATGTCAGCACCTCCCTGAAAAAAGACTGAGCATAGCTACACACATGTAATCTCAGTTCAAATTTTTTATATTATGCAGCTTTTATTATATGCAGCTTCATGGAGTGGTCAAAAAAATTCTTTTGGGAAAAGAGAAACCATGATGTGTGGAGTTACAAAAAGACTCTATGACTTTTTAATCAATGTCCTGAAAAATATTAAGTAACAGTAAGGCAGGGTAGGCACTGGCAAACTTCATTTGACAAAGGACAGGTGGGAGTAATTCAGGCTTACAACTCTAATGGTCTCATGGCAAATGCTAGAAACAGCTGTGTTCCATTAAAGCTTTATTTACAAAAATCACCTACCAAACTAATAACAGGCTTCAAAATCAAAATGAACTTTTAGTGTTCTTATTTGAGGGCATCCTCAAGGAAACAATCTTTCAGAAAGTTTCTTACCTTCCTTAAAGATTTTATGAGGTTATCCTCTAAAGGAGACCAATATCTCATGAGCCAACAGGCTGTGATTTTGTCATTTAACCTGAGGGATGACACAGACAAATTGAGAGTGCTTCAGATAAATTAAAAAGAGCACCACTGAAATTGACTCACTAGGTTTAGATGCTCACTTATCTCCTTTAGTACTGGTCACAGGTCCTGGCTTTAGTGACAGGTACACAGATGGAGATGAACAAATCTATAACAGTAACATCAGCAATAAATATAGAGGATAGGAAAAGCACATAGTAGAAATTCAAAATTCCCCACTATCTTGCTGATTTAACCATGCAGATAAGAACTGTCTCAACATACCTAAGGATTAAAGAAATGTGAGGTCTAAAAGAAATATAAGAAACTCCTCCTATCTCTTCTCTCTATCTTACAATTAATCTGCCTGGGAACTCTTTTTAGCTTTTCAAGTTGCTAACTCTCTGATCTAGGCATATCATAACATGACTGATGAAAGTGGGAGTCCAGTGGATTATCCTGCATTCACGGAGGTTATATTGAAAGCTCTCACTTGTAACCTTTTTCAATGTTTCCTGGAAGCACATCTATTTAGAAATGTGGAATTCCTTTAAATCACACTTAACTATGCTTCATAGAGATGACAATAGCACCAGATCACTGCACCATGAAATATAAGAAAACTGAGCAGAAACAAAATCATTAAGCCCCTGCTGAAAGCTGTTTTTATAATCAGAATGATTTTACATAAGGATTATAAAATCCAGTGGCCACAGTAATGGTTCCAAACTTGATAAGAGTTTCTATAGATGGCACTAATAATCTAAAATAGATATTAATTAGAGTGGGGGAACAAAAAGTCTGTACCTCAGAGTTATCATTCAGGAATATTAAGTCAAGAGTCTAATGGGGAAGGGATCAGGACAAGGCTAAAGCTTATTTTAAAAAATTTTGCTTTGCCTGTAATTTTTAATCCATAGATTAATATAAGCCTAATGATTTCCTAAAAGATAAAAGAGGTTCATCTTTGTTTTACAAAGACTGAAAGTGTTGAAGGGGCAAAGTGCTGTTTGTTATTTACCTATAATAATTCCCAACAAGATGTGTCCATTACAAATACAGCTTTAGGGGCTGGGAATGTAGATCGGTGGTGTGCAAAGCCCTGGATTTGATCCATAGCATATGAATACATGAATAAAACAGCATAAAGATTTTGGATATAGAATTTTGACTCAGACAATACAGCAAATTCCCTAAGCAAACCACGTTACCCATTTATTATCCCTGAAGTAATGAGCACTCTTGGCAGCTGGCATGAACCTCCAGAGCAGCAGGGTCAGCTGGCAGTGCAGACCTGTCCTAGGGACCTTCACCGTATCAAGGCAGACCTGCTGTAGGTCTGGCCAGAACTACTCACTGCCTTCTGATGACTTAGCATGCAGAGTCAAACTTGGATGATGACACAGGACAACAAGGCAAGTCTAATGCATGATTAGGGTTGTTATAATGGAAATATGTATTTTCTGTTCCTAAGAAAAGTGGTTGTTTAAAATTTGCTGCTTCTGCTATTGTACTTTTCCTTAAATAACTGCTTTTAAAAATAAAAATAATTTTTATTCTCCAGCTTAGTAAACGATGGTTGACACTTTTGGTTGACACTGTGTAATGGTTGACACCGTGTCAATTGGGGAAGGATAGATGTTTAACTCAGCAGGGTGCCAGGTTCTTCACCTTGTAAACAACTTCATCTTGTGCAAGAGGGCACAGAGATGGCGTGAATGTTGCACCTGCCATGGGGGTGAGGGGAGCCTGCTTACAATATAAGGGAGGGAAAGAGGGAAGGCTTGATCTCCTTCTTTTGCTCTTGCTGCTTTTGCTGTCTTGTGATGCCTTGAACGGTTGCCCCTCTGCCAAGCTAACCTTCCTTGGAGCCAGCTGATTATGGATTGAAACCTCTACAAATTGTGAGCTATATAAAGCTTTCCTTCCTTAATTTTGGGCATCAGAAATTTTGTCTCAGCAACAAGAGAAAAGTAACTGAGACAGATGACTTCTTCAATGTATAACTTTTTCATGAAATACATTTACTAATTGGTAGATTAAGCAGATAACAGGGAATGCCTTGGTTATCTAGTATAAGGCAATTTTTCAGGTACATGTTTATTCTTTTATTTATGAAAATGTATTTAAAAAGTTTTATAGGTAATAAAAGTGGATTTTGAAGATAATTTAACTACTATACATAGAAACTCCTTATTTTGATGGTGAGGCAAGCGAGATTCCACTGCAGGACTTGCTGAAGTGCACACCCCAAACCACTGGTTCAAAGGAAGGAACTGGAATTCCCATCTCAGAGTCCTCAGTCACTCACTCTCCAGGAAGGACTGCTACTGTTTCCTCTCATAAATTTAAGGAGGATAGTTCTCCCTTGAGCCTAAGAACAACCATCACCCAGAGATCCACAATGAACAATAATAATGTTAAACGGCTAAATCTCCGTATTAGCTAGCAAAGTCGAATTATGCTACTCTAGGCTTTTTTTATTGTATTGTATTTCTTTGAAATATTCTGCAGGTCAATTCTCTCCAGTCAGATGTGATTTATCTAAACCTCACCTATGCAACTTCGCCCTATGCTGCTGATTCTCTGCTCAGTGAGTTTTCTATCATGTAACTATTCCCTATTGAGTTCCTAGCCACTTGTCAAGTTGCTTTCCATGGAGCTTGCTTTCCAAAGAATTCTCTGATCCACTTAATCCTCATGAACTAAGAAAATAGAACCCCCTTCTTTCATTTTGGCAACTACAGAACCCAGCATAACACTTAAGAGAAATTCAATGTATGTTTTCCTATATTGGATCTCAGAATATGTACAAACTAAAATTGAATTCCTTGAATAGGTTTAATTATCTGATGAGAAGCATGACCCTGTTATGAGCTGGCCATAAACTCTTCTCCACAGCAGTGATCTAGAAAAAACTTGCATAATACATTAGCATTTTAAAAGTAAGAACTGAACAACAAAATTATGATGGATTTTTAAGAATTATCAAAATAGGGGCTGGGGATTTAGCTCAGTGGCATAAGCGCCTGCCTTGCAAGTGCGAGGTCGTAAGTTTGATCCCAAGTACCAATTAAAAAAAAAAGAACTATCAAAACAGATTATACACAAACAGCAATAACAAGAAATTCACATTTAAACTCAAAGATGGCCTATGAAATAAAACCATTTTCTCAACACCATCTTCATGGTGCTCCTCCAGCCCCATTGTCCTTTCTAACTGGCATTTTCTCAAGTACTCAGCCAAACTGCCTTGGCCAGGTGCTATAGAGCAGTGTCTACACTCCAGCATCTGTCCTAGTGCCTATCTTCTGCTTCAGTCAAAGGTCAGATACATTTACATTTCCCAGCAGGATGCCAACAGGTTTCCACCTGTAAACTATGCTGCAGAAGCCATCAAACAAGGGTTGATTTTTCTGTGCATTTTTCCTCTGAACTGGAACCTACTAAACAAAGAAATTTTGCAGGGACTGTGCACCCACTAAAATGCCATTTGTCAGGCAATGTTTCCATAGGTAGGTTGTTAAAATGTTAATTATCTGCCAGTTTAGTGACAACTTTCTGTCTGAATGTTTTACATCACAAAGCAAGTCAGTGTTAAGTTGCCGATAAAGCACTCATAAAGTATGGACATAATCTGAACTGGGTAGCTCTTCCAATGGTTTCTTAAGAGAACAGACTGTTTTCCCAACTGGGTAAAGTTGTATAAGTGACACTGATTTGAGTGTCATATAAAGCAATTATCACTAATATTCATGTGAAAGGTTTAAAAAATAATTCTGAATCCTACATAACTGTGGGAGATGTATGTCTCTGAAATGCAAGGACTAAGGTCCAAAACAAAGTAAAAATTCTGGTCCTGAAAGATTTTACTTTTCTTGATATGTGGGTACTCATACCCTTTGGCATCTTTCAAATGGGTGAAGTTATAAGAAAGTATTTTTAGGGATCACTTTAGACCATACAAACCAGAAATATCAGGAAAACACCTCAAAATCAGTCCTAGACTTCAGATGGTTTGAGTCAACTGCCAGCATGGATTGATGCCTGACGATATTTTTGTTCTTTTCTGTCACAAGAAGTATTCTTTTTGCAAGTACGACAATCTAGTGTCTTCTTAAACCATGTTTATTGACATTTGAAGCATGAGATGAAAGTACAGTATATGGAAACCAACTCCTGAAATTGGTCTGCATGAGGTGAATCAGTTGTGATTCTGTGGCTGCTGCGCTGCAGGAGCACAGATTAGCTAATGGCCTGAGGCATCTGTTCTCACTCCAAGGTTCCTGAGTCAGACATGCCCAGAACATAAAAATATCTAGGAATGCTGTACTCAAGGCATGTAACAACCAGGAGGCTGATCAATCTGTGCAAAGCCTTCAGCACTAATTTGCCAAGCAAATTAGATCAAATAAAAATATATTTTCAATTGTGAAATGGCAGAGTTATTTGAGGGCTATAATTTGGAAAGAGAAGAATTTACAGAGGCACCATGGCTATGTATGCTGAACTGCACAGAAAAATCTACTTTTTCCTCCAGCACATCAGGAAAAGAAAGTTTGTTTAAATTCAAGAATCTCCTCAATCAGTGCTACAAACTCTATAAGTTCCTACAACAAAAAAGTTAATATTCATAGGATTGGAACAATTTTGCATGTTTGTGTCAGATGACCTAAGGAACTCTTGAAGATCACTTTCTAAAATATCAACCTTAGTTCTATTCTTACCACTGTGTTTTGAAGGCCTGTATCATTATTGTTTGGGGCTCTTTACTATTGTTATTTATTTGTCTTTTTTGTTGCTTATGCTTCTACTAATCTGTTTTGTTTTTTTCTCTAATGCAGAAAGGATAGGTATACATATAGAGGCTTACACATGCCCAGAACAGCTCCTAAAAAGTGTATGAGAATTAATTATATTATGTGTGATGAAATGAACAGCTATTTTGAAGAAAAACAGACATTATGGTACCGATTGCTGATTTGGTATCATCATTCTGTGAAATCCGATAATGCTTCTATTCTTTGTTCAGAGTGGTTTTAGTCTGTTTTGTATTGTTTAATTTCAACATACATGACGATATGGCCAGCTGTTTTGAAGAGAACTAGAGACATTATGGTAGCCACTCCTGTTATCTTGCTTTGAACAAGTAGATCTCCTGTTGTCTAGCTTTGAAATCTGTGTCACTTACATTGTTTTCTTCTGATCTGCTTTGTTCCGTTTTGTTATGTTTAGTTTTACCTCTTTTTTAAAAAAAAATAAAATTAATAAAAAAGAATATTCTCAATCAAAGATGTCATGGCAAAAATGTTAAAATGCAAACCAAATTTATCTAAGTGAGTATATTTCTTAGATTTTTTAAAAAAATATCAGTTGCAAAAGGGCAGTTTGCTTTATTCTCCAGCAGAGAAAAGTATAACTTTATTATATGCAGCTTTTGTTAAGTCTGTCTCCAAGAAAAAAAAATCCAATTTCACATGTTATATTTCTACTAGGCCATGAGGTAGCAGAAAAGTAGAAAGTTTATGCAATGCTTTGAAAAGTAAAATAAGAAATGATAGGCTAAATTTTAAAAAACACAATTTTATGAAATTAATTAAATTTTGTTTTGCAATGAAAAACAACCAGTGGTTGAATTTGACAAAAGGAAAGTTACCTAGGAGGCTCAACTTTCTGAAGAATTTCCACTATCCTGTATTTGCCGGACCACTAAATCCATGAAATACTTTTCTGGTTTTCTTCCGAAACATCACACTTTCAGTTATGTGAAATTTCTGGAGCTGTCTTGGCTTCTGCGGAGTTCCCTGTTCATAATTTGGTGACTCGTGTGTGGGTATGAGTGTGTGTTAATGATCTTTCTCAGCTTGTTTTCTGATAAGTGTGTTTTGTTGTAAGCAAGAGAATTCAAAGTCTAAGGACAGAAGACAAGTAGATTTGTCAGGATGAAAAGCTGTATTTCAGTACCCAGGACAAGCAGGAAATCATAAAGGTTGAGCTTCACTAGGCCAGCAGCAACCCTTCAAAGAAGGATGCATCCAACAGCACTCCAGACCTCCCAATGTGCAAAGCCAACAGGGATACATATCATTTGCTAAACACCTACCATATTCTCTTATATACAGGAACACTATGTCAACACAATAAATTTCATGAAAAATTGATAATATTCTCTCTGTTACATAGAAAGGACAGGCCACCATTCACTCTGGCCCACTGTTCCAACCAATGTGTATTCAGACACAGAAATTTCCTTTGTTGACATTAACATTTATATAAAATATATGATTCCATCCATGTGACATAATGGGAAAGGAAAAAACATGGAGACAGTAAAAAGATGAGTGGTTTCCATAAATTGAGGAAAAGGAAGAACAAGAAGACACAAAGAAATTTTACTCCAGCAAAATTACTTTATATGATATTATGATAGATACAGTCATACAACTGTACAAATTCACAGGACATAAAACACCAAGAGTGAATCCCAATGTAAACTATTTAAATTAGGAAGGTATAGTGTGTTAATTCGGGTTTATCAGTAAAAGAAATGTAAAACCTGGTGATAGACGCTGACAGTAGAAGGTTATGCATGTGCAGGGGCAGCAGGCACATGGGAATTTTCTGCTCTCCCCTTATCTTACTGCTTTTAACAAAACTGCTCTAAAAAATCCTTAAATTGAAAAAAAAAAGATTTCCATCATAATAATTAACTTTCCCTCTTTGCTAAGGAAACCGATAAGATAATATA
Organism: Dolichotis patagonum; assembly: GCA_004027295.1. Classification (NCBI taxonomy): domain Eukaryota; kingdom Metazoa; phylum Chordata; class Mammalia; order Rodentia; family Caviidae; genus Dolichotis; species Dolichotis patagonum. The sequence goes on from PVJX010000703.1 coordinate 206,791, forward strand.
ACAGATCTTTATTAATCTTTATTATAGCTGAATATGTTAGGGATAAAAGTAATCTATGTGGGGGACACTGTAGTTATTGATTTCTGGTACCAATATATAGGTACCAATAGCTGGTACCTGTATAAATCTAGGAATCCCATGGGAAAACCTCAATCCCCAGGTGAAAAACCTCAATCCCCAGGAATCCAAGGACAATGAATTAAAAATTTCACCCTACATTCTGCTACTTCTCTAGGTAAATGCTGATGGAGAAAAATAGATAATGGAGAGTTAAATTTTCCATCCACTCTGCTTACAACAACAAAGACAACTTCAACATAGCACACTAGGTTAGTGTAGGCCTTTGTAAATCTGGAAAAATATGTAAAGTTAGAGGAAAGCCCAGACAAGAGCAGTGAAAATGATGAAAGTGTTCAAAGGTAAGAGAAAAGGCTAACAGATTAATTAACCTGCAGTAGAGGCTGTGGCTAACTTAATATCCTCCTTGAGAGACAGCAAAGGCTATTATACAAAATATGATCACCATGATTCAGAAGTCCACAGAGAATGAAAACAAAAGAAATGGGCTTACAAGAAAGGCAAGTCAAATTTAGATGAAATAGAAGATAAATCTGTCATTGTAAGAGTTGAAGGCAATAAAATAAGCAGGACTTTGGAACTTTGTTTTCCTGCTGTAGCTGCTCTTACTGTCTGGAACCCTTTGATTCCCTACTTCTACACTGATCAGAGCAGGCATTTCTCAAATTTTAGTCAGCATCAGTATCACTTGGAGGGTTTGTCAAAATACAGAACACTGGGCCACACACCTTCAGAAGCAATTTCTGGTAGATTCCTAACATTGCATTTCTAAGAAGGGGTAGTTCTACAGACAACTTCAAATGCAATGAACCAGTCATAATCTCTCCCAGCTTTTCTCATAAAATGCATATGTATTTCTCTGGGCAGTTGACACTACTCTCATGCCATAGCATTTTGTACACTTTCCTCCTGTACTTTGTCTGGTTAGACTAGCACAGCACTACACACATGGGTCCCAAAAACTCTAACTTTTTCCATAAGAAAAGGAGGGTCACTTTGACTTGTGTGAAAGTTTTCACTGATGTTACCATTTCTCATGTTAATTCTTTACTCTGTCTCCTTGTCTAAGTTGTCATACAGCTTTAAGGCTTTCTGATCTATGCTTACGAAATTATCCCATATACCAGCCACACCTAACATTCAAAATAAAGGAAATGAAATAAATATCTAGTTTTGTGTATAAAAAATTCTTTCCCATAAGGTTTATTTTTTATTTTTGGAGGAAAAATTTGGCATATAACATCAAGACAGTCTTCTAAGAAAACGGCAAGAAAGAACCATATCTTTTATTTAGTGTTTATTTTGCCTAGTTCTGGCAGGGAAACCAGGAAGATCAATGAGCAAATAAGGACCAGGCATGTCTGAAATCATGCTGGTTACAACCAAAACTGTGGACCAGATTCTGATCTGGAAAATTATACAGTACATTCACCCCTTTCCTCATCACCTGAATGTATAGTAGCAAAAATAAGAACCCATAGTAGAAAAACTGAAAACATTTCTTGGGCTTCGAGTTAACCCAGGTTGACTTAACCAAGGTTTTTGTTAGCTTGTAGGCCCAGAACCAGGGCCTACAATATTGAAATCTTTGAGATGTCTCAGAAACATGATGAAAAACTTCACTCTCCTCAAAATTAGTCCCATAGTAACTACTCATACATGCACACATATACACATTAAAAGATTTTAAAATTCAAGTACAAAGAGCATTTAAATAGTCACATAATGGGATTAGCACATAGGTGAGGAAGGCAAGGCAGAAAACAGCACAAAGGATTTCTGCATTTGTGGAATCCCACAGCTGCAGACATTTGAGGATAAACAGATCTCTGATCACCTCACAAAGAGCAGGTATAGCTATAATCCTAAAAAGATGTTTAGGTATAATAAATGTAAAACGTAGGCTTTTTTATTTCTTACATTTTGACCTTTATTCATTCCATGCATTGTCTTCTTTTTCGCAGGATCAAACAATGCAAGCTCCTTGTTCATGTCTTCTTAGAATGAGTAGATAAACCAATACACCAGCACAATTTAGCGGTCAAAAAGATTAGGTCTATTTCAGTCCACTCTATTCAGGAAAATTAAAGGTCTGTACTGCGATACAGAGTGCTATCTGTGACTGGCAAAGCACAAAAGAAAACGAAAACCTACAAGTCCTCTTCATCTGGGAACGACAGCAAGAAGGAACTCAGAGCTGTAAGGACTACCCTGCAATCATACTGGCTAGCTGTGAAATATGATCATTATCTCATGGTGCTGATCTAATTTTGCACTGAATGCCCTAAAATAAAGGGTTCCTTCTGAATACCAAACACAGAGACCAGGACCAAAAAAAAAAAAAAAAAGATAATTTGATAGTACTTTGAAGCATAGCTTTTATTCCTCCCTCCTGTCAAATTAAATAACACCAACTGACAACTACTCTGCAGGCTGAATGAATGAAAAAGTATATTTGCTGAACTGAGGAAACTTCACATATAAATATGAGCAGAGGACTACTGGCTCATTAGCGAATCTATTACACAGGCATATTTACCAACAATCTACAAAGGTATTGGAATGAAAGAGGATCCACACAAGACAACATTTTTTTCTTAGGTACAAAGAAAGAAAAGAATTGCTTATCTGTGTAAAAGCACTGATGCTTGGGCTGTACTGAAGTATTTATATGTATTAATAGGTATGAATATGAAGGCGTCATTAAATTAGGTTAAAGAAAACAAATATACTGTAGTGACATTTATTTACATCTGTGCTAAAATCATGAAAAAGAATTATATATAATGGTTACCAGAGAAACTTAATTTCAAATAGCAGGATGCCCAGAGATGTAGCATCTTTTCTCATGAGACTTATCTGCAGCATAGGAAATAAAAACAACACTTCTACACATAATGTTTAATTCATTAACAGCTGACAGGATTATTAAAGAAAAATATTTAAACATGGGCATAATTTTAATACGGACTTCTACTGAAAATTGCTCCATTTTATTTTCTCATCAAAACAAGTCCTCTGCCTAATCCTGTAATTTGAAAGAATAGAATTAAGGCCATTCTTTCATTTATTGAAATCATTAAAAATGCCTTCCTTAACATCACTATGCCATAATTTCCAGGGGAATTAATGTGCTTGCTAATCCTCTCATTTTCTCAACCTCACCACTTATTCAGCTAGTTCACGTCCTGTATTTGATCTATGCTTCTGAAGGTTTCCTCCCCACCTGGAAAATGATCTGGCAATCACTGAGTCGTGCTCCAACTTCAGAACTGTGTCTGCAAACCTTGGATGCTGCCGCACCATGCAAAGGAGGAAAAGACCCACGTGACGGAGTAAGGGAGGAGGTGATGGCGTGGGGGTGGCACTTGATGAGTGTTCACCCTGTGTCTTGTCCTGAGCACAAAATACAGTCCTGTAATGCCCCGTCATCTGATTCAGGCTGGGATTGTTACTGCAGGAGCAGAATTAGAGGAACTCAGGCTCCAAGAATTTAAGCAACTGGTGAGAAGTCAAGCAGCTAAAGTTCAAGAATGGAGCTGTCCCACTATTGCAGACTACATTGAGTCTCCTTAAAAGCCATACAAAGGAAGACTGAAAACAACTGTGAATGTTTAAATGTTTAAAAAAATTACAATAATAAACACATTGCCAAGAATAAGTGTGTTCAGATCAAGGAGGAATACTTTAAGCATTTTAAGAGTTAGTGTTTTTATTGTGATTTTTCAAAATGTAGACATTCACTGTATTTGTCAGTCACCCCTCACTTACCAGCTATTGTAAGTAGAATCTTTTTTTTTTTTTTTTGGTACCGGGGATTGAACTCATGACCTCACGCTTGCCAGGCAGGCGCTTAAGCCACTGAGCTAAATCCCCAGCCCTGTACTGACCAGCTATTTATAGCAATTTCTATCCAAGTAACAACATGATGGTGTATCCTTGTTCCCCTAATTCGTCAGATATAGCACTGCATGACTTCTGGCTATGCAAAGGTACAGAAATGTTTTGAATCAATTCAGGACATGGAGGCAGTAACAATAGCACAACTAAGGACAGTCATCAAAGAAAACTTCCAGAATTACTTCAGAAAGTGGCAAGAATGACTAGGTCAGTATGTTCAAAGCAAGGAGTACTTGGGAGAATTAATGACAGTGTGTCTTTTACTGTAATGCATTTTTAAATTTAAACACTCACTACGTTTTCTTTTAAAAAAAAATAACACCTCATACGCATATTGAAGCATTGACCACCAACATGACTGTCATTAGAGCCAGGGCCTATAGCGAAGTAATTTAGGTCTAGTGATAGCATAAGCATGGGCCCAGATCTGGTGAGGTTAATTTTCTTAAAGAAAGACTTCAAAGAGCTTGCAGGCTCACTGGCTCTCCCCCTCTGGAGGGATCAGAGGAAAAGCCATAGGAGGACAAAGTAGCCATCTGAGAACCCTCACCAGACACTGAATCTGCTGGATCCCTGATTTTGAGCTATCCAGTTTTATCGTGAAAAAATACATTTCTGTTGTGTGAAACCCTCAGTCTATGGTACACTATTACAGCAGCCCAAGCCAATACACCCCCTCGCTCTAAAGACTTTTTCTGCCTCTCTGCCTCATGGGATGGGAAGGTTCCCCATCCCATCAATCTCTGCTGCAAAAGCTTTCCTCTGATCATCCTGCTCTTTCATTGTCTCCCTATTAGCAGCATCCATATGAATTAAATGTGTGATTCTGCAGGAGGCTCATCATAATTTAACAGGAATTAATGTTCTCTTATTATAAAGGACCCTACAAGCCTCTGCTTAACAGTCAGCAACAACTGAAATTAATTCGTGTCAGGAGAACATCAAGAAAAATCCATTTATGACCCTGAAGTCATGAAATTTAGCATAATTACACATGCTCCCGTTTAGATAATTTTTCTCTCCTCATTAAATTAGGTGCTTACATTAGATTTCAATCTGATCAGTCCCAACTAGTTATATTTCTGTAATCAAAGGCATTTCCTCTCAAATCAGTCCAAAGTCACAGAGGCAAATTATAGTGAATGCATGAACAGAAACTAAGGAATAAGCACTGAAAAACCTATGAAACACATAACAGATATAAAATAAATTACAGCGTTACATCGATTCACAAACCGAATTCTTTTCACGATTCTGGTTGCAAACTCAAATGATCATGAACCAAATCAAATACAGTGGTTTCAATCTTATGGGGAAATCTGATTTGGTTCACAACCAACTTGGTTTGTGATCAGAATTGTAGAAAGAATTGAGTTCATGAACCCTGGTACCGCTCTATTTATTTTCATTAATAATATCCCTCAACAAACATTTATTGATCATCTGCTTATGAAGTAGGCAGTTTGGGGGATATTTGTAACGTATATAGATTGAAAAAATGTAATGCCTTCTCCCCACTGTATCCTCAACCTTAGCAGATACCCTGACTTTTGGTGTCTACTCTCTTATTAATAGAGAAAGAAACTTAACAAACTTTCTCAAATCATATCCCTTAACAAATTGGTTACCATGTTCCTGTCTTTGTCTCTTATACACACAGTCTGCCCCTCCGATTCTTTTGCCTTACCTTCCCAAGAAAGTTTCTATCCAACAAAATCACTTGGCTTAACCCTGAGCAGAGACGGTACATTAGGTTGACATGTAGCAACCTAATAGTTGTTTTACTATCAAAAATGTTTACCACCTATAACTTTTTCTTACTGTAATGAGCTCCATGGGTTAAGTCTTCTAGCACAGCTAAAAACAAAACTAAACTAAACTAAACTAAACTAAACTAGGAGAAAACAAAAACACCCCACAGAATTTCTATCACCAATAGGATAGATTCCTTATTTGGTCAGGAAAAATGTGGAAATCTGGTCCAGTTCAGCATTTGCCTATAAGACTATGTTTATCTAACACGCACTGAAAGTTTCAGTCATGTGAACTTCAGAGGCACCTGGAACTCCTGTGATTTACTGCTACTGGTTCCTAGAAGGGAGCTGAAATCAAAATGCTCCTCCAGGTCAGGCCAACACAGAGGACCTTATTGCAATGATCCAGGTAATTTACTTCTTCCCTTGGAGGCAATTTTAGAAGTTCATTCCCTGTAGTCTATCTTGTTTGAATACTGGCAAATTGATCATGACCACAGAACAAAGATTTCAAACTATGTTCCCAGAAAACAAAACACCATTCCTTTGGTTAATTTAGGAAGCACTAAGACATTTAATTAAGAAACATTGAGTTATGACAGAACTTTTAAAGACTCCTCATGTGCTAAAATAATTAAATAAAGCATCAGGAATCAAGTACACAATCTGTACTAAAACATGCCTTTACCAGGGCTTCAGGTATCATGAGGAAGCAGAGAGAAAACAGATCTGGTTCTCTACATTATAAAGTCTTAAAATTGCTTATTTCTCAGAGAACAAAGCAATCTGCACAGGAGTAGGAAGATGAAGCCATAGGAAGTACGATTCAAATGGTAAAAAGAAAAAAACAGCCTTCCTTTTTTAGTCTGCTGTTATTAGACTAAAAATGAAAACTGAATTCTTTAGTGAAAACTAGGAAGAAAATATAGGCAGTATTATATAAATCAATTAATATATACTTGTAAACCAAGAAATCTTTTTTAGCTTTTATTAAAAAAAGAGATACACTTCAAATTTCAAGAATATATCTTGAAATACTCTGAGCTTCAAACTATTCACAATTTTAATGAGAAAACCAGAAAAAGCTCAAAGCAATACAGTTTTGCTAACACAGATGTCACTGGTGAAAATTTTAAATGTCTGCAAATGGTCTAAAGAAAGGAAAGGACATTTCTAACTGCTCTCTTTCTCCATTCCCAGAACCCCTCCTCAGATAAACATTTCTTCTTAAAATTTCTCCATTGATTAACAGGTCTTAGTGCATAAATATCTTCCTCATTTGAACATCATCTTTAGGTGTCAGTGGAATTTATATTAGATGGGAGACACGTTATAGAAAATTTTGGCCAAATAATAAAACTGTCTGGACAAGGTACTGAGAAGAACTATAACAATGAATTTCAAATGACAGCGGATGCTTTTCTAATGATGCTTGTTGGGGTCCCTCAAAGATGCCTATGCTTCTGGAGGCCATCTGAGAAGTCATCCCCCACTATCAAGAGTGATATTTGTATGTAACAGAAACACTAAGACCTCTATATCCAGAGTTAAACCATCTGTTATACCAGAAGTCCCTGACTGGGCGGAAATAGCCATGAAGAATTGTACACAGGAAGGAGCACTATACTGCACTCCATATGTCAGGGTTCTCCAGAGAAACAGAAACAATAACATCCATGAGACTGACTCACATTTACAGATGTTGAGAAATCTTAGTATCTGCCTTATGCAAGGTGAGGTACAGGAAAGTTAAAGGTATAATTTCAGTCCAAACCAATGTCTATGAACCAGGGGAGCCAATGGTATAACTTCTTGTATCAGACCCACACAAAGACAGGATTCAGTGGGCATCTTAGCAAAATGTGTGCTTCTTCTGATTATTTACTCTGGGCCCTCTGTGTACTGTATTTGCTGACGCATTCGCGAGTGTAACCTTCTTTACTCAGTCCAATAGTTCAAATGCTAACCTCTTTCAGAAACACCTTCACATATAAAAATGTTTTACAAGCTAATGGGACATCCCTTAGCCAAGTTAAGATGATATATAGAGTCAACCATCACTGGTAGTAAACAGGAGGAGTCTAGGAGGAACTGACATTAGGCTTTCATTGTTCACTTTGTGTAACTGAGGTCTGTAGTAGTGAGGTTGGGCTATAATTTGACATAGACAAAGAACTTCTAAGATTCAATAAATTTGCAGTGAGAAACGGTGCTTAGATTTGTCAAAGAAGGATCATTTACTCCGTGTCTTTTTTTTTTTTCTTTTTTTAAGATAGAATCTCACTATGCAGTTCAGGTTGGCCTCCAACTCACTATGTAACCCAAGCGTGCTTCTCCTGCCTTGGTGTCCCAAGTGCTGGGATTTACTCCAGGTTATCAGGGGTAGTTCACTTGGAATTACATTCGCCCAGTGTTTGCTACTCACACTGCTTCCTGAGGAGAGTAACCACTCTTTCTTCTGAGCTTCTAACACCAGGGCACAGACTTTGTATAAAACAGAGATCATGTACATCTTGAAAGCTTGATAAACACGAATGTAAAACTGTTGCACCTTGGTAGTGAAAGAGGCATGTTTGGGTGCAGATAGGCAAAAAGCAGAAGAATTATGATTTTTTATTTCCTTAAGTCCCTTGTTCCCAGTTTCCTTTAAAATTTTCTCTTTTCACTGGTTTTCTGTCACTTAAATATGACTTGTCTCAGTTTGGAGTTTTTGGTGTAAGTTTTTGTTTCTTTGTTTGCTATTTTTGACTGGTGTTCTCTGTGCTTTCTGAAACTGTAGGGGTTTTGTCTGCCATAACATTTATAATATTCCCAACTAATACTACTTTCACTACTTCTGTCTTCTTCTTTCATTTTTTTCCCTGACATTTATTATATCTTGTATAGAGTCTCAAAATTCTTGGATTTTCAATTTGTATTTTCCCCCACCTTTTTTTCTCTCTTTGCATTTCATTTTTAAAATTTTTATTAATTTATCTTTAACCCTAATAGTTATTTTTCCTCAGGTTTGTTAAGTCTACTGATTAGTCTTTTAAAGACATTCTTTATTTTTTTACTGTGCTTTTTATTGTTTATCATTTCCTCTTGATTTTTTCATTAAATTTTCCATAAATATCTGCTCACATTACCGATATGAGCTCATATGTTGTGAAGTTTTTTTTTTCTTTAGCATGTTAACCATAAAAATTTTCAATTTATCTGATTATCGCTAAATCTGTGTCATATGTGAGTCTGCTCCTTAGGACTGCTTTACATTTCAGATTATATTTTTCTTCTTCCTTTCCTTTTGGCATACCTTGTAAATTTTTGTTGAAAGCCAGAAAGATTGTCTAAGATAATAGGTATTGAGGTTCTCAAATCTTTAATATGAGAATTCACATTAACTTGAGATGAGGTATGTTTAATGCTTATTGTAGCTTTTGATATTAAAGCTTAATATTCTAACGGTGGGATTTTTATTGTTCTCTGCCTCTCTTTCCTGGCTACTTCATCCCCACTCTATTTAGTTCTCCCCCTGTTGATGATGGCTGTATTTATTTATTTTGCACTTGGCAGAGGAAGGAAGGACAGATTGAACTGTGGACCAAATTTCCTTCTCCCAACTGGGAAAAGGTTTCAGAATTGTCTTTTGGAGAAATCCTTCCTCCTTGAGATCATGCTTTAAGGGAAGTTGTGGAAGGGATTTATGATGGTCAACCCACCCCACTTCCTTCCTAAGGCCATGAGAGAGCTTCCTATTGTACCCCGTGAGCAATTTTTAAGGCCCCAAAGGGAAAATTGTACAAGTGAGCGAAGCCCCCAGGAGAGTTTTAGTATTCCCCCAGTCTGCATTCCTATTCCAGCACCTCATCAAATTTACTGTTAAAACATCCTTGCCATCTTAACAGCATCCATAGTTTCTTCTAGAGGTAACCATATATCAAAGGAAATCAATTTCTAGTGTGTTTACTGTTTTCTTATAATGATAGAAACAACTTCTATACACCTTTTCCATGTCGCAGCTACATCCAGAAGTCTCCTTCATCATGGTTTTAATCGCTTCAGAATTTCTATTTCTTCTCTGATCATAAGAATACATATGGTATTTAGAAATTTTTCAGTTTTGCTTAAATTTTGAAAGTTATTGGCACATTGTGTCTTATACAGTCTCTTGGTGTGTGTAAAAACCCTTATAAATCTTTAATTTCAACTAACCCTGAAATTACACATTCCCCTAATATTATTAGCTTTTAATTCCTTTCATTTGTATATATAAGTATATCTAATGTTTCATTATATGTTTACTTTCTATATTTATCCTCTTTCTACTTGGGTGGTTTACTATGTTGCTATTTATCCAGCATATAAATGTCCAAGTTTTAATTTCTGGGGGAAAGTTGCAAAGAAAGTACTGTCAAGAAAGGAAATAAAAATGGGGTAGCATGCATTCCGGGCACCTAAAATGCAGTCAAGAGGACATTGTTAAATGTTGTCTTAGACATTTGACAGCTGACCCTTTAAATCCAGCTACCTGAACATATGTATATAGACACATTTGGACATTCTGCTGCACCAAATTGCAACTTACTAGCTTTTGTTAACCACTTGTGAAAATTGCTAAATTATCTAGACAGTGAGATGCACATACTTTTCTTCTAAGACAGCTTGATTCTTGTTATTGCTGGGCACAATTCCTCAAAAACAAACAATGCAAACATTAACCCCCTGAAAGTTTAACCTTTAAATATAGCCAGTGTAGCCACTGTTTTGCCAAATCTGAAGCACATTTTCAGAATGCTTTCATCTCTATTTGTCCAGATTGTAATCCCAAGTCTGTGTAACTTTTATTTGTTCTCAAATAAGATAATTGTATTCTTTCTTGACAGTACCTTCTTCACTGTGTTGTTCCTAAGAAAATTCACATCTTATAAAGAATAACGCAAAAATGTCAGAAATATGAGCATTTATTGCAAGTCTGTAATACTTTTAATTTAAAACATTTTATTTTGAATTCTTCTGTCTCATATACATTATTTGCCATTTCCCACTAACCTTATCTTCTGAGCATTATGCTTGCTTGTTGAGGACTGTGATTCACAAAGAAAGCACTTAAAAGGACACAATCAAAATCAAAAGCACTGTTCCTTCTGTGGATAAGTGATCCAAAGATGAGACAGTTACAAAGAAAATGGTTCTCAGTTGTTTCAAGCCAAGCTGCTGGCCTCCTATGGATTTCCTTAGCATTACCTTTCCAGGTTAATAAATCACCACTTGACATTTCATAATAAATACCTCATGATGTTACACATCTGCCTTTTTAAAGTTCAGTTTATATCCATTTTGCTAGACAATAATACACACCCTAAAAAATGTCTCCTGGGTGAGAAAAGAAAGCTCCTCCTCTATGGAGTGTATCCTTTTCCTGACACTCTCACACGCTCTGTGCAAGTGCACAGAGGAGTCCATAATCTGTGCCTCACAACCATACGTACCAAGGGCACCTCCTTGAAGCACAACAGGCATCAGGAAGCACATGTGTACTCACTTCTTATTTCATGACATTTCACTATTGCTGTCCTCTCGTCAGTCACATCTGTCTTCATGATCACAAAACTTTCATCAGTAGCAGATGTACAAGGAGAGGAGAGCTGCAGAAGGTACAGAAAAGCATCCCCTAAACCATTTAGGCATCCCCTAAACCACTGAGAACTGGTTTGTGTAAGTGAATATTAAAATATAAAATTTCAATTAATCCACCACCACTACTTAGACAGATCACCATATCAACCATTGGTTTCCATTCCCATGGCCAGAATGAATGATCACGGCTGATTGGCATTTCTCAGCATACTCCCTTTTCTGCTCCCACCAGTTGAATCTTATGTTTTTCATGCAACAGCTAGGTTTATGCCCCTAATTATGTATGCCAGTTTTACTTGGTAACAGAATTTTATAGATGAATTAAATGTATCCCCAACCAAAAAAGTATTAGCATTAACAGAAAGAAAATTAAATTGAATGAAAATCAATTTTTTAAATCAGCCATCAAATTAGATGTGAGAGCAGTGATTGTAAAATTTTGTAGGAAAATACCTGTATCTTAAATCAGTAGAGACTTCTACATAAGTACTCATGTTGTTGTATGTTTTCAATTTTCACCCAATTATAAAGAAACAACAAAAGAAAACTGCAGATGACGTAGGCTTTTGGCCAGAAAGATGATGTGAAAGTCAACTATGGAAATCTTTAAGAACAAACTACTTGTCCTACAGGAAAAGACTGGAGAATAAACTGAGTATGGTAACCCATGTCTGTAATCCCAGCACTCAGGATGCTGAGGCAAAAGGATTGCTTTCATCTCGAGGTCAACCTATGCTAAATAGTAAACTAAAGGCCAACCTGAACTATATAGCAAGACCTTATCTCAAAACAAAACAAAACATACACTAAGAAATAAATGAATGGTCTGTATCATTGTAGAAATTTGTGCACACATGTACATAATTAACAATTCCATGTTTTCATTGCATTAACAACTAGCAGTCCTGTTCAATTTAATATAAAGGATTCTACATAGTTTTATTAAGTAGATAAGTACTCATAGATTCCTGCTCATTTTTACATTGTCTTTATCAAATTTAACTTACAAATTTTTTTTACATTTCTGTGTTAACTCTCACTGCAATCCTATAAAGTAAGATGGCATTTTAAAAGAAAGAACTTGAAAATCAGAGAATTCGGGATTCAAATATGGAACACTGTACTAACAATCTTTTAAAATATAAAATAAACATTAAACATGATACCTGAAGTCCTAACTGGATAGGCATGCTCCAGCTTTCCACCCCTCAGAAGGTGACTTTACAGGGTAATAGGGTCTGTACCAAGGTCACAGAGATAAAACTGAACTCTTAGGATGAGATTTAATCTAACATGATTGGTGTCCTATCATGAGCTGAAATTTGAACACAGAAAAAGAAATACCATAGTGAAGATGATACGATGATACAGGAAGAAGATTGCCACGCGCCAGTAGTGATGCACCTACAAGCCAAGGAACACTGAAGGATGCTGGCAAACTAGAGTAGGAGATGACAAAACACATTCACCAGAATCCTCTGAAGAAGTGTGATCCTACAAACTTCTCCATTTCATAGTCTTGTTTTCAGAACCGTGAGACAATCGAAGTTATTATTTAAGTCAGATTTGGATAGTTTCATATGGCAGCCCTAAAAAAGTAAGTATATTGTTTTGAGAAAGCCTTTGCTGGTGCAAAGGGGTATGTGTGTCTGTGCACGCACACGTGTGTGTATTCTCACAGTGTAAAATTTAAT